>LPNX010929159.1:223996-387176 GCA_001517045.1 Pseudotsuga menziesii | reverse complement strand
GTAGTGGATGAGATGTTTAATGGTTATAGTGGTAATATATTATTGGTTTAGTGGATTAGTGGGTTATGCATTAGGGGTAGTGGTTTAATGAGAGAGTGGATAGTGTGTTAATAGGTTATATGGTTAGTCAATTGTTTAGTGGATTGGTGGCTTATGTGATGGGGGTTATTAGCAGTTATTAGTTTAGTGATGAGTGGGGTAGTGAATTAGAATGTGGGGGTTAATAGTTTTATCAATTAGGGGTGAGGGCACAATGTGTTAATGGTTAGTGAGTTAGGAGTTAGTGGATTAATGTGTTCTAGTGGGTTACATGGTTAGTAAATTAGTGGGTTAGTGGGTTAATGGGCTTGAAAAAAATTAGTGGGTTAATAGGTTAGGGGTTATTTCTTAGTGGGTTAGGGGTTAGCAATTTTTGGGTTAGGCGATTAGTAATCAATGCATTAGATGATTATATGTTATTGCTATAGTTACAAGTTACTAATTAGTGGTTAGTGGGATAGGTGTTAGGCAGTAGGAGTTAATGGGCTAGTGGGTGAGTAGGTTAGGAGTTATGTTTGGGTACACAGGGTACTCCCAAAAGACTGTACACCTTCAGAAAGCGCTTCACACAAATAGATCACAGATCAACACACCGATGTTTTTCACGTGGTTAAAACTCTCGAGAGGGAAATAGTCCATGGCCCCAGCCAAATAGCTACTTGGAGAAATTTATTATGCAAAATAAATAAAGTTACATATGAGCTTCTCATAATCAATCAAATAGCCAAGGACCCTCTATGCTCTTTAAATAGAGATCATAGACCAATCTTGTGTTAAGCCACATATCAATGGTAGGTATGATCTAAGAGAAGTTGAACTATCGGATCATTCTATGTCTAGAACATATCATGACCGTCGGATTAGAATATTTACAAATGCATACTAATGCATACTAAAGAAACAAACTTTTACCTAACGGATATATTACACAACTTGATCTTAACTAACTCCTAAGTGTCTAAATATCCTAACATCCCCCCTTAAGAACAACTTAGGATAGGATTGAAGGATTTACAAAAGTGGCACTATTAGGAGAAGGAAGGAGGCATTAGAGCCTATCCCCCCTTAAGGACACATTCTTGAACTCCTAACATAGACCGAAGTTTAGAAAACTTCACTTCTATAAGAGACTTGGTGAAGATGTCTATAACTTGATCATCTATAGGGCAATAGAGCACTTCAATAACATGATCATGAACAAGATTTTTGATGAAGTGCATGTGTAGCTCATTGTGTTTGTTGCGTTGATGTAGATCTGGATATTTGGAAATCTTGATGGCACTTTGATTGTCACACCAAACTGGAGTAGGCTGTTGCTGCTTGAATCCAAACTCTGAAAGGATCTGTCGAAGCCATAAAGATTCCTGATTGGCATTAACTGCGGCTCAATATTCTGCTTCTACTAAAGAAAGAGCAAGAGCTTGTTGTTTCTTACAAGCCCAAGTGACAGGTCCAGATCCTAAACTAAAAACATAACCTGTAGTAGAATTCGATCATCAGGATCATCGGCCCAATCTGAATCAGTGAAACCAACCAACAAAGGTTTCCCCCCTGTACTATAATGAATCCCAAACTGAATTGTACCTCGAATATATCGAAGTATTCTTTTTGCTGCTTTCTAGTGACTTTCATGAGGAGTTTGCATATAACGGGCAACACGACCAACGACAAAGGAAAGGTCAGGACAGGAATGAGTCAAGTATAAAAGACTACCAACAAGCTGACGATACAAGGTGGAATCTACTTCAGGGGAAGTACAAGTGGCCGAAAGTTTGACTCCAAATTGGAAGGGAGAAGGGGATGGTTTACGATCTTCCATGTGGAAGCGACGAAGAAGGTCACAAGAATACTTAGACTGGGAAAGAAAGATTCCTTCTTTGGTTTGCAAGAATTGGAGACCAAGAAAATAATGCAAATGTCCAAGTTTGACATTTCAAAATTTTGTTTAAGACTGGATTTCACATGGGTTATAAGTTTAGGGTCACTACCAGTAAGGATAAGATCATCAACATAAAGAACAAGTATGATGAGATGGTTTCCTACTTTCTTGGTATAGACATTGGGGTCAGAATGGCATCTATAAAAACCAGTGTCAAGGAGAAAGCTATCCATTTTGGCATACCAAGCTCTAGGAGCTTGCTTAAGGCCATATAAGGATTTCTTAAGGAGACAAACAAGGCTAGAGTTATTCTGAACATATCCAGGAGGTTGTTCCATGTAAATTTCCTCATGTAAATCACCATGTAAGAAGGTAGAATTGACATCCATTTGATGGACTCTCCAGTTATGTAAGGTTGTAAGGAAAAGAACAAGGTTGATGGAGTTCATTTTTGCTACAGGGGAAAATGTTTCATTGTAGTCAATCCCTTTAACTTGGGAAAAACCTTTGGCAACTAACCTTGCCTTAAGTCTTTCAACACTTCCATCTGATGCATACTTAGTTCTGTAGACCCATTTACATCTAACAAGTTTTCTTCCTTTTGGAAGAGGAACAAGATCCGAAGTATCGTTCACCATTAAGGAACGATATTCTTCATCCATAGCTACATCCCAATCTAGATTTCCTGAAGCTTCTGTAAAAGTTTTTGGATCATGATTATCGAAAACTTGAGCCAAAAGAGAAGAGGCTCGCTGAAACTAATAACGTGTTCGACATTGATCTCTAGGATCACCGGCAAGATCACTAGCAGCTTCACATGTTGAACGGACCCATCGAGGAAGTATTGGTGTTGGTGCAATTGGAGGAACATGAGCAGGCGGAGGTGGATTTTCATCCTCACTGTCATCATCAAAAATTGGAGTTGGAAACCTATCAAAGAATCTAGAAGAAGAAGAAGAAGAAGGCACAATCGCCGAATCAGGCTCGCAGGCCAAAGATGGCACACCCGCCAAGTTAGGCTCGCAGGCCAAGAGATTTTCATCAAATTTAACATATCTTCTAATGATTATATCATGAGAATGTGGCTGAAGAAGTATATAACCTTTTACATCTTCAGAATATCCAACAAATATGCAATTTTCACTTTTAGGCTGTAATGCTTTCTGTTTTTCATCCGGAATGTGAGCCCATGCTTCACAACCAAACACATGAAAGTGACTTACATTTGGTTTAATTTTACTCCATGCTTCTTCCGGTGTTATACCCTGTAAAACTTTAGTGAGTGTGCAATTAACTATGTAATTTGCACAATTTATGGCCTCAACCCAATATTAAAGATTTAGTCCCTTAGATTGGATCATACAATTATCCATTTCTTTTAAAGTGCAGTTCTTTCATTCAGCTACACCATTTTGTTGTGGTGTATATGGAACAATGTGCTGTTGTTGGATTCCTTGTTCAGTGCAAAAAGTAGTGAACTTGTTGTTAACATATTCTCCTCCATTGTCATATCTTAACTTAATAATTTGATGACCAGATTGTTTTTCATCAAGGGCCTTGTACGCCAAGAACATGTTAAATACTTCACTCTTAAGTTTTAGGAAGTAAACCCAAGTGCGTATGGAGTAGTCATAAATGAAAGTTAAGAAATATTTGAAACTAGAAAAGGAAGCAAATGGAAGAGGGCCACACAAGTCACTGTGCACAAGCTCCAAGGGAACCGAGGTGTGCCAAGAGGCACGTTTGTCAAAACTGTCTCGATGATGTTTTTCAAGTACACAACTGGAACAAATACCATCCTTGCAAGACACCAGTGGAAGACCAGTCACCATATTGTATTTACATAGTGTTACAATGAGAGATAATTTAAGTGACCAAATCGCTCATGCCAAAGTTTGCTCAAGTTATCACTATGAGCAACAAAAATTGAAGGAAAAGGTGATGACCCAAAGTTGTTAAATTTGTACAACCTGGTAATATCATCAATAGTTCCAGTAGCAAGGATATTTTGAGGATTTTTAAAATCCTTGATTACAACTTGGTGAGGTGTAAACGTCACAATTTTACCTTCACTTGAATGAGTAATTTGATAGACTGATAACAAATTGCAGGAAATTTTTGTAACACATAGTACATCACTAAAATGATCATTTTCTACTGGAATTGTTCTAGATCCTACAACACTTAGAGATCTATCATCACCAACAAATATTTGTTTGGTGTTACATTCATGCATAGTAGAAAATATGGCTTTATCTTTAGCCATATGATAAGATGCTCCAGAATCAATGAGCCATTCAATTAAAGTAGAAGAAGAAGATGCAGTATAAGAGTAACTAGAAGCACAAAGTGCATGTCCATGAGAGGTAGATTCTAAAGACAAATCTAGGCTGATGTGGTGCTTCTTCATTGCTACTTCCAAGGCTGCCATCTTCTTAAAACACTTAGATTCATCATGATTATCTTTCCCACAAAAATTGCAATGACTCTCGGTCTTCTTTCCTTTTTGCTTGGATCCTTTGTTTTTTTAAAGAAGGAGCTGACTAAGAGGGTTTGGGACCCTTGTTGTTTTGCTTATTATTGTGAAAATTCTATTTCTTGGGAGGCTTGGACTTTTCTTTCTATTGGGACAATAAGGCTTTCCCAAATGTATCTGCATTGTTAATTATTCCAGGATGAATGAGCTTATCTTGCTCTCTAATTAAGGAATCACAAAAGGATTCAAGACTAGGCTCTTGATAGCTAGCTGCAGTCAATTATTATTTCATGGAGTAGAATGTAGATACAAAAACAGAATATGCAGGTCCAAGTTTTGAATGAATATGATAAATACATTGTTTGTCTTCTTTCTTAATCTTACATTCTGCACATAATAGTCTAAGAATTTTATACTTAGATAAATAGCCTTGAATGCATAAAAAATCATTTGGATTCAAAGAAAGCAACTCATTCTCAAGTTGATGACTCTAAATTTCATTGTGTTTACCAAACAAGATTCCAACTTTTCCCAAGCGAGATTAGGTTCATCAATTCCAGATATGTGGAATCGCAAATCAGTAGAGATTGACATCACAATCAATCCATGAGCTTCATCACATCTATTTTTCCATTTAATTTTCTTATCATCATCAGTGGGTTCTGTTTCTTTCCCCGAGGTTATCCTGAAAATTCCCCTACTTCGCAGAACATCCTCCATATGATATTTCCATGAGAAATAGTTAGAACTTGTAAGTATAATATGACAAGGGGCATCCATACTATAAAATAATGACTGAAAGAACAAAAAATAATTATTTGGATGCAAAGAGGTCGAAAAAATATGTAGTTTTAAAAAAAACAACACTTAAAACTGATTCTAGATGATGAAGTTATGCTTGATCAAAGAAAATGTTGAAGATGTCCCCAATAGTGACGTGGTAGATATTAAATTTGACCAACTAAAAAAAGAATCCCCCTCTTCCCAAGATCAACCTTTAACAATCACTTTTTACAATAAAGTTTCTTTGAAGTGAATCACTTTTGTAGAATAAGTGATGTTCACTTTTACAATAATGTGACTTTTAAATAGTGTGGCAATAAATTAAAAGACTTAAGTGACTCACTTTTATTTTATTTTATTTATGTGAGATGCACTTTTATAATAAAATAACTTGAAAATATAAATTGCATGCATTAAAAAGTAGCTTAATAAGACTTGAACTCAAGACCTATTAAGTAATAAAGCAACTTTGGACCAAGTGAGTTAAGTTTAAAAGGTATATAAAATAATGGAAAGAGGAAGGGTTTTTTTTTTTTTACTCTTCTCTCTCATTCTCCGTGCTTGCTTTCTTTTCCTGTAAATCACAAAAAAAACGAAAAACAAAAACAAGAATTTTTTTTTTCCACACAATAGGGTTAGATCTTGGTTAGCTTACCCGGAAAGTCTACGTTTTCAAGTTTTCTCGTTGTTTCTGATTTGTCCTGATCACACAAGGTGCATGGCAAAGAGCATACATAGTCAAGAAGATAAGAACAAAAAAGAACTTTCCCTTAATGTTTCTAATTCGCCGTGATCGCGCAAGGTGCATGACAAAGAGCATACACAGTTAGGGAAGACAACAGTCCGAGACTAAAATAGAAAAGATCTAATAATAAACTGATAAAATATGAGAGATTTAAAAAAAACAAATCTGTCACTGTAACATTATACCTTCAGATTTGCCGAAATGGGTGTTTCTGGAGCAAACAGAAATGGTTTTTGGTGAAACAAAAAATATTTCCCAATGTAAACAGTGCTCCAGACACAATGGAATAGCTCCCATAGGACAAAAATTCATAGAAAATCCAGAAACAAAAAACCCTTTCAAACTTTTGACAACACCGGTTCTAGATCTTGATCAAATCCGAAAGCGGCTCTTCATAAAAGCTTTGATACCATGTAAGGTTTTCCATTACACCAAAACCTACAAATGTTGTTGAACATTTGAAACCCAACACAAACCCAATCACCAGGAGTGGTGGTTAAACCACTTGTTTTATATTCCCAGAGGTGCGGCGGTTATACCATGTGGAGGTACCCGATACTCCAACAACCAGCCTCCAGCATAGCTCGGGGGAATTGAACCTGAGACCTCAGCTCTAATACCGTGTTCAGGTACACAAGGTACTCCCAAAATACCAAACACCTTCAACAACTGCTTCACGCAAATAGATCATAGATCAACACACCGATGTTTGTCACGTGGTTAAAACCCTCGAGAGGGAAACAGTCCATGGCCCTAGCAAAATAGCCACTTGGAGCAATTTATTATGCAAAAAAATAAAGTTACATATGAGCTTCTCATAATCGATCAACTAGCCAAGGACCCTCTATGCTCTTTAAGTAGAGATCATAGATCAATCGGGTGTTAAGCCACTGATCAATGGTACGTATGATCTAAGAGAAGTTGAATCGTCGGATCACTCTATGTCTAGAACATATCGTGACTGTCAGATTAGAATATTTACAAATGCATACTAATGCATACTAAATAAACACACTTTTACCTAACGGATATATTACACAAGTTGATCTTAACTAACTCCTAAGTGTCTAATTATCCTAACAAGTTAGTGGTTAGTGAATTACATATTAGTGGGTTAAGGATTATGGGATTTGGTATGTGATGGTTAGTGTGATAGATGGTTATTTTATTTTTGTAAGAGCTGGTTAATATTTATAAGTTATGCTTCAATGGGTTAGCTCACAACAAGATTTCAACCCAAAATTTGACGACATCCAAAAAAAAGTACTGTTTTGTCGAATTTCAATTTGAAAATTCGATTTTTTTTTAAATTGTAGAATTAATTGTCGAATTTCTTACTTACATTTTGATGGTGGAATTTCATGCCAATTCTGACCTATACCATCACATACTTGCAAAGACAATAACATTGTCATAAAAGCGCTATCATTAAACCCTAATATCTGGAAATACCATGAGAAACTAGAAAGATAATCAACAATTGCATACCTCATTTTTTTTCGTTTTGCTTCAAAAAGCCTTTCCTTTTCTTCCTCCTGGACAGAAAGATATATGAGTGTTAGATTCAAGAACATAGATTTTAAAACATAATATTAACAAAGACAACACAAAATCCCCTTGAACAACTGAAGGTTTGATGAATGTATGCTACACAAATTATTGTTGTTAAAACAATTATTTCTCAATCCATATATCATATCGTGAAAGAGAATTCGTCTTGTGCGAGTTCATCAAGTACATATCTGGTTTGGACATGGGGGTAATCAACATTAAAAAATATTGGGATAATTAATGTCCACTTTTATTGAGTAATTTAAAAATATAAAATTCATCAATGGGGCCATGGTCCAGTAGTGAAGATGGTATCATATCATGCCGCCAATCAAGATTCAATTTTCCCCAATACATGAATAAGTTGTTGGGGCCAGCTCCAAGTCCATGTTTCATATTGTAAATTCTGACCTCTATGAAGGAGACTTTGTCGGATTTCCAATATCTATGTAGTGAAATTTCTCGTCGAATATCCATTAAATCCGACATATATTCTATACTATCGACGACTTCAATTCATGGGTTATATGACTTTAGGCATGTCTACAGGGAGCACGATATGAGTGCAGACCATTTGTCTAAGGAATCATTGAATATGAAGGTTGGCCTCGTCTCCTTCTCGTAAAATCATTAAGGAATGCATGATACAACTCTTTTAAGAGATTGTTTATTTATGTGGCATAGTCTTTTTTGGTTATTTCAACTATGGGATGCATTAGCATCTTTCTTGTTTTAGCTAGGGATATAGATTTTGTTTTCATCCCCTAGAGGTGTGTTTTCTCCACCCTTGATGCCTCCTTGGATAAGCTGTTTGGGCTCCTTATGTTCTCCATGTGGTATTGCTACTTCAGTCATCTTGGTATTATGGGTTCTGTCCCTCCCCTTGGGAAAGTTTTTGATACTTATTAGGACTATGTACAAGTTACCTTTGATTCACTATTGAATATCAAGGAACATCTATTTTTCTTCTGAAAAAAAAGTTTCAAAATCTTATCAAATGATTTTATTATATATATTGGGATCCATAAACTAGGTCTTTAATATTTTTGGCAAGGAAACAAAATAAAATAAAAAAGTACACCTACAAATTTTGTCAAAAACATAGTTTCTATTTTGAGATAAATTAGCTGAAGCATTAGCTATGGAACCACTTGATATCTATCTCGTGTTAAAGTACTATGTGATGAACTATTATAGTAGGGAATTATTGATATTATTAAAGATAATGATATTACTATTATGTCATGCTTATAAGTCCATCCAAGTTTTTGTTGGTATTTTGCTCTTATTTGCCAAGTTTTTTTCGGCCATGGTGTAGTTAGAACCAAACAGGTATTTTTCAGACCTGTCTTCCTCGAGTGAGGGGAGTTTAGGAAGGATAGAGGAAAGTGAGACTTCCAGTAGGTCTACAAGGGCTAGATCAACTAGATGTCATAATATCAGAAGAAAATTCAATAAACGCATGGAATTTTTTCTCGCAGGAGGGGGGTCATGTTCCTATGATGATGAGACAATAGGAGACACCGAGGTGCCCTTAAGGTACAAAAATATAGTGAAACAATGGGTACATAGGGATCTTCCTCAATTTAACACTAATTTTTGTGAAAATGAGAGGATATATCGAATTACACCGTCGTCATTACATGGATTGGGGTTGTTTTGCATGGATTGCATAAATATCAGTTACGACAGATGTACATAATTGATGGAGTATGTTGGAGCCTCTTACAAATACAATCATTGGATGCGTCTAGTCCAATATACATGAAGTATGCATAGATATGGGTTGTCAACAAATTATTTACAACCGAAAGACAAAGATCAAAATAAAGGAGCAACATTGTACATTGACAGAAGGCCAGAGACAACTGGGAATATTTCGGGGTTTATAAACAGTACACAACCAGGGTATACACTTAAGCAACCCAAGTCCATATTTGAAAGGCTTGAAGGAAATCATATCTTTGTATGTGCCATTAAATCAATAGTTCTTGGGGAAGAGCTACTTATTAATTACAATTTGAATTGAGTAGATACAAACACAGTTAGTATGGATGTGGTACATCCAACAATTTACCCAACCTTTTATTAATTATTTTAACATATTTAGGAATTTTCGTTAGTAGATAATTATAATTTTTTATTAAATTTCCTATGTTGAATTCGTAGGGAGGTGATTGGGGGTGCATCACCCCAGCAACTGGTGAGAGGAGTACACCATCCTCGAGGAAACATGTATATGTCGAAATGTTATGTTATTAAATTGTTTTAGTGACTCAGTATTTTGGTTTCGTTAGGTAATTTTTAGTATGTTTTTGATGCAAGGTTCTGTCAGGGGAACATCCCTCACATTAGATGTTACTAGACCGGTCTCGAGGTGACATGTATACATCGATTCCATTGTACAAATTTAATATATACAAACAGTTCTCTTGTTATGTTTTTTCAATAGTATATTCCTTTGGTTATATAATCTTATTTATATTTCATGCAAAGTGTTGATCAAGGAAGTCACTCGGCTGTTGATCAGAGGACTCTAGCCTCAGGGAAACATGTAAACTTGAATGTAATTCTACAATTTAAATACTTCAAAATTTTACACATATATAAAATTTAGCATAATATTTATTTTGTTATGTATTTTTTCGTTTTTATAATTGTGTTCATTATTATAATGTTGTCTACTTTTTTTGCAGGTGGATGACCAGGGAAAGTCCCCAACTATTGATTAGACCACACCATCATCTAGGCATTAGGTAAACCTAGATGTAATTCTAGGAATCTATCATGATAGATATATTGCTTCAATAAGTAAGCAATGTTTTATATATTTTTGTTCCAGACAAGTGATTCGGTTTATGAAACAACAACAAACCAGTCCATAGATTTTGATGTCAATGAGTTGTTTAATGATGTTGGCATTGGTTCTTCTATAGACCCAATGAGGATGCTAGAGAAGAACTTGAAAAAAATTCATGTGGATATGCTTCGTTTGTTATTCATAATTCTGCATATAGATGAAATCAAAGCAAATGTTCAAGTGATGATGCAGAGATCTCAAGCCTTGAAAGTAAGTTGCAGAATTATAATATGAATTCATTTATAACTTTATAATTTTTAATTTTATATGATAGTGAAGTTATAATTGAATGGTTTGTATTTACAGGATTTTCTGCGACCACACACTAGTGGTGAAGGCGGTGTGGGTCCCAATGAGCAAACCACTCCATGTACACCACATACTGCACCCATGTTTTTGACTGAATAGTCAAAAAAACATTTTGTGACACCCACGATGACAGCAGAGGTTGCAACTACTGCTGACCGACGCACACTAGATCATGCAGAAGAATGGGTGGATGCAGAGTCTTATACTAATGCTGATGTCGAATAAGCATTTCCTACATATTCCTGTGTCAATAGCACGGGTTCAATAGTGACAACATTTTTTGGTGAACGAGGAACTCATTCCAATAAAGATAGAGAAGATTCCCGGTAATTATAGATTGTTCAATTTAGTTTTTATAATTTGATTATAATACACTGATAAGAACTTTTTTTAAAACTAATGATGGCATGATTGTTTTGCAGGAAATGATGTATTTTATAAAAATATAAATGATTTGACCTTAAATATATTCGAACCCACTATCCGCACAAGGTGGGACAGACAGAAAAAAGTTTTAAAGGATGAGCATACTAATCGGTTGGTTGGCCTGTTCGGCAAAGATACCTTTGATACAATGAAAGTCCTAAAGAAGGATGGACAACATATACAGATTGTTTGAGACCAATAAAGGGTTCACCTAGAAAAGAATCCTAGGTATGAATGCCCTCTGATGATTCCATCAAGGGAGTGGAAATCCCTATTAGAAAATGGAAAAGAGAGGGCTCTAAGAAAAACAGAAAAGATACTACTAGGCACAGGTAGGTATGCAATAATTTCCACAATGTAATGGTAATCCTTATTATTATTAATTTTTATATCGAATTTGGAACATATAACGTAATTCAACACTTGATTAGGCTATCAGACACATCAAATTCCACAAAGGAAATCCTGGATAAAATTGGTTAACACAAGCTTGGGCCTGGTGGTTATTCGAATTTGGAGGCACGATTTGTAAGTATCGAAAAATTGATACTGCATCCAAATAATAAATAGAAAATTATTTTTAATTTTAATCTGCTGCAAAATGTAAAATTAATGACATTATGAAAATATGCAGGCCGACCGATTCAAAGAAGTGCCCACTCAGGAAGACTTGAAGCTTGGCTTCCAACACGGCTTTGAATCTATTGTTGAATGCCAAAAAAGCTTTTCTAGGCATACACGGTCTTCTAGTGATCCATCTAGTGCACAAGTATATAAAAAATATATAGTTTAATGAAAATTTATTAATTTTCATGCAATCTATTTGTAATAAACAATTAACATAAAATATTTATTATGTTTTGAGCAGGAAAGTAATGATCCCCTTAATGTCGATGATGTACACCAACCACTCAAAGATCATGCTTCGATTCCTGGTAATGAATTTATTAATATGTTATTGTTTTGTATAGATAATTGCAGATGGTGAACATTAATTGTACTTCTCCATATTTCAATTGCAGAGCATGTATATCGTCACACTGTGCAGGTTGAGCCTGGACAGGATAATGAAGAACATGATGTGCCCACTCCAGGTAAAAAAACACCTTTGTAATGTTTTTTTAAATGAAATACTTGTAATTATATAAACAAAAATAAATTAATGCAACATTTTCACATTATTGTAGCAATTCCGAGCCCCTTGCTGCAAGATCCACGTGGCGAGCAATCTACTAGGGAGACATCAAGAAAAGTTGACGAAGCACCATAAACTAAACAAAAAATTCCAAAAGATGCGCTTCTTGCTCATTTTGTAAAGAGAAGAAAAGTAAAAAAGAAGTGCCTGGAAAATTTTTGAGTCATTTTTTTTTATAATACAATGTCGTGCATGGTTTTTTTCGTTATTTAATGAATGGTTTTATCGGTTATTGAATGAATGAATGGTTTAATGAATGGTTTATTTAATGGTTTAATGAATGTTTTTTTCAGCTATTGAATGAATGAATGGTTTAATGATTGATTTAATGAATGATTTAACGAATGTTT
This sequence comes from Pseudotsuga menziesii, assembly GCA_001517045.1. NCBI lineage: Eukaryota > Viridiplantae > Streptophyta > Pinopsida > Pinales > Pinaceae > Pseudotsuga > Pseudotsuga menziesii. The sequence goes on along the minus strand of LPNX010929159.1, from coordinate 374,563 downwards.
ATTTCAGCTATTGAATGAATGAATTTGTACTAAATTTTTATTTGCAAGTAGATGCATTGGGTTTGGGGAATTGAGAGTGATGTGAGGGGGGAGGGTCCATAAGAGATTCCACCTTCATGTGGTTGGTCCTTTTTAGTAGAGAATATTAAATTATTCTCGAAACAAAGAGGATCTCAATGAATGGTAAAGAACTATACATTAAAAATAGTTATTTCTATAATTGTAGTGTTTAAATTTTATTATTTCTATTTGACTCATCCATTGGAACTTCTTACAGATAGCCTTGGGAAACAATTTCATATTTCAAAGGAAAAAATGGCATTTTGATGTGATCGATGGCCTTATATGCATATTGATGTGGTTCTCCATGTTTCCTCAGGCGATCTCTTATTACCAATTATTTTACTTGAATATTATTGTAATTTACATTGTTAAATTAAAAATGTTCATCAACAGTAAAATGTTCATTATTATTGGTGTTTTTATTCATTGAGACAAATTACTAAAACTGTATTTTTTTATCTTTGTTTTGTTATTTTGTAGCATGTTGAAAGATGTTTTGAAAAGTAAAGAAAAAGAAGGTAGTGCCAAGCTCCACAAATCAAGATAAGTTGTACCAAAAAATTATAATTAGTATTTGCAACATAGCTTTGTTGCATGTACATTTTGCAAAAATACTCAGGGAAAATATGATTGATATTTCCTTCCTCACATTTTATTCATCAAGCAAAACTCGAAGAATCTAGTTGCTAAGTTAATGTGGATATAGGCCCCATTCATTTGTGATTTGAGCCTTAGCACTCTTATTTAGTGATTTCATGTGTCATTTCAACTTCCAACAAATTGAGAAGAAAAGCATTGGGCTATCAATAATGGAAAAGGATCCATGAGCCAAAGGAAAACCTCTTGTGGTTTCCATTAATGCCCTGTTGTTTCCGTTAGTTCTATATTTTCGCATACTTTATCAAACAAAGGTCAATATCATACGCCATGATTCACCTTCGACTCTCAACTTCCCTTTAGAACTTATCTAGAGTCTAAGATCAATTGTGTCATCTTGAGTGCTAAAATATTTTATAAAGTTTCTCATCTCTACTATTGTCCTTCAATATAGATATACATGAAAATGGATAATCTGGTACTTCTACAGTGCTTATTATATTAGGGAGGTTGGAAGTAGATGAAAACCCAAAGTATATCATATTTAAGACACCCTTGGAAAATTTTGTATAAGTGTGGTGAAGAAGTCTCTCTGGAATTGAGATGGTGGTATACATTCATAGATGATTTTAATCTCATCCATAGGTATATCTAAAACCACAACTTCATAATAATGAACTTGATTATAAGTAGAGTTTACTTCATACTTGTTTCCTTCAATGAAATTGAAGCAAATTATTTGTGGAGATGCAAAGAAACTTCTATTTGCTTCATCATTTAAAGTTGCACCCATTTTCCAATTGTCTCCTTCCTATAACCAAAGTCCACCACCTAGTGCAAGACTGGCGTGTAGAATTTGTTCAGGTGTTAATAATTTGAAAGTGATGATGAAAAACTTAAAGTAGGTTGTATCTCCAGTTTAATGTATATTTCCTACTTCAAATAAGACTGAAAAGACTATCAAGTTTTTTCAGTTACTAAAATGATAAATTTTATTCATGAAGAGATCATGATGATTATATCTCAAGACATAGACCGATTGCATCAGATCATGCTAAGACATTTTGGATACAAATTTAAGATTACATGAGTGGAGGTTAGATAAATCTCTTTATAATTACAACAAATTTTGAAGAGATGATTTCAGACTATTCATTTTTAACTTGCACTGTCACCTCACAGCTAGACAGATAAGATATTGTAATATGAAGAAACAACTAAAAATTATTTTTCACCTTTGCAGGGACATCACAAAGCAGAGTAAGAAGCACAACCCCATATATAATGACATTTGGTATAATTACTTCCTTAGCTTGGTTGATTACCACAAAATTCCCATTTTTACTAACCTTTGTAGCCATATCTCCATTGACGCCATGTTGGCTATGTCCTTTATTTTCTAAATATGATGGTTTCTTTTCGTTCATATAACTCTGATATTGAGCAATGTTTTCTTTTATAACTTGATTTTTTTCTCTTATATTAGCCAGCTGAATTTGCAAATGATGAATAGTTTGTAAATAGTATCTGTTTTCATCTGTGAGCTAAGCACACACTAAAAACAAGTTATCAACAAACTTGAAAGTCCCTTATTCATTATATCCTCTCAGAACTTATATTAAGTCAAATGTATGGAGATAAGAGAAAGAATTATATAATAAAATGGGTTTAAAAAAATCAGTTTCAATGGAAATATGATAGACCATGTGTTCTAATCTGGTAAATCCCCAAGGGTTTAGTGGCATTCAGCAAATGTGAGAAATTTCCAGGAGGGTTTCCCACAGAACATTTTAGATGTTGCGAGATGGTAATTTTGATAGATAATTCACAAACAACCAAAATCCTTTCATGGAAAAAATATCTCAAAGATAAAATCAAATTCAAAATTTGATTTTATATGCAATCATAATATGAACCACCAATTCAACATGGATGTTGTGAGTTGGTTGTTTCCCTGCCAATGAGCATCACCCAATAACCAAGCAAGGTATGGTTGCACGAGTTAGCTATATCTATAATTTGAAGGGTAATGTAGCATCCCTTTAATAACCACTAGTGTATTATATAGATAAAGAGCATTCTACCATGCAAGTGAGCTATCTTATGTAGTGTGGTGTGGTGGTGTTCAGCGAGGCCCTTTTCTTTTTACAAGGGATGAAAATCACATATTATAAGAACCCTTCATGTCCAACAAATATTCTATTTATTCACATAACTTCACCAAATTCTTAAAATGAAACCATATCTTATTCAAAATCCTTTTCCCATTTGTGATAGGAATACAACTAGTTTAGAGATTTATATGCGATGATTTCAATACATATGGATAGGTTTGGATAATAGAGTTGATGCCAGAAATATCAATAAATAAGGAGCCAAAAATCTGAATAGTTTGCATAAATTTTGACTAGTAAATTTGAAATAATAAAATCCTATTTTCCAAGGATTTTTTATATCTTTTGCTCATGTTTAGTTCACATAGTAACAATTACAGTGGATAATAATATAGCTAGAATTTTGAATCAAGACTAAGTAATATTTTCTATCAACTTTCTTACTGCGACATTCTTGCAAATTGTTCAAATTGACTGTAGAGTGTCACCATTTCGTTTCCTATACAATATATTATAGTTCACTATTCAACCTAGTTTCTTTTGAAAAGTTTACATGTTTTATTTTCCCAATAGTGGTTAGTATAAGTCCACATGTAGTCACAACTGAAAATTAATAAAATACAAATTTTCAAGTTTGAAAGTTTGAATATTATGTTAAAGAGGACAAATAAAAACACCAAGTTTTTTTTTATAAATTTAAATGAGGTCGTCAATTTTTCGACATTTTTGGAGTGGAATTTGTCGTTGGATATCCATCCAATATGATAACTATGCTACACTACCGAGGCATTAGTCGTCAGTCATTCGACTAACAGGAAGTAAGAGTTATCGGTTTTATGACATTTTCGGAGTAGCATTTGTCATCGGATATCCATCAAATCCGATGAATATGCTACACTACCCATGCCTTATGTCTGTCAGTGATTCGACAGGTATTAAGGAGGTTCGTTGGATTCCATAGTGGAGTGAATCATCACATATTTGAAACATATGAAGGAAAGGTTGTCGATTTCCTGACAGATATGGAGTGTCATTTAACGTCGGGTTTTTGACAACTGGGTGTCGAAAATTAGACAAGTGTATTTCTTTTTTGGAATTGACATGAAATTCCATCGACGTTTTAAAAGAAAGAAAATTGTCAAATTGTCGACATCAATATGTCAAAAATTGGACATTCAGGCCGTTGAAATTTGTGGTCAAATTCATTTGTGACATGGAGCCAACTAGACCTGATGTTTTCAAGAAGGATGTCTCATGAAGGATTTAATAAAGATGATATGAGAAAATAAATTAATCTATTTATAAATGCACTGATCCCAATACTAGTTAGTAATCCTTTCTTCAACCCTCATGTGAGATAAGGGGATTGACTTTAGCTCTTATGGCTTAGGAGTTTCTTATGACACTTATCATCCATCTACTGCACCAATTTTTTTTATTTTTATTACTAATACTTATGTGTTTACTCCTCTTCAACATTCCCAGTTGAGAGAAAGGAGGAATCCATGGACCACAACTCCATTTTACTAGGATACCATCTATCATTTTTACTCATCAGCTACAATAGAGAGAATGAATCGGGCCATTATTCATCGTAACAATCCATAAGTTTGGACACATTTTTTGCATTATTACTAGAGAAGGAACTACCTTTATCATCTCAACATAGAAACTGATCTCTATCCTACTTTAATTATGCCTTAGATTCCAATATCTGCATCTTAGACTATATTTGTACAAATGTGTGGAGTTCATCCTCCTTAGGAAAGTTTTTCGTAATTCTTATTTATTGATAATTGTTTCTAAATGGTTGCAACTTGTTTGTGTAGCTATGAGTTTGAATGTCAACCTGAAGGAGCTCCCATAGCCCTGTAATGGAAATATGATTATATCATATAAGATGCTTAACAATTTTTATGATTTAAAATAGACCATGCCAATAATCCAAAACTGCAAACCCTCCATAAGAGACATCAAACCTGAAGATGCAAATATTCTCTTATTCTAGTAAACTATTATTCAATATTTTTTAAGGTTGCACTCATTTACAGAGGTAGAATATGCATTTTTTATTCAGTTATTTAACTTAAAAGGGTACAATGAGAAAGAATTAAAACTTGAAAAAGTGGATGAAACTTCCTAGAACAGGATTTCACAACCTTTTGCCTAACAATTCCACCAAATCGCTACCATGGGATTTAACATTGCATGTGAACCACTTGCAAAATTCTTGAACACATTTACATTTTCATCAATGGCATCGACATCCAAATTAATTAGGAAATTTCCATTGTCATTTAAATCCTTCTCCACATTAATGAATATACTAGCATCTTCCTCCAAAGTTTCACAACGAAAAATGCCCAAATTGATGAACACATTTATCTTGAGCTCAGAAAACTAAGTGTAAACCTAGAGGGTGTTCAAACTTGGATAAATCGTTGAGAAAAAATTTCACCTAGATTTACAAGTGCTTCCTTCAATGGCTTAAAATTTAGGAGCTTGGGTATCTTTACCTGATACTATGCCACTGATCTCATAGCATCCAAAGTTAGTGGTTCCTTCTTGGAGGTGGAAAGAATGCGGTTTTACATTTTTCACTTTTCTTGGATTTCCATCCTTGAGCTCTCCCATGCCTTTAACTTCAGAGAAAACAATAAAATCTCCATTCTTGAATTGCAACATCTCACCATCACCATCCACACATACCACAAGAGAAAGAATTTCGTTGGTGATGGCGATAAGCACGATGATACCAGTGTGTGATTCCTCACCATTTACATCAAACACACTAAATTTGTCCCAAAATCACAAATTACTGTACAAAACACTCCCCTAATATATTCTTTGATAAAAGTGATCGTTGATTCATGATTATGGAAAAAATCATTGTATTTAATTGCTTTATCAACACTTGCGTTTGTGAACACCACCAAATGTAAATGAAAATGTAATTTGTTGCTACTTGGTAGTTCCATTATTTTAGAGCAGGATACTTTACATAATAGGAACTTACCTAGAAACTGGAGAGGTGTTGTTGTGATATCTCATATTCAATAGAAACTAAAACAACAACAATAGTGTTTAATTCCTACAACTTATTACAACAAGTAATTGCCTAGTTTTTTCCAAAATAAGCTTCCCTAGAAATTGGTAGACAAATCCGACATTTCAACAGTTGATTGCCCCTTCAAAGTCATTGATTTCACTCCTACCAGGATCATAGTTTTGTCTTTAAAACAACATACTGGAGGAATAAAAGGCCATGAAATGAAATGAGCCAAACAAAATATGCCCATGATTAATCATCAAATACTAAATAATTTAAAATGAATAATGAACTTTATATTTGATTAAGATGTAGGCTCAAATGGGCGGTATGCCCGGTGAGATACTTCCACCCAAAAAATTCGACTGTTTGAAGGATGCTAATTGGGATTCTTCTGTTGTTGGATATCAATCTTATTATATGATGCAAGAGAATCTAATAATTAATTCCATTTTGACCTCTTGGGTCACAATCCATTTACCAAAGGAAGTTGGGTTCCTCAATTTCTTTATTTTGTAGTATTTTTCTAGTTGTAATATATAAGAATCTATATTTTAAGAGGAACAAGGAGGATTTTTATTTAGTTTCTATGTAAAAGGGTATACTTAGTTAAAGTAGGGATCTCTTATATAATCAGAAAAAACAAAGTAGATTTGTTAAGTCTTCACCTAACCCTGAGTATTAGCTGCATAGTTGTAGAATGTGTCACATAAACATCCAAACTCAAGATTGAGTCAGTGTCCACAAAGATAGTGTACTTTGTATCCTCAACCTCCCTATGTCTATACTAGTATTACTTGGTTTCTCTTGGTTTCTACAATTATTCCATAGTCCCTTAGCTAATCTACACTATTGGTCCATTCTCCAAAGCTTTTAATGTTTGATATCAACCTATACAAAAGTATCCCATATTGTATTTCTACATTTTTTTTCTTTGTTATGCAACCAAGTCCCATAAATAGCATAAAAAGAGAATAAATAAACAAGAAGAGAGTAGTACATTCTTGAATAATGAATAACATAGATAAATAACAATCCTCTTTGAGGGAGGAACCTCCTTACACAATGTACTATGTACACAAGACAAGACAATATACAATTCTTACTCAAATGAAAATATCTCCTTCCTATATATAGGAGACAAAGGTGTATAATAACAACTAATAGAGCCAAGCCTGCATCAATAATATGTAATACACCACCATATAGGGCATAAAGTGCCACACTATGGGGGAATGTGCCCAACATTTAGGGCTTAACATGCCCCTCCCTTTCATACAAGTGTAGTTCTCAATGATTAGGTAGTTTTGGATGCATATGTATGAAGGCATTGTAATCCCTTCTTGAATTTGCAGCTGGTAATTTCTTCCTCTTGATGAGCTACTCAATAATAGCTTGATTTCGTAGTTGCTTGGTCCTTGTTTCAATTATTTTTTCAAGTTCCCAAATGATTTTTCCTTCTCCAAAACTCATTTGACTATAATTTTGATCTACCAGTTATTTCATCATGTTTTTGGACATATTTATTATTTGGAGACTACTTTTCGGTGCTCTATGCGATCTGCCACTGCTTGAACTATAGATTTTCCTTCTTCAAACCTTGATTGGAAGATTGTTTTATGGATGAATTGGACTAAGATAAATTTAAAATTTCAGCTCCTATAGGTCCTCAACTTTGTCTTGTGGTGCCCTGATGTGTCCTCTTTCTGATGCTATAGTTTTGACCTAATTTGGATGCCCTAGTAAAACTATATTGTAATTCTCCCAAGACTTCTTATTTCTTCTCGATCCCGAAGAGAAAACTTATATTGTATTCCACATGTCCAATATTTTGTTTCTGTATTTGAAACACTTCCCATAGATACATTGGTCCATCTTCTTTCAGATGCAACATGTCTCACTCAATTTTGATCTCGAATGCCTCAGATACGAACTTTTTCCCTAGAACACTGGTTTTAAACCCTGATTGGAAGACTATTTTAGGGCCGACTTGTAACTGAGATAAAAATGGAAATTTTGACTCCTATGGGTCTATAATTTTTTCCTATGGTACCCTGATATGTCCTCTTTCAAATTCCGCGGTTATGACCTAATTTGGATGTTACAAATTAAAGTTATTGCAAATATCCCAAAGCTTCTTATTTTTTGCATATCCAGAAGAGAGAACTTGTATGATATTACACATGTCAAAAATTTAGTTTCTGTATCTAAAAATTCTACCACATATACCCTGGTCCATATTATTTCATATGACAACTGGTATCACTCATTTTCAATCTTGTATTCCTCATATATTACCTTTCTCTGTAGAACACTTGTTTTAGACTAGGTTTTGAACTAGTAAAAAACCCTAGATTCCTCCGCAATTATCTTTGAAACTATAATGTATCAAGATCTAAATTTTGGATTTAAGATATTTCATCTTGTTATGGAAGTGGGTTTTTAACCTCAATCTCTGAATCCTTATAGAAAAAATTGGTAACTAAAATTCCAATATGACTCATTTTACAGAAGCCAACCCTGAGGAAAGAGATTTGATACCAAATGTTATGAAACCAAGTCTCATAAATAGCATAGAAAGAGCAGAAATAGACAATAAGAGAGTATTCCACACCTGAATAATGTATAATAGAGATAAATAACAATCCTCTTCAATGAAGGAACCTCCTTACACAATGTACTATGTACCCAAGACAAGACAATATACAATGCTTACTCAAATGAAAATATCCATTTCTTGTCACATGCCCCAATTTTGTAAAAAAAAAAACAATATTATATTATTGATTTTATTTGAGGAAAATATGTTAAATTTTATGCTAAGTTGAAATTGATGACTTATCAGAGTCAAGGATATTTAATATAATTCTGAATATTTTTATTATAAATAAATAAAGGTGGAGACAACAGCTTAGGAGAGTTGTTAAAAGAGTGTTTACTGGTCAAATTAGTGGAGGAGACTAGGTGGAGAGCAAACAGACATGTGGAAACATTCTCAAACCTCTTCCAACTATTGCAGGTGGCAGCCTCCCTACATTTGGGGTCATGACCCTCCAAGAAAGTGGGATCAGAGCAGGTGGCTCAATTATTGACAACTGACCCAAAAGACCTAGGAAACCTTTATAAAAATGCCCATTCAAGAGAGTTGAGGCTGCTCATTCTAGGGAAGTGATCATTCAGGTGAATGTACTTCAGATAAATTCAATGGAAGGGAATTGTGGAACGAGTTTGAGGGGATAACTGCTGAGTGATCTAGTGCAGCTTTTAAGCTGAAAGATCTTACTTCCTGGGTGTGGGGTGTTTTAATGAGTTATTGGACCAGTCTACTGTTTTCATGCTCCACCAATTCTCAGCCAAGAAGACCAGGAACAGGCTCAGGGGTCCTGACGAAGCTTTGTTTGAGTGCTCTCCATGAGTTTGGTAGGGAGGAACAACCTCCTAATGCTGTTGTTGTCTATCCTAATCAGGTTCTACATTATTTGTTTTACTGTGTTAGATAGATAAATCTGAATTTGATTGTTAAAAGAATGTTAAATATTCAGTTTGTAAGTTCTTAGAATGGAAAATAATTATAGTCTGTATTTTTCCACACCTGGAAGGACCAGGCCATACTCTAGCACAGATAGAGTATTTACAGTAGATGAAATAATATGTTAAGAGACTTAATAGAAAAGATATGGTGTTGCATTTCATAATTAGTAGAGTAATTTATTTCAGTATGCAGGTTATTATTAAACATAATAGGGATCTAGTTATTTATTGTTTATTGTTTTAAACAAGCTTATTTACGTAAATATTTTAGTAGATAAGATGTTGTAAATACATACAGTAGATTAAATTTTATTCAAGATTAATTACTGTGGAAGTTAAACTATGTATTGATAGGTTTATATTTCTCTGTGTTTACTTAGTAACTAATTGAGATGAAGCAGAAAAATCACAGTCGAGCTTCATTATTTACATTCAGTTCAGTAAAGAAAATAACCACTAAACATATAGTTTATTGTCTAATAATATCAATTCGTTTAAGACTAATAACTACTATAAACTAAATAGGGTTATATTAAAAGTAATTAACTTATAAAGAACAAACTAAGTTACAGAATCTATGCTTATCTTTGCCAAGAATTCTGAATAAATTCTATCTGTCAGTTTAAGTAAATATAAACAATTAGAATATGATTAATAACTAATATAAAAATAACTATCTATCTATGTAAAGAAATATTTAAGATTTATAAAAATAGGCTTACACCTGTGAAGGTAAACTACAGGGTCGAAACCCTAAACCAAAAATTTAATCTTTTCAAATTAAAACATTTAAGCTAGAATCCATTTATTTGGACTATTATATTAGTAAGACATTAAACCCCTATAGACTGTTTACAATCCTTTTAAGGACAAATGGAAAGACAAATGTACAGTTATAACTTAAAATTATCACAACACACCTGTAATACTAAATAAAACAAATTTAACAAGAAGTAGAACTTATTTAAAATAAATTGAAAGATTTATTTAAACAAGGGTTTTATTTAGGAAAACCCTAGCTCATATTTCCTGAGCAAATAAGTAAATATTACAAATTACACTATGACTGAGTTATAGTATTAAAAAAAAATAAAAATAACAACATTATATACACAAAATATAATAGACAGTAAAATTCTTTATTAATAGTCGTTTAGGGAAAACCCTAAGTTACACAGAGCCACTTTATACATTAACACTACAAAATGAGTCTGAGCTCGAAGAAGATCCTTTTAAAAACCAATGTATTTCATTGACAGGCCGTAAGGCTAGAAATTGAAACTAATTACAACACCAAGCGCAAGGCCGAGACTACCCCACAACGAGGCGAGGGTTTGTAAACAAAATAGAACCCAACAACATTTAAAAAGAAACCACATATCTAATGGTGAAACTGGACAAGCTTCCAAGCTCAGGGTTTCACTTTTGACAACCCTGTTACAAGCAGGGTAAGAACCCAATCATTGAACACAGGTCTTACCGGAATGGAGCGATGAGCCCTTGAAGACAGCCAGCATTATCTTCATCGCAGGTTGCAAAGAGTTGTCACAAGTTCCTGCAAGGAGAAGCAATACTGTGTGTTAGTTACCAAAACTCTTTCATTATTAAAAACCTAACTGTAAACCAATATTTATTGTGAGCCTTCTATTATGGATTGAAAACTAAATAATTACCTTAAATAAGAATAATTAGAAGTCTAGTAACAGGACTGTCACCAACTACGAACCGTACATACAACTCTTCAAACCCTATGATGCAGATGGAGCACAACCAACAGAAGTGAAGCTTAGATTCTCATCGCAGTTACAGGCCATGGGGAAGGCAAGACGAAGCTAAAGACAGTCTATGAACAAGTGAAAAAAACTAGTGAACTCTCGCAAGGTAAAACCCACAGCTATGAAGGCTAGCAACAAGACCGAGCTCAAGAGACTATAATAACGTTAACCCAAGCATTGGAGCAAGCTAGTACAGGATAATAATCATGACCGCCATGAAAAAACTTGTAGAGCATCCCAAAGGCCAGCGTGAACTGCAAAGGGAGATTGACAAAGCGATTAGGGTTGTAATAATTTTATACCGCCAACACACGGATAGGAGGTGACCACGTGCCCTCAAATATTTCAAACCATGCATGGGTCGATTCTAAAGTCTACCTGCGGTTCAATCATTCGAATGATTTAAAACAATGATTTGTATCAACTTTGCATAAGCTATGATATATGCATATATATATATCACCACGATATTCATATAAAATCTTTATCATAATGTTTGCTAGCTTCGATTTGGCGTTTGGGTAAAACAATGATTTGTTAACGTTGACTTAGTGAAAGGTGATAACCACTTAAGATTTTGGTTAATCCTGAAATCGACCATGCTCACTATAGGTAGGATTATATACTTGCAACCAATGTTAAGTATACATGTTTTATAATCCAAGCTTATCACTTATAAACCAACAACTCGAATGGTTATAATTTATGGAGTTGAATAGCATGGTATTAGATTATAAACATGGCTTTTATCAAGTTCGATGTTGATTAAAAAATTTCATAGACACTAGTTGCTTCTCAACTTGTCAATGTTAGAAGTTTACCATATCTGTGTATGTTGGACTAGATAGTTTTGTGAATATACAATATAATCTGTACTTATTATAAGGTATATTATGATCATATTAGAAAGATCTACCATAATATCCACTTTAGACATTAACTTAATGTAAGAGAGGCATTATGATAATAATAAATTACAATGAAATAACCATGCTCAAGTCTATAATCATTGAAACAACACTGATTGACTTAGACTTAGGAAGTAAGGGTAAATAGTATTCCATCTTGGAACGATGCAGTTATTTGTTTACATTATTCAAGCTTATAATATCAAGGAGTTTTTACAAGCAATAAGTTTCCCTATGGAATGTAAATAACGATCAGTTTGGCATTTTAGTAAAGACTACGATATTGTATGTGATTACATTAGTACATGTAGTATGTCGTTAATGCAAGTAAGAAAGTTGATAACTAGTTAGTGAACAATTGGTTTGTACATATAAGTAATAGGTTGATACTTACCATAACTAGTAAGCTAAAAATGAAATCGAATCATATATTCTAATGAGAATCTTACTATTAGTATCGATAGAAGCTCTTCCATGTATAGAAACAAATAGTACATATAAGTGTAACATTGCAAGTTAAGCATGTTAAAATAGAAATGAATATATGACAAAGATTACAAGCTTAGAGTTCACAGTAAGTAGCTTTGGTATCGTCAAGTTTGATAAAGAAAGACAATCGTTTATATGAACTTTGCTTACAAGAAAAACTGGAGAAAATAAACTACTTTACCTCATTGAAGTTTGCTTGGAAATTATCAGCTTATTTTATTAGCATATTATTTTGCAAATAGAAACACTTCTTGATACTTTATGAATTTAAAACGTCTACTTGTTTGATCGTACCTGTAAACTTGTAAGAACCAACAATCTGCCTGCATTACCATAAATTCTAAGTAAGCCCAGGTTTCAAAGTTAGATTCCACCTACTTGCCATAAAGCAGACTCATTAGTAAAATTGAAAGAAAACAGTATGCAAGTAAATCTTATTTACATTACGAAAAAGAAGTTTCTGTAGTTAACATAATTTGAAAATGTGTAATACTAATCGTTAGACTGTTTCATTTTATGATAACCATTAGCTATTAGTAAACCACATATCCAACATTTTATGTTATCTCAAAATTTTAAATTTTTGTGAAAATTTGGGGTTTTGACATGTGGTATCAGAGCACAAGGTTCAAACACCAGGCCTTGATGAAGCCTAACTAGCTTTTATGAAATAGTGATTTTGAATTATTTTGTTGATGTAGTTTTCTTTTAAATGTTATTCAATAGAGAAATTGTTTCTGAAGTTTAACAAACAGGTATGGAAAGGATGGAGGAATATGCGGAGGAGGAATCTCCATTTACTGAACCAAAAAACTTACCAAGAGACCATATACAAGAAGATCTAACCACCAATTCCTCAGAACTATTACAAATAGTAAAAGACCTAAAATTTGAAATGGAATCTGTAAAATGAGAGAATGAAAGGATTCTGAGGGCTCTGGAGGAGCTGAATCAGATCCTAACAGAAATGTTTCAAACTGAGGGTAGGGGTAAAAGAGCTAATTCAGAAGATACAAGTCATCAACATAAAAATAAAAAGATTAAATAGACTAAAAAAGAAAGCAGCTCATCTTCAGAGGTGTTTGGTGAGCAACATAATTATCATTCCACTAGTGATAGTAGTGATGATAACCATTATATTAAAAAGCAAAAATATAAACCCTATGAGGAAATTTCTTGGGAATTCAAAAAGATAAAACCACCAACATTCAATGGAGAGACTGAGAAGGGGGAGGAAGCAGAATCCTGATTATCTGGGATGAATAAGTACTTCCAGATCTATAACTATTCTAACCAATTAAAGGCTAGAATGGATATCTACAATCTCTCAGGAAAGGCTAATATTTGGTGGCAGGACTTGAAGAGGGTAAAGGGAATAAAAGAGAAGAACGTAAATTGGAGTACCTTCAAGAGGTACTTTAAAAAGAAATTTTTGTCTAAGCAATACTATGAAGAGAGAGAAAAAGAATTTTATGAGCTTAAATTAGGATCAATGACTATGAAATATCTAAACAACAATTTTTTAAGTCTGCTTAGGTATGTGCCATACCTTGTAGATGAAAAACCAAAGGTACAACGATTCCTCAGATGTCTACCTTATCATATTAAGGACAGGATTGAGTATGGCAATCCAAATAATTTAGAAGAAGCTATGAGGAAAGCTAACTTCTATTATGAACAGAATTGGAAGAAGGAAAGCATGGCCAACTGGAAGGCCAAGAAGAATAATAATCATTATGATCAAAAGAAGAAATAATTTGTGCCCAACAGAAATTCTAAGAACAATAAGGCCAGAAATTTTCCTAACATGAATTTCCAAGGGAATAAGAATAATTCACCAAGCAATCAGAATAATTCCAAGGGTAAAGAATTTGCTAATAACCATGGTAATTACACAAAGAAATTTGAATGCAAAGAACCTATTAAGTGCTGGGATTGTAATGGCCCACATTATGCCTCAGTCTGTCCTAATAAGAAAAATACTGTCAGTAATATTCATACCATACAGAAGGAGATGACTGTTGGAGAATTAGCGAGGACTATGCCCAGAATCAATGTGGCCTTAGAGAATTGACAAGCAGAATATCAAACTTCCATGGTTGTTATGGAGAGAAATTCGTATGGCTTGGGGTACCACAATAGACAGCTTGACTCCAGAAATCAATCATTTCCAATATGCAATAGAAATTAAATATCTAACACTAAAGGATTAGACTTCGTACCTTATTCCGGATGGTAGAAGTAGATCCCTATTGAGCTTTCCAACTTTAGCTTGAATTGATCATTCACTTCCTCAACAACAAGTAAACAATAAAAGCATACTATATATATTGGTGTTAGATCTATTCTAGCATATATAATCAACAATGTATAAGCATTTGAAATAATCCATGGATAAAATATTCATTCAAACATACATTATTGGATAGGAAAAGATATTTCTATTAATATAAAATCAGAGATTACAATGGATACAACCTCTGTCAGCACGTCTACGAATCGGGGA
This sequence comes from Pseudotsuga menziesii, assembly GCA_001517045.1. Taxonomy (NCBI): domain Eukaryota; kingdom Viridiplantae; phylum Streptophyta; class Pinopsida; order Pinales; family Pinaceae; genus Pseudotsuga; species Pseudotsuga menziesii. The sequence goes on along the minus strand of LPNX010929159.1, from coordinate 359,531 downwards.
AACTGAATCTCCCACTTGGGCCTCCACCACTTCAATCCTCCATCTCTCGATAGCAAGCTCACAAGCAAAAGGAAAGCTTGGGAAGAACAGAAAAGTGCTCCGAGGGACAAAGGGATGCAGGCTCAAGCACAAGTTTCGGCAACAATGGACTATAGTTTCTTTGCTCTCAATTCTCTCATATGCCTTCAATGTATCAAAGAGTTCCTTATATAGCTTTTGAAAGGGGTAATGAAAGGTCGAATCCGAGCGATCTCAAGGCATATGGAAGGCTAGGAGTCAAGTGAGTCGAATCCATGTCAAGGAAAAATACAAATGGATTTGGATTTTGTACACATCCTGATGTACGCGGTTTTAGGGGTCAAACCTACGTATATACGCAATTAGGGGTTTAAAAGTTGCGTATATGAATTTTCACATATTTTTAGGGATGGTCAAGGAAACATCAAAGGACAAAAAATGGTCCAAGGGCTCTAAGGATTCTGTAGAGGGACAGGGGAAGGCCATACAAGTGTGATTCACCTGGAGTGGTAAAATAAGATATAATAGATGCCCCCTAATGTGTGAGGTCAGAGGGGTTATACGATGGCCAAAATACATTATAAGTCCATCCTAGAAGTGGAGTGATGAAGGATCCCAAATGGAAGACCAACCACCCAATTAGCATATTACAATGATACAAATCTGCACATAACTACAAATACATATAGTAGTCCCGGATACATAAGAGTACAATGGCCATGAATAGGCATGATACAAAATATCACATAAGTGGTCATTGCCATGTACAATATACATAGATCAGAATCTCCATGATGAAGATATACAAAGGATCATGATCTCCATAATGGCTGAAGATATACAATGGATCAAGATCTCCATAACAGCTGGAAATGTCTGACATATACTAGAATCAAGTCACAAGAGCTGAAATCTCATGAACACTGGAACAATTAAGGAGGTAGCATATAAGAGATGCCACCAATCTGGAAGGTCTTCTACACAAAACACTACGATTACATGTCCTAATATGTGTATAGAGGTGTTGAGGTTGAACATAGTAGTCCATCATCTGATTACCAGTCATTGATGTATACCGTTAACAGACGCGAGATCACCCATCGATAATGAAAATGGGAATCAAGGTACTAGAGTGCAAACTAACAAGTATGAATAGATGTGTTGAGGTCAAACACTTGAGAGGATCCATTGATTAGGGGACATTGATGTATTCCCAAAAACTGTCGATGACGAGAGAACCTGTCACTGATGACTGCAAGTCTCAAGGCACTAAAAAATGACTCTAGATTCCAATCCCAGAATAAATGATCTGAAGTCAATGGGATGAAATCCGCTAGAAGGAGAGCATTAAGGCATCCCCCATCATCCAACATGAGGTACTCAGCAAATCTGTATAATGTGGAAGGACTCGATCATAATGTGCACGAACCAGTGATTGTACTAGGAATGGCTGACATGCAAAGTCAAGATAACTGAGGAATGGCTGACTCAGGTTTCAACTTCCTTCGAACAAGAGCATAATGGTGTATGGTGACTGAATAAAGGAAACATAGACTCGATATACAAAACTGGGACATCTCTGTGACACAGGAGGCATCGACAGAGGATCCATGGGGACTGGAAGCTTAACCAGTCAATGGAGATAAACTCAGATAAATGAGTATAGCTCCTAAATTCAAACTATAAACCCAACTAATGGATGTGATATACAGTGCTCCGTTCAAAGGCAACATGAATCAACAGCTGCCAAAAGATAACATATTTCCTTGTTCGGCTTTTTTGGTTTTTTTATTCTTTTTGGACTTTTTCAAATATTTAAAAAGCTTGAAAAAGAATAAATCTACTTTATAGTTACAGACTAGGAGGATACGAGTGTCATAGGGGAAAACAAACTAGTTCCAAGTAGTGGAACATACCTATGCTCAATGCAAGGATACACGTGTAGGATAGCGACACTCGGGGGGAAATCCCCTCTGTAGTGCAAAATGAGGAGCAAGCCACTTTTAGGGCATAGGAACTGGATTTGATTTATGCTCAATCCAGTTTTTTATATGAGATTATTCCCAATGCTCTGCGTTCTAGTTTCGACCCCAAAGTTAAACTTGGACCACATGCCGATGGCATTGTTGGTTGTGCAAATGCTAAACCTATGGATTCGGTTGCAAAACAAGTTAGTTAATTGTCAATCCACCAATCTGCTTCGGGACAAGCCACGACTTCATCTTAACCCGCCAAAATGGTGAGTGTGCTTTCAGTGCAATCGTCAGATCAGAAGGGTAACCAGCATCCCAGATGGAATAAAAAGAAGGGTAAGAATAATAATAAGGGTGGGAATAGGAATCAAAATGCTAATAATAATGACAAGAATGCCTGTAATGCTGGGGGGGAAAGCAAGCTAAACGTAAGGTTAAACTCCCTTGCAAGTTGTGTAAGGATGATCACCTCACTTACTTGTGCCCTCGTATCGATGAAGCTTTGATATTCTTAGCGTAGGGCCCAGCTGTGCTGACTAACCCTTTACCTCACAATCAAAATATGAACTCGAGGACCCATGATCAGTCTGGTGGTGATCCAAATCTTCCAAAGGTTTGTGGTCATTGTTGCATTAACATGGTACGTGCTGCGAAAGTTGTGACCCGTGCGAAGGACTATGGTTCGTCACAACCCAACCCAGGAAAGGAACCTGATCCACCAGGGACTCCTTTGCGTATTGAAAAACCTGTGGATAAACCTGAAGCTGCACCTCACATTTCTAAGGGAGTCCTTAAGCATTTGGGGCACAATCCTAATGCCTGAGCCGCCCAGAACTATTCAGTTGTTGAGGATTTGGGCCATACTCTTTGTGTGATGTCTACATTGGAAGTGCTTCAGAGTTGTCCTTCACAAAGGAAGGATTTGCTTTCTACCCTTGGTGTGAATGATGATAATTCTTCCTCCGTGATTAAATTTGAAACCACAGGACTTTATCTTCGCTTGCCTTACTATGTGTCTCTTTTGATTCACGTAGAATGTCTTAACATGACCGTTAAGCGCATTGTGATTGATGAAGGCACTGCTGCTTCTGTGATGTCTTTATCGTGTTGGAAGGGTTTAGGGTCCCCTAATTTGTCTAAGTCCGTGACCATGTTAACTATGTTCGATGCTAGATCGTTTAGGATGCATGGGATCCTTCCTTCCCTTAAGGTCCATTTGGGAGGGAAGATCGTTGCAATAGAGGTCGAGGTGGTTGATGCGCTCCTTGACTACAATCTCTTTCTAGGTAGGAATTGGATGTACAGTATACAAGTCGTAGCTTCTTCCCTATTTTGCATTGTATGCTTTCCATTTAATGGGAATATAGTTACGATTGATCAAACGTCATTCAAGAATCTGTTGGTTACCGCATCTTTGGGAGCTTCGATCCCAATTGTAGAGCACTCTCGGCCAACAACTGGGAGTGTGGGTGTGGGCATGTATCCATCCCTCATGGGAAGTTTTAGTTGTCCTGCACCTATCCTTATGATAGGGTTTAGTTCTGGTGAGGCTTCGACATCTATAAGATCGATGTATTTTCGCACGAGTCATTTGGAAGATCCTTGGATTCTTCCTACACCGAATACTTCAAGTGAGCCCATCGTGACGGATGTGCCGTTTCCTGTACCTATGGTAGCTTATCAAGCTAATATTGAGTGTGTTGAAGAGCCTAGTCCTTCCTCTTCACGGACGGAGGAGGAGGACCCGTATGTGCTGCCTGCATGGGAAATACAGTCTTCTCATGTGCACAACTTTCTTGATAGTGTTTTTCCTTTAGATGAAGCGATTATTGAGGCCATGTCGAGAGTTGAGCCACCATGGGAAGAGCTCCATCATAGATCTTACTTTCTTCCCAAGCTTGACCATTTGGAGCATGAGGACTTTAGGGAGGTTCTTAGTGAGAGAGTTGGTAGTCCTATGGTTCCATTAAGCTCTCCTGGTCTGATGGCTAATGGGAACATGGAAAATATATCTCCAACAATTCTTATCAATATCTCTCGCGATCCTGGCAGGATAGAGAATGTCTATATTGGGGCAGAATGTTCCCATGCTGAGATTCAAGAATACACCGAGCTATTTAAAGAATTTCGTGATATATTTGCTTGGTCTTATGATGAAATGCCAGGTATCGACCCTCGCATTGCCAAACACGAGATTAAGACTTATCCCAACGCTAAGCCTGTTCGACAACGCTTGCGTGTGGTGAATCCTAGGAAAGTACCCACGATTAAGGTAGAGATAGAGAAACTGTTGAAAGCCAGTTTTATCTATCCCATTCCCTTGATAGAGTGGGTTTCAAACCCTGTTCCGGTTGATAAGAAGCAGGGAGCGATCCACATATGTATTTATTTTCATGATTTGAATCGTGCCTGTCCTAAGGACACTTTCCCCACATCATTTATTGATTAGATTTTGGATGAGTGTGCAGGTAGCAAGGTTTTTTTCTTTATGGATGGATTTTCCGGATATAATTAGATACAAATTAAACCTGACGACCAACATAAAATTGCATTTATTTGTTCTTGGGGAACTTTTGCATATCGAAAAATGCCTTTTGGACTTAAGAACGCCGGAGCTAATTTTCAGTGGGAAATGACCTTGATTTTCCATGATCTCAAATCGATTATCAAAGTATTTTTGGATGACCTTGCTGCTCATTCTCGTATGAGAATGTGTCATTCCTATCATTTGAGATTGGTATTCGAAAGGTTCCGCCATTATTTGGTTAGGTTAAATCCTCACAAGTGCATCTTTTATGTGAAGTCAGATCACTTATTAGGATTCATCGTTTCTAAAGAGGGTATAAGAGTCAACCCTTTGAAGGTTGAGGCAATACTTCAGTTGTCTCCCCCAAAAAATATTCGTCATCTTCAATGTTTGCAAGGCATGGCAAAATTCTTACGGAGATTCGTTGTCAATTTTTCCAATTTGACTAGAGGCTTCATGTGTCTTTTGAAGAAGGACACCACCTTTTCTTGGGATGAGCAAGCCTAGTAGTCCTTTGATGCACTCAAGCGAGCCCTAGCATGGGCCCCAGTGATTAGTCCCCCAGACTATAGATGTGATTTTCTACTTTATGTGGACGCGTCCATGGAGATGATTGGTATGGTTTTGATTCAAGAGGATGATGAGCTCCAAGAGCATGTCATATACTATCTGAGCTAAAATCTTATTGACACGGAGATTCATTATTCTCATGTTGAAAAGCTTGCCTTAACTACTGTACATGCGGTTCAACGCTAGAGACATTATATTCTCCTTCACCAGACCTTGGTTATAGCCCATGTCAATCCATTTCAATTCATCCTCACTCAAAGGATGATTGGGAGAAAGTATAATAAATGGATTGTCATCCTGCAAGAATTTGACCTTGAGTTTGTTTCGGCAAAATTGAAGAAATCGTTAATTTTTGTAGAACTTAGATCGGATTTCCCAAGTGAGGCCGAGGAGTTGGTTTGTGAAGATACGTTTATTGATGAACACATCTTCTTAATCTCAAATTTAGACCCATGGTATGGAGGTATCATTATATATCTAAAAACATTGAAGGTCCCTACTCATCTCTCATAGGATGAACGACGACGATTACGTCACATGTCTAAGAATTACCTCATAGTAGATAACACTTTATACCACCGTGGGGTAGATTCCATTTTACGTTGTTGTTTGACTCATGAAGAGGTTGAAGTAGTGCTGAATGATTGCCATGGAGGGGCATGTGGTGGTCATTTATCTGGGCTTTCTACAGCCCAAAAAATATTAAGAGCGGGTTATTTCTGGTCGTCGATATTTAAGGATTGTGTAGATGCGGTCAAGAGGTGCCACCCTTGCCAAGTGTTTTCACGTAATATGTGCTCAAAACCTGCCCCGTTACATCCCATCATCACCGTCGGTCCCTTCACTAAGTGGGGGCTTGATTTTATGGATTGCAACCTAGCTTCAGCTGGGGAGCATCATCATATCATAGTGGCTGTTGATTACTTCACGAAATGGGCTGAGGCTATGCCTACAGTTAAATCTGATGGTGAGACAGCTGCACACTTCGTATTCAACCAGATTATTACTCAGTTCGGGATTCTGAAAGAGATTGTCACTAACCATGACTCGCACTTTTAGAATCATATGATGGAAGAGTTGGCATCAAAGTTAGGGTACAAACAAGAGCATTCCTCCTCTTACTACCCTAAAGTGAATGGACAGATAGAAGCAGTGAATAAATCACTCAAATCCATTCTCCAACGAACCATCGCACAAAGCAAGAATAATTGGTACATTATGTTATATCCTGCTTTGTGGGCATATAGAACCACTATTAATACTGCCACAGGTTTTTCTCCATATCAACTTGTACGTGGAGTGGAGTCGGTATTTTCGGTTGAATGTGAGATTCCTTCTTTGAAGCTAGCCATAGAACTCTTACCAGACACTTCACCATTGGAGGAGCATTTGGTCCACCTTGAGCAACTTGATGAGCAGCGTCGAGATGCCTTGGTGGCTCTAGAAGTAAATAAACGTCGCGTAAAGGTCTAGTACGATAAGTCTATCCATCCAAGGAGGTTTAGTGAGGGAGAGTTGGTCCTTTTGTGGGATCAACCAAAAGAACCCTTGGGGGCAGGAAAGTTTAACCCCATGTGGCATGGTCCTTACGTCGTCAAACATGTGTTAGAGAAGGGCGCTTATGAGTTAGTGGATTATGAGGGAACGGCCTTGGCAGAGCCTAGAAATGGGCTCTATCTCAAAAAATAATATGCATGATTTTCAGCCAAGGCTGGTTATTGTATATTATTGTGCAGTTTTGCATAGGTAGGTATTTTTCTTATAGTGATCGGGGTTGTGATTAGTTTTTCATTTCTTTTGGAAGATTTCAATGGAATCTTCCACCTTCATAGGATTCATGGATGGTGCGAGTTGTCACACTCAACACTCATCCTCTGTTGCTTGTGTGATTTATACTCCTATGGGTCAGGTATTGTCTTCAGGAGGTGTATGCTTACGGCCATCTTCAAACAATGTTGCTGAATATAGTGCCGTTATTGAGCTTCTACAGGATGATAGTTTACACGGTGTTCTCTCTCTTGAGGTACGTCTTGATTCGGAGTTAGTAGTGTCACAGCTTAATCGTTTGTACCATGTTAGAGATCCGACATTATTAAGAATATTCTTACGTGTGAGGTTATTAGAATGGCAATTTCATAATATAACATACATACATATTCCAATAATTAATAATCAAGTTGCTGACTCATATGCTAACTATGCGCTAGATTGGAATTTGTTTCATACACAATAAACTCATCACAAACACAAATTTTTACACATGTAAATAAATAAACTGATCATCATAAAAAAAATTATATACATCCAAAAAGTGGTAATACATAGTGTCATAATACAAAAAAGGGGCTCTCAAGCCACCAAAATACAATACACGGTAATACAAAATGTATCACTCCCACGTATCTAAGCCTGTGGAGGAGGAGGGGGGTTGTGATCATGGAATGTCACTACGGCTCTAGCTAGCCATCGAAATAATCTCACCCATGCTCGTGGTACACCCACCACCTGGTGTTGCATAGCCTCGGGCAAGTCCTTGACTTGCGCCATGGGAACTCTGTGTGTCAGCCTCACAAAGTTGGTATGAATGCTCTGGAGCGTCCACTCCGCATCCACACCCATGATATCATCTCCTCTTCCCCTCGGTCTCTGACGAGGGAAGCCTTCAGGCCACCATGGTCCCACATCTGCATGCATATGGTAGATGTCACTATGTATTGTCACCCAAAAACATGTCTTTTGATTCCATATAATCAGAAAACACAAAAAAATTAAATAACTCAAAAATTTAAAGAGAGGGTTGAGATTCGTTACCTATGTCACCGTATGCCGATCCTGGTGGTAGCGACATGTCTGGGTCCCCCCAGAAATCTATCCTTGCATAGGGGTAGTCATCGATGGAAACTATCTGTCATCACCACCACGAAAAGAAATCAGCTGGATAGGGGTTGGAAACCCTACCTCCCCCCAATCCGTGCATCGCATCTGCCCAACGCTGTTGGGCCAGATCTCGAACCCTGTGTAGAGGAACATCAACTCTAGGGCTCAATCTTGGAACACGCTTGAAGAAAAACGTGCTCATTATGTTGCTGAAACTGAAGTTTTGCACTCTGCCCATCTTACACTCACTGAGTTGATGTTTCATGTTGCCCAGTAGTGCAGTGATCTAGTCATATACTGTGGGTCTCATGCACTCCACTGCATAGAACATTAGAGGCCACGAGACCTGGTGGAGTGAAGCCAAGCCTGCTATCCTACCTAGTGTTAGTAGGATGGCCTTTAGGCCCAGCACCTGTATGGAGTTAGTTGGGATCTGACTCCCCACCTTCTCTGTGTCTGGATAGCAGTACACTGCAATGTACTCATCTATAGTCAGGCCACCTCCGGGCCCGCGAGAACGTAGGTTCACTACTTCCCCCCATCGGGAAAGTCCAGTAATAAAATATATGTCCTCCACCTCTATGGTGAAGGACATCCCATCTATCTGGAATGACTCTGAGTCTGGGTCCCAATAGTCCACCAGCATCCACAATAGTCCTGGTTTGGCCCTTAAGCCACCAAGACACCAAAATTTGTAGAGTCCACATGCACATAGCACTTGTTGATCCATTAGATCGGTCCTTACTGCCTCTTCTACATCACCATGTCCACGTTCTCTCCATTCTAGGACCATCCTGCACAAAAAATTGGAATTTTACCCATTAGAACACTTAAAAAACCTTATGTGCGGTCGCATACATGACTGTTTTCCAAACAGCCGCGTATGTATGCAACTGTGAGGACATTTTCTGCATATATCCAGCCCTATACGCAAAAAAACCCTCGATTTCTGCGTGGGCCACAACGCCTATTTTGGATTGGCCTAGAAATCCAAAATTACCATGGAATTTGACAAAAAATGCATCAAAATGGAAGAGAAGAACATGGGTAAGTATATGGAAGAAACGGTAGTGGATTTCGCTGGCCGGATCTCCTGGAATTCGCTGTTGAAAATTTGAGCTCAATTGGGTAAAAATTTCAAATGTTTTATAATGTTTTGAATTTTTTACCCCCGTTCCTATAGTTTGGACCATTTCTAATCATTTTGGACCATTTTTGGACTAATTTATGATGTAGGAGACCTTTTTGAGTGTCGTTTCAGCCATTGGATTGACCCATTCGTGCTGATTTCAGGTATCATGTCTAAAATGACATATAGGTTAGGTTTCATCACCGTTTGCATTTTACATGACCTTATGACCATTTCATTATAACCTTAGTTACGAACCCACTCTGTTATGTCACAGAACCTTCTTGATGTTTTAGAAGTGGCATGATATGAGTGGTAGAGTTTGACCTTACATGGGTACCCTAGTTAGCACCTTATTTGCATTTGGTGCCTATGCTGATGTTTTGTCCCTTAGGGTGTGGGAGTCCATTGTATAGTATTTCCATGACATTTCACAAGAGCCTCATACTCCTCTTGATCTTTTTCTATCCTATTTCCCTCAAGACTCCCTTATGTCAAGTTGTAATTGCATTATCATGAGCTTTTCCTGCCTTATTGAGCCTTACGTCGGCTTCGTTGACGTTGAGTTTCAGCCATATAGCCCGAGCTTGTCTCATGTCTAGCCATGCAGAGCCATTTTATATATACGTTGCAGCTTGATTCCCTATTTTTACCGGGAGGGGATTTTCCCCTGAGTGTTGCTATCCTACACATGTATCCTTGCATTGAGCATAGGCATGTTCCACTACTTAGAACTAGTTTGTTTTCCCCTATGACACTCGTCTCCTCCTAGTCTGTAACTATAAAGCAGTTTTATTCTTTTTCAAGATTTTTAAATATTTGAAAAAGTCCAAAAAAAAATCGAAAAACCAAAAAGCCAGACAAGGAGAGATGTTATCTTTTGGCAGCTGTTGAGTCGTGTCGCCTTCAAATAGAGCATAGTATATCACATCCATTGGTTGGGTTTATAGTTTGACTTTGGGAGCTGTACTCATTTATTTGAGTTTATCTCCATCGACTAGTTAAGATTCCAGCCCCCATGGAGCCTCTATCGATGCCTCCTATGTCGCAGATATGTCCCAGTTTTGTATATCGAGTCTATGCTGCCTTTATTCAGTCACCATACATCGTTATGCTCTTGTTTGAAGGAAGTTGAAACCTGAGTCAGCCATTCCTCGGTTATCTTGACTTTGCATGTCGGCCATTCTCGGTACAGTTACTGGTTAGTGCACATTATGATTGAGTCCTTCCACATTATATAGCTTTGCTGAGTACCTCATGTTGGATGATGGGGGATGCCTTAATTCCCTCCTTCCAGTGGATTTCATTCCATCGACTTCAGTTCATTTATTCTGGGATTGGAATCTAGAGTCATTTTTTAGTGCCTTGAGACTTGTAGTTATTAGTGGTAGGTTCTCTCGCCATTGACAGTTTTTGGGAATACATCAATGTCCCCTGATTGATGGAGAGTAAGTAGGTTGTTGATACCTGCACCCATAAGGTGAAGAACCCTATCCATACCACATCCCATAATAAGTTCCACAAGTCATCGCATGCGATGTCCCATGAGACACTCCATAAGTAGGAATATACACTCTAGAAGCAGGAATATACGTTCCGGAAGTAGGAATATATGCTCCGGAAGTAGTAACATGACCTCTAGAAGTATGAACATAACCTCCCGAAGCAACGAGTGGTATGTGAACCTAAGACACAATAGGTCGAGTAACCGTAGTATGGACATGACTCGTAGCAACGTTTCAGCCCGAAGGACCACGTGAATGAGGTGGAGGGTGAACATTCGAAGAACTAGGGACAGAGGATGAAGGGCCTTGAGTAATTATGTATGTGTTGTTCCCTATAGTCACTCATCTCAGATCTGATATCCTAATAAGATCACTAACCCTAGACCTAGGAGGAATATGTGATGTAGCTTCCACTGCCGGGATGGAAGGTGCAATGTGACTTGTGCTCCCAAACCTCTCCACATGGTAAGGAATAAGAGTGCCCCCAGGCATAGTTCTAGGCTCAAACTCAGACTCGACATGAAATTCCAAATCATGTGTAGGAAAACCAGACATACCATAACTACCATAACTAGTGCTTGCAGGTTCAAAATGAGTCTAATCATCTTTCGGCATTTCATACCAATGATGTGTCAATGGGGAATCAACCCTAGAGTAAGTAGGTCTATCATGAAAAGTACCTATCTTAGAAATCACAGGAACTAACTCAGTTAGATCAGGTGAAGGATTGTAGTTAGGAGTAAACTCCCCATCTTCCACATGAATGGGAGAAGGTGGTTCAGGAATACCTTCAATGTGGTCTCCCATGGTGTGTGAATCAATGTGCGAAGTAGTCCGCGTGGACTGTCTACTTCTCTCTCCCAAAGGAGGAGGAGATGCAGAAGGCGGAAGCCTTGCTAAACGACGAGAACAACGAGGAGCCGCACCTAAATCCACAATGACTCAAAAATATAAAAGACTCTCTAGCTATGCAAACCCTAGGCAAGCTAACGTGCACAGAGCAATCACCAATAAATTCTAAAGCCAAACACAAGCAATCAAGGGTAGGATAAGTGAGCTCCCGAATGAAGCAGGTATGTCTCGCCTAGGAGAGGCTTGCAACTTCCATACACAACAAGCGAAGGTACGTAACCAATTATTGTGGCCCTCAACTTCAACGCATAAAGCGACTGTACTGTCCGACCCCAACCTGGATGGGACACCCACAGAATAACCCCTGTAGAGTACCCCCTCGATATCCTAGGTAAGGCCACTAAGTTCACCTCAATATAATAAATGCTCAGGCGGGATTGACCATATGGGCAGGGTAGAAAATCCCAAAACTCTCGAAAGAGCCCCCAGATATGAATACAATCCTGGAAATATCTCCGATGCTACTCAGTTATGACTAGGGGTCATCCCATTCAATAATCGCTCACACTGCCTCGTGCTTAACTCCCTTTTGAGAGGAGGATCTTGGGACACACTAGTTATACCTAGGAATTTCACACACTCACCTGGATAGACACATACATGTTGTTGTTTAGTGGTCTTGGAGAATTGACTCACAATGAACTATTCCAAGACCCTAAAACCTAATCTTGTTGGTGAACCCTTTCAAATAAAATAGTGTAGTTCATTTTAATTTAAGTGTTGATTTTAATTGGCTTTATTCCTCAAAAGAGGTATATGGCCGTGCAACTAATGGTGTTATGAAACAACATGAAGTAAAATGCACACCTAACAATCAATGTAAATGCATTGTGTCCATGAAAAATAGGGTATGCTACTACGTGAAATTCATAATTTTCTTCAAATGATAAATGCAAACTTTCCTATATGAAATCCTAACTAATACTCCAAAGCAAATCTAGTGCAAGTACTATGCAAAATGCAATATGCAATGCATAATGATAAGTAACTATTTTTGGATTTTTTGAAATAAAAATGAGATATAAAACCAAAAGAATGATTCTACAACCCCCAGACTCTGCAAGCACACTCAAGCAGCACTCAAGCAAAGTACTAAGGTAAAATAAATCTAATGCACTAATTCCAAAACAAAAAATTGAAAATGCAATGACAAGAACATTCTTCAAAAAGAAAATTTACCCTAAAAAAAACGTCTCTAGTCAGAAATAGAGGTGTATACAGACACTAGCAGTATCAAAGGAAACTCAACAATCATCAAATTTCACCCAGCAACCATCCATCTTCCTCTAGAAGGAAAAACTAAGGGCATACGCGACTGTTCGCAGTAAACTCGCATGTGTACGCGGAAATAGCAGTGAAAACCACATATATACGCGACTGTGAGTTAAAAACTCACGTACAGGAAGAAAGGTGCATAAAAATAAAGGTAAATAGACAAGCTGAGACAAACTTCACACCAATCAAACACTACCAGGCAAACATGCCCCCAGAACTGACATAGAAACAAGAGAAAAAGAGCAATTCAAAGTCATTGAATGCCGATAGAAAATCCCCAAAGGACAACTACTAGGAACTCCCTAGCGGAGTTGCCAATTCTGTTATGGAGAGAAATTCCTATGGCTTCGGGTACCACAATAGACAGCTTGACTCCAGAAATCAATCCTTTCCAATATGCAATAGAAATTAAATATCTAACACTAAAGGATCAGACTTCGTACCTTATTCCGGACAGTTGAAGTAGATCCTCGCTGGAGCTTTCCAACTTCAGCTTGAATTGATCATTCACTTCCTCAACAACAATTAAACAATACAACAATACTATATATATTGGTATTAGATCTATTCTAAAATATATAATCAACAATGTATAAGCATTTGAAATAATCCATGGATAAAATATTCATTCAAACATACATTATTGGACAAGAAAAGATATTTCTATTAATATAAAATCAGAGATTACAATGGATACAACCTCTGTCGATACGTCTGTGAATCGGAGAAACTGAATCCCCCACTTGGGCCTCCACCACTTCAATCCTCCATCTCTCGATAGCAAGCTCACAAGCAAAAGGCAAGCTTGGGAAGAACACAAAAGTTCTCCAAGGGACAAAGGGATGCAGACTCAAGCACAAGTTCCGGCAACAATGGACTATAGATTCTTTGCTCTCAATTCTCTCATATGCCTTCAATGTATCAAAGAGTTCCTTATATATATATTTTAAAGGGGTAATGAAAGGTCGAATCCGAGTGATCTCAAGGCATATGGAAGGATAGGAGTCAAGTGAGTCGGATCCATGTCAAGAAAAAATCCAAATGGATTTGGATTTTGTACACATCCTGATATACGCGGTTTTAGGGGTCAAACCTGCGTATATACGCGATTAGGGGTTTAAAAGTCACGCATATGAATTTTCACATGTTTTTAGGGATGGTCAAGGAAATATCAAAGGACAAAAAAATGGTCCAAGGGGTCTAAGGAGTCTGTAGAGGGACAGGGGAAGGCCATACAAGTGTGATTCACCTGGAGTGGTAAAATCAGCTATAACAATGGTGGAAGTAGAAGGTATGATAAACCAAACCCCTATAACTATTTTAATTGATCCAGGAGCTAGTCTTAGTTATATTTCACCTAAAATGGTAGAAAAATGTAAGTTACCTGTTGAAAAAATTGAAAATTCTTGGTTGGTTCAGTTAGCCACTGGTGCAGAAAGGAAGGTAACTTGTTTTGTAAAAGAATGTGCAGTAGTTATGGATCAATTTGAAACTGTTGTAAAGCTTAATGTATGATCTCTTGGTTCTTATGACTTACTCATCGGTATGGATTGGTTAGAACAACATAGGATAATTTTAAATTGTTATGATAAAACCTTTACGTGTATAAACAGTGCTGGAAAACCAGTAAGTGTAAAAGGAATCCCTAGAAAAACCACCATAAGGCAGATTTCTGCTCTATAGCTTAAGAGAGCTGTTAGGAAGGGTTGTAAAGATTATGCAATAACAATAACTAATGAGGAGAATTTAAATAAGACAGATAAATTAACATTGGAAGATATACTAGTTTTAAGAGAGTATGCTGATGTATTTCCAGAAGAAATTCTGGGACTACCTCTGAAAAGGGAACTAGATTTTACCATTGAGCTGGTACCTGGTGCAGTACCTAGCTCAAAGGCCCCTTATCGAATGAACATACTTGAACTTAATAAATTAAAGTCACAATTAAAAGAACTTATTGATAAAAAGTATATTTGACCTAGTGTGTCTCCTTGGGGGGCACCTATCATCTTCATTAAGAAAAAGGACGGAACCATGCGACTTTGCATAGATTACCGTCAGTTGAATAAGATGACCATTAAAAGTCGATACCCGTTGCCTTGCATAGATGATCTATTTGATCAACTACGTGGAGCCACGGTGTTTTCGAAAATTGATTTAATGTGTGGATATCACCAAGTTAGGATTAAAGATGAAGATATCTTTGAAACAGCTTTTAGGACTCGATATGGTCATTACAAGTTTGTCGTCATGCAATTCGGGCTCACTAATGCCCCAACTATTTTTATGTGTTTAATGAACAACGTTATGCATAAATATCTAGATAAGTTTGTAGTCGTGTTTATCGATGATATATTAATCTATTCAAAAATTGAAGAACATTTAAAAATTGTTTTGCAAGAGTTACACAATCATCAATTCTTTGCAAAGTTTAGTAAATGCGATTTCTTCAAAGATAAGATCCATTACTTAGGTCATGTGGTGACTAAGGAAGGGATTTCGGTGGATCCTGAAAAGATAAAGGAAATCAAAGATTGGCTAGTCCCTAAGGATGTAATTGATGTTTGATCCTTCATGGGAATTACTGGTTACTACCGAAGGTTCACTGAAGGTTTTTCGAGAATCGCGAATCCGATAACTTCTTTGCAGAAGAAAGGAAAGAACTTTGATTGGAACTAGAAATGCGAGGAAAGCTTTAAAAAGTTAAAAACTTTATTAACAAGCGCACCTATTTTAAGAATAGATGATCCAAATAAAGAATTTGTGGTGTGCATTGATGCCTGTAATGATGGTTTAGACGACGTTCTGACTCAATAAGGGCATGTTATTGCCTATGAGTCTAGGAATTAAAAATTAATGAAAAGAATTATGCAACTTATGATCTGGAATTAGCTGCTGTTATTCATGCTCTAAATATGTGGCGTCATCACCTAATTGGAAGAAAATTTATTTTAATGACTGATAATAAAAGACTAAAGTATTTTTTAGATCAGCCTAATCTAAATGCCAGACATTCTAGGTGGCTAGCCTTTCTAAGTGAATATGATTTCAAAATTCAGCACATTAAAGGTAAAGAAAATAAAGTTGTTGATGCATTAAGTAGGAATGCAAGGCTGAATTTCACAGTAGTTATCAGCACTTATACAATAGATCTGGATGAACAACTTAAAGTAGGGATAGAACAAGATGAAATTTACCAAAACTTACAAGCTAAAGAAAAAGAAAATCCAACAGAAAGCTTAAGTAAAGGGTACAGTTTGAATGCAAAAGAATTTTTACTGTATAAAGACAGAATGTATGTACCTAATGTACTTAAAGTTAAGTTACTAATTTTGGAGGAAATCCATAAAACTCCATACTCAGGTCATCCAGGTTATCAAAAGACTATAACTATGTTAAGAAAAGAATATTTTTGGCTAGATATGAAGACTGAATTAGTAGAGTATATCACTAGGTGTTTTGAATGTCAGCAGGTGAAAACTAAACATCAACACCCAGCTAGATTACTTCAGCCATTACCCATTCCTAGCTGGAAATGGGAGATAATTAGTCTCGATTTTGTTACTGGACTGCCTAGAAATCAGAATTCAAATGATTTCATCATGGTAGTGGTCGATAAGTTGAGTAAAGCAACTCATTTTATACCTGTTAAAACTACGTATAAAGCTACACACATAGCTGATATCTTTCTAAAATAGATTTTCTGACTGCATAGAATACCAAAAGTTATAATCTCAGATAGAGATCATAAATTTATAGGTAACTTTTGGAAATCTTTGTTTAAAGGATTAAACACTACATTAAATTTTAGTACTTCGTTCCATCCTCAAACAGATGGACAGACCGAAAGAGTAAACCAAGTATTGGAATATCTATTAAGAATGTATGTGAAAGACCAGCCAGGTAAATTGGAGGATTATTTGCATCTGGTAGAATTTGCTTATAATAATAATTATCAAGCGTCAGCCAAATTTAGTCCTTTCGAATTGTATGGAAGGAAATGTAATACTCCTATCTCTTGGAGTAATACAATGGATAGATTAGTATTAGGTCCTGAACTATTAAAGGAAATGGAATAAATTGTAAAGCAGGTACAAGGTAATCTGAAAGTTGCATAGGATCGACAGAAAAGTCAAGCAGACCTTAAAAGAACTCCAAAGGAGTTTTAGGTAGGTGAACATGTGTTCATCAAGGTGAGGCCCAAAAAGAGCTCCCTAAGATTGGGAAGTTGTGCAAAAATAGCACCTCGTTACTGTGGTCTATTTGAAATACTGTCTAGGATTGGACAAGTAGCTTATCAATTAGTGTTACCACCAAATTTAAGAGTACATAATGTTTTTCATATTTTCGTATTAAAGAAATATGTTCATGATGCTACTCATGTTGTTAACTGGAATGATGTACAGGTGGAACCAGAAGGAGATTTTCTAGTGGAACCAGACTGTATCCTCGGGCAGAGGGAGATCACACTTTAGAACCCCACCATTGTTCAGGTGAAGGTGCAATGGAAGCACCTTAGTCCAGAAGAAGCCACCTGGGAATTGAAAAGTAAAATGCGGGATGCATATCCAATTATGTTTCAGGGGAATTCTAAGGATGAAGAATAAATAACATCGAGGACGATGTTATGTTATAAGGGGGTGTTTATGTCACATGCCCCAATTTTGCAAAAAAAAAAAAATTATATTATTGATTTTATTTGAGGACAATATGTTAAATTTTATGCTAAGTTGAAATTGATGACTCATCAAAGTCAAGGATATTTAATGTAATTCTGAATATCTTTATTATAAATAAATAAAGGTGGAGACAACAGCTTAGGAGAGCTGTTAAAAGAGTGTTTACTGGTCAAATTGGTGAAGGATACTGGGTGGAGAGCAAATAGACATGTGGCAGCATCCTCAAACCACTTCCAACTGTTGCAGGTGGCGACCTCCCTACATTTGGGGTCATGATCCCCCAAGAAAGTGGGATCATAGCAGGTGGCTCACTTAATGCCAACTGAACCAAAATACCTGGGCAATATTTATAAAAATTCACATTGAAGAGAGTTGAGGCTTCTCATTCTAGGGAAGTGATCATTCAGGTGAATGTACTTCAGAGAAATTCAATGGAAGGGAATTGTGGAAGGAGTTTGAGGGGATAACTGTTGAGTCATCTAGTGCAGCTTTTAAGCTGAAAGATCTTACTTCCTGAGTGCAGGGTGTTTTATTGAGTTATTGGATCAGTCTACTGTTTGCATGCTCCACCAGTTCTCAGCCAAGAAGGCCAGGAACAAGCTCGGGGGTCTTGAGGAAGTGTTGTTTGAACACTCTCTAGGAGTTTGGTAGGGAGGAACGGCCTCCTAACGCTGTTGTTGTCTATCCTGATCTGGTTCTACATTATTTGTTTTAATGTGTTAGATAGATAAATCTAAATCTGATTGTTAAAAGAATGTTAAATATTCAGTTTGTAAGTTGTTAGAATGGAAAATAATTCTAGTCTGTGTTTTTCCACACCTGGAAGGACCAGGCTGTACTCTAGCACAGATAGAGTATTTACAGTAGATGAAAGAATATGTTAAGATACTTAATAGAAAAGATATGGTGTTGCATTTCATAATTAGTAGAGTAATTTATTTTAGTATCCAGGTTATTATTAAACAGAATAAGGATCTGGTTATTTATTGTTTATTGTTTTAAACAAGCTTATTTACGTAAATATCTTAGTAGATAATATGTTTTAAATACAGACAGTAGATTAAATTTTATTCAATATTAATTACTATGGAAGTTAAGTTGTGTATTGATAGGTTTATATTTCTATGTGTTTACTTAGTAACTAATTGAGATGCAGCAAAAAAATCACAGTCGAGCTTCATTATTTACAATTAGTTCAGTAAAGAAAATAACCATTAATCATATAGTTTATTTTCTAATAATATCAATTCATTTAAGACTAATAACTACTATAAACTAAATAGGGTTATATTAAAAGTAATTAACTTATAAAGAACAAACTAAGTTACAGAATCTATGCTTATCTTTGCAAAGAATTCTGAATAAATTATATCTGTCAGTTTAAGTAAATATAAACAATTAGAATATTATTAATAACTAATATAAAAATAAATATCTATCTATGTAAAGAACTGTTTAAGATTTATCAAAACAAGCTTACACCTATGAAGGTAAACTACAGGGTCAAAACCCTAAACCAAAAAATTAATCTTTTCAAATAAAAACATTTAAGCTAGAATCCATTTATTTGGACTATTATATTAATAAGATATTAAACCCCTATAAACTGTTTACAGTCCTTTTAAGGACAAATGGAAAGACAAATGTACAATTATAACTTAAAATTATCACAACACACCTGTAATACTAAATAAAACAAATTTAACAAGAAGTAGAACTTACCTAAAATAAATTGAAAGATTTATTTAAACAAGGGTTTTATTCAAGAAAACTCTAGCTTGTATTTCCCGAGCAAATAAGTAAATATTACAAATTACACTATGACTAAGTTACAGTCTTTAAAAAAAAATAACAACATTATATACACAAACTATAATAGACAGTAAAATTCTTTATTAACAGTCGGTTAGGGAAAACCCTAACTTACACAGAGGCACTTTATACATTAACACTGCAAAACAAGTCTGAGCTCGAATAAGATCCTTTTAAAAACCAATGTATTTCATTGACAGGCCGTAAGGCTAGAAACTGAAACTAATTACAACACCCAGCGCAAGGCCGAGACTACCCCAAGATGAGGCGAGGGTTTGTAAACATAATGGAACCCAACAACATTTAAAAAGAAAACCACATATCTAATGGCGAAACTGGACAAGCTTCCAAGCTCAGGGTTTCACTTTTGACAACCCTATTACAAGCAGGGTAAGAACCCAAACGTTGAACATAGGGCTTACCAGAATGGAGCCACGAGTCGTCGAGCATAGCCAGCATTATCTTCGTCGCAGGGTGCAAAGAGTTGTCACAAGTTCCTGCAAGGAGAAGCGATATTGTGTGTTAGTTACCAAAACTCTTTCATTATTAAAAACCTAACTGTAAACCAATCTTTACTGTGACCGTTCTATTCTGGATTGAAAACTAAATAATTACCTTAAATAAGAATAACAAACAGTCTAGTAACAGGACTATCACCAACTGTGAACCACACATACAAATATTTAAACCCTATGATGCAGATTGAGCACAACCAACATAAGTGAAGCTTAGCTTCTCACCACAGTTACCGGCCACGGGGAAGGCAAGACAAAGCTAAAGACAACCTGCAAACAAGTGCAAACAACCAGTGAACTCTCGCAAGGTAAAACCCACAACTATGAAGGCTAGCAACAAGACTGGGATCAAGAGACTATAATAACGTTAACCCAAGCGTTGGAGCAAGCTAGTATAGAATAATACTCATGGCCACCATGAAAAAACTTGCAGAGCAGCCTGAAGGCCAGCGCGAACTTGGGAGCGATATTGACAAAGCGATTAGGGTTGTAAGAATTTTATACTACCAACACACGGACAGGAGGTGACCACATGCCCTCAAATATTTCAAACCATGCATGGGTCGATTCTAAATTCTACCTGCGGTTCAATCATCCGAATGATTTAAAACAATGATTTAGATCAACTTTGCATAAGCTATGATATATGCATATATATATATATATCACCACGATATTCATATAAAATATTTATCATAATGTTTGCTAGCTTCGATTTGGTGTTTGGGTAAAAAAATGATTTGTTAACGTTGACTTAGTGAAAGGTGATAACCACTTAAGCTTTTGGTTAAACCTGAAATCGACCATGCTCACTATAGGTAGGCTTATATACTTGAAACCAATGTTAAGTATACATGTTTTATAATCCAAGCTTATCACTTATAAACCAACAACTGGAATGGTTATAATTTATAGAGTTGAATAGCATGGTATTAGATTATAAACATGCCTTTTACCAAGTTCGATGTTGATTAAAAACTTTCATAGACACTAGTTGCTTCTCAACTTGTCAATGCTAGAAGTTTACCATATTTGTGTATGTTGGACTAGATAGTTTTGTGAGTAGACAAGATAATCTGTACTTCTTATAAGGTAGATTATGATCATATTAGAAATATCTACCATAATAGCCACTTCAGACATTAACTTAATGTAAGAGAGGCATTATGATAATAATAAATTACAATGAAATAACCATGCTCAAGTCTATAATCATTGAAACAACACTGATTGAGTTAGACTTAGGAAGTACGGGTAAATAGTATTCCATCTTGGAATGATGCAGTTATTTGTTTACATTAATCAAGCTTATAATATCAAGGCATTTTTACAAGCAGTAAGTTTCCCTACGGAATGTAAATAACGATCATTTTGGCATTTTAGTAAAGACTACGATATTGTATGTGATTACATTAGTACATGCAGTACGTCGTTAATGCAAGTAAGAAAGTTGATAACCTGTTAGTGAACAATTGGTTTGTACATATAAGTAATAGGTTGATACTTACCATAACTAGTAAGTTAAAAATGAAATCGAATCGTATATTCTAATGAGAATCTTACTATAAGTATCGATAAAATCTCTTCCATGTATAGAAACAAATAGTACGTACAAGTGTAACATTGCAAGTTAAGCATGTTAAAATAGAAATGAATATACGACAAAGATTACAAGATTAGAGTTCACAGTAAGTAGCTTTGGTATCGTCAAGCTTGATAAAGAAAGACAATCGTTTATCTGAACTTTGCTTACAAGAAAAACTGGAGAAAATAAACTACTTTACCTCATTGAAGTTTTCTTGGAAATTATCAGCTTATTTTAATAGCATATTATTTTGCAAATAGAAACACTTCTTGATACTTTATGAATTTAAAACGTCTACTTGTTCCATCGTACCTGTAAACCTGTAAGAACCAGCAATTTGTCTGTATTAGCATAAATTCTAGGTAACCCAAGGATTCAAAGTTAGATTCCACCTACTTGCCATAAAACAGACTCATTAGTAAAACTGAAAGAAAACAGTATGCAAGTAAATCTTATTTACATTACGAAAAAGAAGTTTCTTTAGTTAACATAATTTGAAAATGTGTAATACTAATCGTTGGTCTATTTCATTTTACGCTAACCATTAGCTGTTAGTAAAACACATATCCAGCATTTTATGTTATCTCAAAATTTTAAATTTTTGTGAAAATTTGGGGTTTTGACACTTCCTATATATAAGAGACAAAGGTGTACAATAACAACTAATATACCCACTAATATACCTAAGCCTACATCAATAATATGTAATACACCACCATATATGGGGTAAAGTGCCACACTATAGGGGGAACTATGCCCAACATTTAGGGCTTAACATTCTTTGTATGTATCCTAGTCAGCAGGAGCAGTTATGTGCCACAGTTTCCTTGTTTGTAAGAAATCTGAGATAAGTGACACAAACACCGCACAATAATTAACATTTAGATGCAATGAAATGTCCAACAAACCTTTAATCACATAGGATTGATGTAGCCATTAAAAATTGAGTTTCTTGGATGGGTAGCATATGAGAACTTAGCTTAAGGAGTGGGGTCCTAACTAAAAACAGAATTGAAATTCAATGTCTATACAATGTAAAGTATTCCTCTTTGTTTTTTAGATAAGAAAATAAATTTTACTAATGTACACAAACGATCAAGGCATAGGCCAATGGCAGTAGAGAGTACAATTGTGGCCACAAAACTATAGGAGTGTCTAGAACACTTATATGGAATATTATCCATATAAGAATCAAATAAAAGACACAACAAGAAGAAAAATAACATGATCTTGGAAAGTAGAGGAAAAAACCACTAGAAGGCTCGAGTGCCCAGCTCAACATCATCTTAACTAGAAATAAAAGTAAATGTGGATGGAGAGGAGGCATACCAATATCCATATATATATGTAAAGGAACTGATGTAAACCTTGATGTTGTCCTCCAACAAATTCCCAACACTAAGGGGGGCTAGTTGTGCAATCCTAGGAGTAAAGATGCTTATCTATACTAGTCTCTAAGGATAGGGATAAAAATCCCATGATGTAGGTTTTGCGACTCAATCCAACCCAAGGAGGCCATACTCCATATTGCACAAGTTAGGATCTAAAGTAATGTAGAGGTAATGCTCATACTAATCATGTGGGAAAAGGTTCATTGTATCATATATCTATGCCATGTAACTACAAGGCAAGGGAATCCACTGGCCTTAACACTTCTAACAACCCAAATAGGTTGGGATAAAGAAGCAATGCTCCTAACAGTAGTGAGTTTTGGAGAATCCATGCAGTCTCTAATATGTGGATAATTGCCTCTTGGACATATAAATCTAGGCATAGATTATCATGGTTGTGAAGTAAAGAAAGAAGGGAACCTCCTGAGCCTCAGAACAAGCAATGGAACTTCCTCCCCTAGATATCCTAATATATGGGACATTTGAATATTAAATGTTTTTTTAAACTCGATTTTGATTGGGAAGAACTTGGATGCTCTAAATGTACATTTAATAGATGAAATCCCTAACTCCTTTGTTGATATGTCTTTTGGTGAGGAGGAGATGACTAGAGGCATATAAGGAGTAACTGAAAGGAGGTACGTGCTCTATATACATACCAATGGACTGAATAAGTGAGGTGTCCTCCAAGAACCGTCACCATTTGCATCTAGAAAGACCCATTTGCAACACAAATGATAAGATGACTATAGGCTTAATAGTTTTCTCAAGTAAACACACCACTTCTATCTCCTCATCTCCAAGGGATCCAAAATCATGTATAGATTGCAAGAATTGGAATCCCACATTCATTGTCATTGGAGAAAATTTGAATAATAGTGTTGACAGTAATTTCTGTCGCGGGATAGGAACAATTGACAAAACCACACAATATGACCAAACCCACGTTAATATATCTATAATCCCAACAGCTAATTTAAGACGACAATTCAAACAAATACCAAAAATAAAGGAGCAGCCAAAGAACTTTGATTACCAATTCACTTTGATGCATGTATGACTTCAAAAATGGAAATGAAAATAAATACTCAACTCATCTCCCAAACAACCATGGTTTCATGGTTAACCCCCTTCTTCCTTTGCCAAGAAAAGATGCATGCAACCTTAATCATCCCATTAGAGCACATCCTATTACCAGCATGACCCAAATTCCCACCCTCCTTATAATCATCCTCCAAAAAAAATATTCATCAAGTGAAACAAATTCAAAATTAAAGATGGAGATACTCCAATACTAAGCCACCCTTCTACTCTTTTTCCTGTAAATTTGATCCAAATACCTATGGATATGACATTATTCCAAGGGATAGAAATTATATCTCCACAAAAAAATGGGTAATCCAAACCCTTTTCTTATATGACTTTTCCCAAAATTGACCATGAACCACTGAGAATAAATTTAGCCAAAATCTAATAGTCACTTCAACCAAGCAAGTAGGGAAAGGAAAGGAACAAAGGGAAAATGGTGCATTGGAATTTGGTATCCTTGTCGTCCCTTTTTTAGACTCATATTGAATGAAGATGGTGAGCATTATGAATCCATGAAATGGAAAGAATTTATTTCAAAACCATATGGATTAACCTACTACAAAAGGCTTCTCCAGATGATGTTGCAGGAACCAAATTACTCAAACCAATAACTAAGGTTAGAAAGATATTTTCAAAATATATAAAAAATCATTAAAAATCATATATATACTAGATTATGTATAGATGTGATAATGTACTTGATATAGATACCGGTATCATATCATATTAAGGGTTGGAGCAAATCTATGGGATTGATTTCACATGTTAGGGTAAAGAGCCTCCATTGAGTGGCCACTGAGTGGCCATTCAAAAAACATGACCCCCTTTCTCAATGAACGAAATGGAATTGAATGAATACTTAGATACAATAAATATCAAACTAAAATGAAATCTCTCATAAGATATCAATGACCATGCACAACATTGGCTCTAATAATTCTCTCTTATAAAATAGGTTTATCTACTAGCTATTGGTTTAGAGGATTCATAAATTTCAATATATCATGGAATTTATATCAATGGGGGTGTATATTATAGTGATAATAGTTCTCATATTTACGTAATGGGTAGTTGATTAGTATAAACAACTAATTAATACTCATTTTTCTCTTTTTGGTAAGTTATTTAACAAAATTCGACAATGAAAAATTGCAATTTTGACAATGATTTTGCCCAATTTGCTAAATTTTTACATTATAAATGAATTCAAAGACCCCCTATGTTACTCGACAATGAAAAATTGCAATTATGACAATGTATTTTTACAATTTACTAAATTTTAACATTGGAGATGGATTCATAGATCTCCAAATCCATATAAATTCATCCGTAGTGTTAAATTTTAGTAAGTTGTAAAAATTCATTGTCAAAATTGCAATTTTCCATTGTTGGATGACACAAGAGGTCTATGAATCCATCTCTAATGTTACAATTTTTTTAATTTTAACATTTCAAATGGGTTTTCAGAGACCTCCTAGAAAGGGGACTTTGAACCGTTCTACAGTGTTAAAATTTAGTAAATTGTACAAATCCATTGTTAAAATTGTAATTTTCCATTGTCGGAGTGATACAACTAAAAATGACTAACTCATGTTCTAATGTAGTTTTTAGCTAGTCATATTTGTATTCCTGTGACTAAATTAGTCATTTATGTACTCATTTTTAGTTTAGTAACTCATTATTTAATCGTATATTTCGTTCCTGGACTAATTTAGTCATTTTTAGTTAGATCACTTAAAATTGCTCAATTTTAGTAATATTTCCCATGAAAAAACTGTGGTGACTAACGTTTTTAGTCACCTAGTCATTTATCTCTCATTTTGTATTAGTGCTTGGACTCCTTCCTGACTCTTCCTACCCACCTATTGAATTTTTGTTACACAGAATTTTCATCCTCGCCATGGTCATGAACCATGTACACCTTTCCTTTCCTTAATCCCTGAAGTGCTTGGCTAGAAGCTCCTTGGAAGATGAACCCTGAGGTTTTTTCCCTTTAAAACCCTGCTTTTTATTGGGTGATGCACTTTTCATTCTATTCATGTGTGTCACTCTCCGCCGACGCACTTTGCATCATTACAGGGTGTACCACAGATGCACTTTGCTTATGTATAGGGTGCATCACTACTTGTATGAAGGGAAAAATGAGTATTTTTTAGAAGTCTCTCAAACAACCTCGAATGAGAATCTCATGAAGGTTTATCCATTCCATTTGGAGTGGATTTCACTCGCCTCCCACCTCATCCTTTTCCCTTAATCCTCTCCTCTCTTCCTCATCTGTTTTGTCCTATACATGACAGCTCACCCTCATGGGATAGGGGGTTAGAATGAGAGCAAGTAATTGTTGGAGGAATTAGACTAGATTTGATAACTTACCTTTGAGGAAAGGATTAATTGGAGAGGAATTTCAATGCCAAGTCATCATGGTTTTATTCTTTCCTCTATTTTTTAATACATCAATGTTTTCCCTTCCCATAAATGATGTGTAATTTTGATTATAATAGTTCTCCTTGGTCAATTGATTATATATATCATATAATATTTTGTTTCCACTTATTTCTTGTTTTCTTTGATTCTTTTGTAGGTCTTCTCTTCATCAATGGGATTTCAAAAGCTTACTGCTAATGAGGACAACCTTCAGCAAGAGGTAAGGATTCTGTACATTCTAGTGATTTGATAAATCTAGGGAAAGGTTTACATTTATTTCTTGTTTTTTTTATATCTAAACCATTTATAATAGGTAATTTGTTCTTTGTCTGCATCGACTAGAAGATACGTTAACAAAATTGGTGACTCCACTAGGAATTGAATTAATAGATCTGTTGGTGTTTAATAGTTCTTTTGTTTCATAGATCTCCTTTTTTGCCTCCTTTTTGAGTTAGATATGGCCTTAGTTTCAGCTAGTAGATTACATCTGGTTGATTTATCTGTTTGTCTAAAATATATTGTACAATCTCAAACCTTATATTTTGGTTATTAGTATGAAATTATTCTTTTTTTACAAATTTTTGGTGCGTTGTCACACTTTACCTACATGGGCAGTGCATCACTTTCATATCAATGCCTTTTTCTTTCAAACTTAGTGTGTTGTGTCTGCACCTTTCCTTTGCATAGAGCATGTCGCCCTATTTCTGATGCTCTGGTGTATATCTACAACCTATGTCACTCTATTGAAATTTAGTCTGATTTGACACCAGACCTGTTACTGTCCTATAGCTTAGTTTGTTATTGA
This sequence comes from Pseudotsuga menziesii, assembly GCA_001517045.1. Classification (NCBI taxonomy): domain Eukaryota; kingdom Viridiplantae; phylum Streptophyta; class Pinopsida; order Pinales; family Pinaceae; genus Pseudotsuga; species Pseudotsuga menziesii. The sequence continues at coordinate 332,445 of LPNX010929159.1, read as the reverse complement.
TATTTCACAGTGATTTCTATTTCCAAAATTGTTTCTTCAGTTGTTTTTCTTATCAATTTCTTTGTTTTTTGTGGAAAGTATAGTTTCGCATCATTTAATGATTGAATTGTTCTAGGCATTAGACATATCTTTCATTAAATTTGATTTATTTGGTTTGCAATTAGAAGAACTAGAAGATTTGGGCGATCCATTTCATTTCATTTCTCCTACTCTTGAGTAGATTAGTCATTGTGTTCTTTTGAAGGATTTTTTATCATATTTGAATTCAAAAATAGCGGATGTTTTGAAAGTTTTTTTTGGCATATTTGTTCACTAAAAGAAAATAAAAGATTTATTTTGTGTTAGATGATTCTTTGCATGTGCATGAAATATCTTTCCCTCTCGTAAATTAGAGATTTATCAAAAGGAATTAATTGCACATTTCATCCATTTGCATGGTTTTGTGTCAAGTCTACACTCCATTGGTCCACTTAACCATAAAAATTTGAATTAAGAAATCCTTAATTTAAAATTTATAGTAAGATTGTGAGTTAGGTTAGAGATGTGTTTCAGTTTCTTTAAGCATAGGGGCTGCAATTTTTTGCATGCACTGCATCCTGGGGACTATTTGGTTCTTCCACATACTTGTTTGTATATATAAAGGTTTTTCACATACTTTATGGTATATAGAAAGATTATTTCACGTACTCGACGGTATATAGGAAGGGCCTGTTAACCCAAAAATCCCCCACATAGCTCTCAATGGCCTACACCACCCAAGGACACCATCTCACAACCTTCATATCACTCCATAAGACCCTCCAATAGACCCCCACACCTCCAAATAGCCTAAGGATGAAGAAAAAGGGATAAAAACCCCAAAAAGGAGCCCAAAATATCCCCCTAGGATCTAAAGCCCTCAAAAAGGGGCTAAAACCCTAAAAGGGGCTAAAGTTAGGGTGGAAGGAGCTAAAGGCCCCAAAAAGGGGCTAAAGCCCCGACCAAGGGCTTAAAACCCTAAAACCCCTTAGAAAAGATATAAAAGGAGGGTGGGGGGTCACTCTCAAAACACTTCTCCCTTGCATATTGTTGTGCTACCCGTGGATGGCTTGAGACACATTTGCCTCTTAAGCCACCCACACTCCCTCCATCTCCATTTCCATTTGAGCCATTGCTCCCTAACCAAGAGAGGTGCTCCCATGAGCTAGGGCATGGTGGCCCATTTCCACCCAAGAGAAGGTATACCCATGTGTTATTTTTGCTTCTTAGTTGTTTAACATGCTTTGTTTTCTAACTCTTATTCCATTTGCAGGTTTTATTTAACATTGTTTTGCAGGTTCTTGTAGTTTAGGGTTTATTTGTAGGTTTTAAGGAGGCAGAACCTTAACCCATTTTCTACAGAGGGGTTCACCATAGCTTCGTTTTCTTCTTTCTGCCATTAGATTTAGTTTACTTTTCTTGCCATTTGCTTCTTCTTCTTGTTTAGATTAGCTTAGCTTTAGTTGAATATTCTGTTCTGTCATTTCCGTTTCTGTTTTATTTTCTACATTTACCATTAGCAGGAACCTACCCTTGTGCCCTATAGGCATAAGGGAGCCATTCCTGACCCTGTAGTAGGGATAAATCCTTGCTATAGGGCCCTTTCAAATGGTTGTGCATTATAAAACACTACTACGAACTTGATATCCCATGTACCTTATGTATATCGGGATACCCTCATAGAATCCGGAGACTAACTAAGTTATCCAATTGGTCTTCTTGTTGTCGCAATACACCGAGAAAAACACTTAGGGAGCTACTATACACATACTATCTAGGTAGTCGGGTATACAGGAAAGGGTACGGTCCCAATCCTCCTTGGTTCATATTACTATTGGACCTTGTGGTATATCACAAGTTGTAACACCTGACACTCATGTGAGGATCTATATTTTGATCCCTACCTATTCACATTGTTTGTTTGTGGCCTTAGATTGAGTTTTGTAACTTGATCTCCTGCTTGACTGTGGTGATAGGATATTTCATAGAATGAAAGGTTCAAATCCTGAAAAATATGAACCTATACCACCACCATAGTCACCAATCCATTCAAACAATGCAAGTATTGATATTACTTCCGTAGAAGGATTGGTAGCTCCAAAATTTGACGGTATAGTAGAAACCATAGAAGATCCAAAAAAGATACCTAGCATAAGTTATTCCCTTCCATAAATATCTTTCGACCCTTTTGCACATTTACCGTAGATGAGGTTTTTAGACTCTATCCTTACTCATCAACATCAACCCGAATCATCTCTTTGAAGAACTTTAGGCATGCCTGACTTTCCAAATATTTCTTTTCCTTTTCTTGTGATTTCCAATGTTACAGATCCTACTTTTCCTTTGAATAACACGGTTACGACACCACCACCCCAATCACAATCACCCTTGAATGTTCCCACTCAAGTTCATTCTGGATGGTCATCAACCCAACCATTAACTAATTCATCTTCCTTGGGTGCTATGTCGAGTTGTTTAGTTGTTATGAATCCTAATCCCATGAATAGTGTGAACATATCTTCCATGCCAAATATTTATATACCATTTACTGTAGGAAAAATTGGGACAAGGGGAAAAGCCTCAACTACTGGTAAATTACCCAATTGGAATGTTTATATGGCCTGGGGTCCATTTGTTTATCTACCTAGCCCTTCCATGACTAGTAATATACCCCTAAATACTAGATTACCTAATGTTTATGGGACTTGGCCTAATTTGATAGGCGCACCCGATCAACAAATCAATCCATTGACTTTTCAATCCCCTCAACTACAACATTTAGGTACGGCCTCATAGTATTTTCAATCCCAATATATAGGTATGTTTCCTCAATAACCTGTTTCTCCTGTACAGTATCAACCTCAGTACACGGGTATGAATCCACAACCTCCATACATGGGAGGACTTGCTTATTGTCTTACTAGTGTCACAATGCCTCATAATTATTACCAATATCCTCAACTAAACCAGCAGTTACCTTTTTTGGAAACTCTAGATTTTCTAGATCTGTTGTGTTTGATAAACGATCCCATCCAACATTCACATTTTTGGCCTTGCATTCCAGAAAAACTCCCATATAATATTCTAAAGTTTGACGGCAAACCTGGTGAGGATCCTAACAATCATGTTATGTCCTTTCATTTATGGTGCTCCTTGAACTCTTTAATGGATGACTCTATTTGTTTGAGGTTATTTCAAAGGACACTCCCCGATATCACCACAAAGTGGTAGATTGAGTTACATTCAAATTTCTTTACATATTTAGTCTCTCTAGCTATGGAATTCTTAATGTATTTTTAGTTACCACTGTTATGATACTGGTACTGAATTGTTGACCTCACTTCGACAATCCACCCCTACCCACATTTCTAAACACATTCATAAGGGGAAGAGGTGGCACAAGTTAATCAAAGCGCTAATCCCAGACCAATTGTTGGATGTTTGGTTCACCAAGTCGTTACTCCCACCTATTTCAAGAGATGTACTATGGGAGGAGATGTTACCAAGGAGAAAGCTATCAATAATGCTCGATATTTGGATTTGGTATATTCTCAATCTAAAATGTTATATGATTTGATTCCAAATGCTCCTCGACCTACAGATGATCCTTCACGATATTTCATAGAACCTCTTGTTGATGGCTTGGTAGGTTCCATATGTTAGCACCTCTATTTTGAACAGCTGAAGAAAAAATATGATGAAGGAGTAATAAAAAGATACATGAACTTGGATAAGTTTAATAGTTTGATTCTATTATTAAATTGTGCATAATGGTTAATTTGGCATGTAATTCGATGGCGTAAAACGATTGAGATGAATATCTACAGTTTAAAATAGATCCACTAGATAAAGATGTGCAGGAGATAAGGAGAAGCGGATGTGGTTAACAAAGCTTGAAGATCAACGGTGATGGAATGAAGCAAATGAAATCGACGGCTGAGAAATACTTCACTGAATAAAGATGCACATTTAAAAAAAATAGAAAAAGCTAGTGGAATGTGTACAACCAATATCAATCCAATGGCTTAAATAAAAAGTGAAAACTCATCGACAGTTATTATCGGCTCCAGAGGATAAAGTTATGAGATGGTTAAAAAGGAAAGGTGGTAGTGGAATGTAAACCATGTTCCACATGGAAACTTGAAGTGAATTCTGTGGAGAAAAGTAGTTTGGGGAAAACCGCTTGATGAGGGCTCTGGAAAGGGACCGTAGTATAAATATAAAATTGACTTGTTTTTAAAAATCATTTCATTTGTGTGCTGCGGACGAGCGAAGGAAACCATCCACCATCTTTCTGAAGTTAGCCTTTCGTATATGCAGTCACAGTCATAGGTAAGCCTTAAAACACTTAAGCTTCGTTCAAATAATTATCGCCATTGTTTGTTATGGAAAGGGAAAAGGGGTTAGGAGTTTTAAGTAGAGTTTTGGATGAAAGGGAGGAGTTTATTGTTGATAGAGATAGAAATGTGTGTGACCCAGTTTTATTAGTTGGAAATGTATCAGTCTCTAAGGAATGGTTGTGGCAGTGTAATTTGCAGGGAAATGACGTTCTGAATATCTGCAGTTCTTTTTCGTATTACTTTGCTATTGAGCAAACATTACCATTTCCTGAATTTGTTGAATGGTGTGCAAGAAGCTATTCACCCTTTGAAAGAGTCATCATGAGTCATACCACATCTAAGATACTTTGTAAGGTTGATGCAAAATCCATTCGCGGAATTCTTTATATACCTGATAGTTTCCCTGATAATTGTGAATCTTTGAATGAGTCTATCTTAGTCGAAATGTACAAAAGTTGTAAAACCAAAATTAGATGCAAATTTCTGTCCAGCATTCTCAAAGAGGGTCAGTCATTAGAGGGAATTTTTCTGCCGTATAATGTTGACATTTTCAAAAAAGATGTACAGTTGGTCATGTCTTTAGTCTGTCAAATTTTGGGTCTAGATGATGATTTTCATATCAACAAAGTTGTTATAGGTTTCTTATTGAGAATGAGTTCAATTGATCCCGAGTCTCACTTAGTCCATTATTTCAGTCTGGATGAGTATTTGGCTGAAGTCATCCATGTCCAGTTAGTCGAATTTCCAAAGGTCATGTTTTTCAAATATCAGTCATACTTGTTGAACATATTCATGTGTTCAAATGTATCAGAATTACAATTCCTGCCCACTATTTTCTCTCCATATCTTCTAAAACAAATCAATATGTTCGAGTTTGTAAATACCATTATGTCCGAGATGTACAAATTGATGTTTGATGAAGTATTACCAAGGGTGTTAGAAGAAATGAAGCTCGTGGTGCAGTCATCCTTAGAAGACAGAATAGGATATTGGTTCTTATATAAAGATTTTATTGTTTTGAGGGTGTATGGTTTCACTGGGAAACCATACAAGTTACCTGTTTTTCTGACTCCAAGAATTTTTGCACTTGAGTTCATGAGGCAGAGATTATGTGCAGAAGAGGAGCATTTTGGAGAATTCAAGAAGTCTTCTAATATTAAATTTCCTCTTAAAGTTGGTCCATTTATTCTCAAAAACAAAAGTGCACTGATGGTTGTAGAAAATTTATTTGAAATTATGGATTTCCAGAAAGAACAAAGAATCAATTATGATCCACAACATATAATTTCTCAAAGGAAACAATCAAATAAAAACAAACCATTCGATCACCAGGTTGTTGAAGGTTTAGAGGAAATAGCCAATTTGTCTTGTTTTGATGAAAGTAGGAGTAATGAGTTATGAGATGGTTAAAAAGGAAAGGTGGTAGTGGAATGTAAACCATTTTCCACATGGAAACTTGAAGTGAATTCTGTGGAGAAAAGTAGTTTGGGGAAAACCGCTTGATGAGGGCTCTGGAAAGGGACCGTAGTATAAATATAAAATTGACTTGTTTTTAAAAATCATTTCATTTGTGTGCTGCGGACGAGCGAAGGAAACCATCCACCATCTTTCTGAAGTTAGCCTTTCGTATATGCAGTCACAGTCATAGGTAAGCCTTAAAACACTTAAGCTTCGTTCAAAGAATTATTGCCATTGTTTGTTATGGAAAGGGAAAAGGGGTTAGGAGTTTTAAGTAGAGTTTTGGATGAAAGGGAGGAGTTTATTGTTGATAGAGATAGAAATGTGTGTGACCCAGTTTTATTAGTTGGAAATGTATCAGTCTCTAAGGAATGGTTGTGGCAGTGTAATTTGCAGGGAAATGACGTTCTGAATATCTGCAGTTCTTTTTCGTATTACTTTGCTATTGAGCAAACATTACCATTTCCTGAATTTGTTGAATGGTGTGCAAGAAGCTATTCACCCTTTGAAAGAGTCATCATGAGTCATACCACATCTAAGATACTTTGTAAGGTTGATGCAAAATCCATTCGCGGAATTCTTTATATACCTGATAGTTTCCCTGATAATTGTGAATCTTTGAATGAGTCTATCTTAGTCGAAATGTACAAAAGTTGTAAAACCAAAATTAGATGCAAATTTCTTTCCAGCATTCTCAAAGAGGGTCAGTCATTAGAGGGACTTTTTCTGCCGTATAATGTTGACATTTTCAAAAAAGTTGTACAGTTGGTCATGTCTTTAGTCTGTCAAATTTTGGGTCTAGATGATGATTTTCATATCAACAAAGTTGTTATAGGTTTCTTATTGAGAATGAGTTAAATTGATCCCGAGTCTCACTTAGTCCATTATTTCAGTCTGGATGAGTATTTGGCTGAAGTCATCCATGTCCAGTTAGTCGAATTTCCAAAGGTCATGTTTTTCAAATATCAGTCATACTTGTTGAACATATTCATGTGTTCAAATGTATCAGAATTACAATTCCTGCCCACTATTTTCTCTCCATATCTTCTAAAACAAATCAATATGTTCGAGTTTGTAAATACCATTATGTCCGAGATGTACAAATTGATGTTTGATGAAGTATTACCAAGGGTGTTAGAAGAAATGAAGCTCGTGGTGCAGTCATCCTTAGAAGACAGAATAGGATACTGGTTCTTATATAAAGATTTTATTGTTTTGAGGGTGTATGGTTTCACTGGGAAACCATACAAGTTACCTGTTTTTCTGACTCCAAGAATTTTTGCACTTGAGTTCATGAGGCAGAGATTATGTGCAGAAGAGGAGCATTTTGGAGAATTCAAGAAGTCTTCTAATATTAAATTTCCTCTTAAAGTTGGTCCATTTATTCTCAAAAACAAAAGTGCACTGATGGTTGTAGAAAATTTATTTGAAATTATGGATTTCCAGAAAGAACAAAGAATCAATTATGATCCACAACATATAATTTCTCAAAGGAAACAATCAAATAAAAACAAACCATTCGATCACCAGGTTGTTGAAGGTTTAGAGGAAATAGCCAATTTGTCTTGTTTTGATGAAAGTAGGAGTAATGAGTTGACTACAGCAGTTCAAGGACCTGATAATCCTACCATTTTAAATAAGAGAAGTCTTTCTGAGATTCATAGTATGGATGTGGATGAAAACAGTTCATGTAAAAAGATTAAAACACATTCTCAGGATGATCAAGTTTCAGGAGAAATAATTTCACAAGATTCAAAGAAAATAGTTTTGTTCCCGAAGAAGTTAGTACAAATGCATCAGTATTCCTTTGGAGGAGAAGGTAGTGCAGAGTCTAGTTCAGGTTTCAAATCCAGAGCATAGTTCGTGTAAAGTTATGTTGAAAAATAGATGCAGTCATTAGAGGAAACCAAAAATCTACTTCCTCGAGTTAGAAGTCTAGTCAATCAAAAGACATCACTGATTTCTACTCGAGATGTAGAGAGGAACACCTTGAATTTTGCTATGGTTAGTGATAAAAAAGTATCTGAGATGGAAGTAAGGCTAGATAAAATCAATGTCCTTGACAAGATACAACTCCACAAGCAGATGAGAGATATTATTTATTCAGACTTATTACATGCTATTATGAAAATTAACAAATTGCAATCCCTTATATATAAAATGGAAGTCCAATTGAAACATGAGAAAGTAGAGAATAAAGCAAATCTGATCCAGATTAAGAAGCTACAAGAAGATGTTATAAGCTTGGGAAGTGAACCAGGAAATGCACATGTCACCAAAAATATTTTGGAAGAAAAAGACAATACCATCCAAGTATTAAAAAAGAAGGTTAAGATTCCAAATAATGAACATGCTTAGTCCACAGAATTATTTACATTGCAAGAAGAAAAAGATAAAGTTTATCAAGAGATGATGGATTACAAAGGTAAACCTTTGAAACCGCAGGAATAAAAAAGCAAATGGGAAATGGAAAGATTTGAATTGATGACCCATATTTCAAAGTTAAAAAAAGATCAGAACAATGAAAAGGAAATTATGGAAGAACTAATGAGCCAGATTCCTGTTGATACAGATTTATCCCTTGTGAATATTGAAAAACCTTTAAGTGAATTTTCTGTTGATGATCTATTAGTACCTTTGTCATAGGTAAGTCTGAAGGATGTGGAAATCAAGGAATTGAAGGAAGAAAATGAGAAGATTAAATTAGAATTGGATAGGATGATTGAAAATAAGAATAAAATATTAAATGATAAAAGCCAGTTGCAGAAAAATTTTAATGAGTTGAAGGAAAGAAGTACAGGAAAAGCTCCTCTACAAGGAGCTAAGCATATAATTTGGGATACATTATCTATGGAAGTTACTAAGTTTAGGCACTATATAAATTTTATTGATGATCAAAGTGCATTAGTCAATTTGGCTACTCAAAGACTAAAGTTGGCAAACGAGACCATGGAGAAGAATCCTTTAAACACAGCTCAAAATGCTTTAAATTTTTTGAATTCTCTAACATATCAAAATTTGCAGGAGATCGGAATTAAGGACATAGTAGTTATTGTACTATGGTCGAAGAAATTTATTAACAAACATCAGCTCATGAAGGTGGTACAAGATAAAGTAAATGCAATGTCTTCATAGATAAATGATTTCAGGCGTTCTTTTAAGGAGTTATTTGAAGATGGCCTCCCTTCTTTTTGGGACGACGAGGGAAGATTATTTTCTCAGGAGCATTATCATAGTCTATTAGTACAAAATCGCATGGACCATTCCAAGTTTGAAGACTTGGTAAAAGGACTGACTGGGAAAATCATCATAGAGAAATTGATAGAAGATTTTGAATTATTGCAAAAGTTTTTGATCGTCAGAGGAGGATTGCCCACAGTATCTTATGAGGCGTATGTGGATTTGGAAGTATCTGTCAGAGAAATGACAGGATATGATGTGCCAAGTGTAGAACAATGGAGGACCATGGAAAGATTTGGGAAGACCAAGTATATTCTTCATCCTTGAAAACATGTGTTGCGCGTTGGAGAGCTGCTTATTTAGGCCCTGCTGTCACCAAGTTGATTATAATTAGACGATCTATTGTTAGAATTGAAGCATGTAGTTTTATTCCTAGTTGTTATGGATATAGTTACAAAAAACTTTAATTAACAGATTATTCCATTATTGATCTTCTTGGGAAGAAGTTATTTGTGTATATATTTGAATTTACTTGATGTATTGTGGGTTGGAACCCATATGTTTGATCGATGTGTTTTTTGAGGACATATAATTTTTGAAATAACAAAGCCGAATGTTGGTTGTTCATCAGAGATTCCTATGTCATTTATGTTACAGTCTGTGCATTTCCTTTCTATGTGATTGTCTTCTAAGTTCCAACCTTCCATTTTGTTTTCTTCATATTTGAAACATAGTGTTGAATAGTTTCAGAATTCATACTTGTTATGCTCTGGCTATTGTTTCAGATATTTCATAAATATTTCTGCTAAAGTTTATATGGAATTCATCTTATGATGCTCTATATTGATGGATTGTTCATGTTTCTTTCTTATTCGCCTGAAATCAATGAATGACTGTAACTGGATGGTTATCTTGCCTTTGTTGAAATCCCATGTATGAAAGCTTTGTATTATATTTATCTATTTGACTCCATTTCCCAATGGTTATATGTGTTGTTTCAACCATCTGCATAATTTTAAAGTATTGATTCCAATATCTAGCCCTGTTAAATTTAAATTCGAGAGATCCCTCTCTGGAAAGAAAAGCCAGATTCTTTCCGAAGTGGTTTTTGTTGTTACCTTGGGATTTACCTTTCACAACTTGGGTACATTCTAAGTGCTAACACCATACAATCCCAGTATGTTTCAAATTAGATTGGAAATAACACCCAATAAACTTATTATCCTTCCCCCACACTAGAAGTGAACCAATTCCAATCCTCTTCATCTTCGGGTGGTAAGAAGAAAGGAAAAAATTATTCTAACAAGCAGCAGAATTCATCCAACCAAGACCAAACCAGTGAAACCAAACCACCATAGAAGGATAAGTATCATTGCCTAATATGTGAGGAATACCATTACACCAAATATTGTCCTCGTCGTGAGGAGGTTAATTGATTTTTGAAAAGCACCACCTTCCCTCAACAACAACAACATTTGATTTTGCATGATTAAATCCCTCTACATGGGGGAAATGGAAATGATTCTCATCATGCAGAATCATCCACTGCTCATGTCCTCATGATAAATGGGAAGGTTAATCTCACTACCCAGACCAAGACATATGAATATACTTCAACTCAGAACAGAAGTTTGAAGGGGAAGGCTTCAATAGAAACACCTCCTTCCATTCCTCCATCGAACAACTCTCTGTTAATAGAGAATCCTATTCCTGATTCAGTGTTGTGTCCTCCCAAGGAAACCATTCAAAAGTTTATTTTCAATCCAAATTCTCGTGATTCCAAACATTACAATATTTTACAATGTTATAATTGATTTTATCACACCTAGTTGATCACATATTTATGGCCTTCCATGTCCCTCTACAGACTCTTTGGATTCCCTTTGCCCATATTATACTTTGATGTTCCAATATTATCCCTAAAGAACACATGTTTATGCCTAAACAAAACTTTTAAATCTATACTCGCGTGTATACGCTTCTTTTGAGCCAAAACCCACGTACATCAGGAAATGTGCATAAATCCAAAAAGAATTGGAGTTTTTCTCATGGAGTTCCAAATATCTTGACTCTTGTCCTTCCATATGCCTTGAGAATGCTCAGACTCGACCCTCCATTGCCTATTTCGAGTGTTATATATTGGGCCTCTTGGATACATTGAAGGAGGAGAAAATTGATAGCAAGGAAACTATAGCCCATTGTTGCCTCACTTGTTATGCTTGAGTCTGCATCCCTTCTTCCCTTTGGAGCACACAGTGCTGCTATTCCCATGATTTCCTTTTCTTTGTAAACTTGTGATTGAGATATGGAGGATTGAAGTGGTGGAGGACCAGGTGGAGGACTCAATTTATCGGGTTCGAAGAAGTGCACGCAGAGGTTGTCACTATTGTATCTCTATTTTTATTAATAGAAATATCCATTTCTTGTCCAATACATGTGCATAAATATGAATATTGTCTCCATGGATATATTAATTTTCTTATACATGATTGATTATATATGCTAAAGTAGGCCTAACACTTAAATATATAGCATGCTTTTCTTGTTTGTTGTTGTTGAGAGCGAATTGTGAATGCAAGCGTGTTGGAAAAGCTCAACAGGGATCTACATCAATTGTCTGGAATAAGGTACGATTCAAGTCCCTTAGTGTTATATGTATTTATTGCTCTTGCATATTGGGAAGGATTGATTTCTAGTGTCATTCAACTTGTTGTGGTACACCCCAATCCATAGGAAGTTTTTCTCTGTAACAGAATTGGACACTCCAATGAGGAGGTTCCTTGTTTTTTCTTTGGGGATTGGGTGCACAATGTGCTTGAATTGCTCTCTTTTCTCTAAGTTTATATGTCGGGTCTAGAAGCAAGTTTACCCTTTAGTGTCTAGTTGAAGTAATTTTGGTCTTGGCCTATCATTTTACCCTCTTTTCCTTCTTGTACGCGATTTTTTGCTTCACAATTGCGTATACACGTGGTTTTCTTCTGAATTCCTGGGTATGTACACAGGTTTTATGTGAACAATCATGTATGCCTATGTTTTGAGATTTATTTGTATGATTGGAAGTTGCTGGGTGAGTTTTGAATGTTACTGAGTCTTCCTAGACGTTGTTGGTGTCTATATATTGCCTCTATTTTTTACCACAGACCCTTTTTTATTTACTTTTCATTAGATGTTGTTCTTGTCATCTTTTTCCCTTTTTGTTTTGGGATTAGTGCATTAGGTCTCTTTCATCTTGGTGCCTTGCTTGGCTGTTGTCTGTGAGTGGTTTTAAGGTCTGAGACTTGTAGAGTCTTTTGTTGCTTTTACATCTCATTTATTTCAAAAAATACAAAAATATTTTATTTTTCGCATATTTATGCATTGTTGCATTTTTGCACTTGCATGGTACTTGCATTATGTTTGCTTACTGAAGATTATAGTCAGGTTTTCATTTAGGAATGATTGCATTATCATTTGAAGGAAAAACATGCATCTCATGTAGTGGCATACCCCATTTTTCCATTTAGACAATATTGCACTTGGCATTGTTGGTTAGGCGTGCACATTTATTTCACTATTGAGTGATAATACCATTGGTTGCACGGTCATTTCCCTTTAAGTAATCACGACCATTAAAATCAAAGACTAAATTAAAATGAATTCTACATTTTTATTTGTTAGGTTACATTAACAAGATTAGGATTTAGAGTCTTGGAATAGTTCATTGTGAGTTAATTCTCCAAGACTACTAAATGAAACAAGTAGGTGTCTGTCCAAGTGAGAGAGTGAAATCCTTGGTATAATTAGTGTTCTCAGGAGGCTCCTATTACACAGGAGTTAATCATGAGGTAGCGCACATGATTGCGGTTGGGATAGACCCTGGCCACTTTCTGTGAGCACTGGATATATTTCAAGGATCATATTCGTATCTGGGGGATTTTGAGGTACCGGTTGGTGCTTTCGAGCTTAGGTATTTGCTACCCTTCCCATACAGTCAATCCCTCCTGAGACTATCTTCCTGAGCATTGGTTATATTGGGGTGACCTTAGTTTCCTTACCTAGGTATGGCACAGGGTACTTGCAGAGGTTATTCTTTGAGTGTCCTAGCCATCTAGGGGTCGGACTATAGAGTCTCTTTACGCTTTGAAGTTGAGGACCACTATAATTGTTTACACACCTCCACTTGTAGTGTATGGGAGTCTCAAGCCTCTCCTACGAGAGACATACCTACTGCATTCGGGAGCTCACATATCCTCCCCTTGGTTTGCTTGTATTTTGGCTGTATATTTTCTTAGGAGTGTGCTCTGTGTATGCTAGATTGATTTAGGGTACGTAACTAGTTTGAGTATTTTTATTTTTGTTTAGTCATAGTGGATCTAGGCGTGACACTCTGTCATTCTAGTTGTTTAACAGGTCTTCCTGCTTCTACGTCTCCTCCTCCTTTGGGAGAGAGAATCCTACAGTCCGGGCAGATCGATACTAACTTTGATTCACACAAATCTCACCATGATTCATTCATCTAAGATACCGTAGAATCCCCCTTCTCCACTCTCCAGGGTGGAGGCTATACCTGACAGTTTGTATGGGACTTCAGAATAACCTAACCACTTTGAGGTTGGGGCGTCACATAACGTATTATCACAGTTTCTAGAATATATAAACTCAAAATGGCGATATTTGTCGCATATTCCAAGTGGTGAGACTCATCCTAAGCCCTTTAGCACTAGCTTTAGATATGGAATTCTAGACCTTCCTAAGACCAGGCCGACACCCAATGTCAGATCTGGTGTTAACCCTAGTGCTATTCCTATGGGCACTGCCATTCCTTTCCAAGTGGATAGGTTTGGTAGTAGTCATATTGCACCTTCTACTCCTCCAGTGGAAGGATCCTCACAAATGCAACCTAGACCTAGTACTAGTACTCCCATTCATGAAAGTAACCTTAGACATGTGAATATTGGGAACAAAATTTATATCCCATCCCATGTTCCATCGTCTTCGGCACCTGTTCCTTCAAATGTGTTTATAATGACACATCCTCCCCCTAAATCGCATGGTCCTTCAGGATGGAGTTCTAATTTTATCCATGTTTTTCCCATGTTTGCTAACACTGTAGTGTCACAAGAATATGTGCATCCTTACATGTCAGCGGGGCATGTACCACCTTATACACCACATTATGGGTATTGGACTCAACCTTCTTATTAGTCTTATAACTATGGATTTGTAGCACCCCAATCTCAAGGCATCCTGAACTACAATGTTCCCATCCACCCTTTTATGGGTCAAACAAGAGGAGGTTACTATCACACTGGACAAGGCCATGGAGTTTACAACAATCAAACCTATGTGAACTAATCTTATCAAGGAGCATGGAACCAAATGCCACAGGCTAGGATTCCTTTCCTAGCAACGTTAAATTTTTCTGACTTATCGACACTGACTAATGATCAGGTGTCTCATGATCTGACATGGCCGGTTGTTCCTCCCAAGCTTCCTTCAGACATTCCAAAATTCGAAAGTAAAATTGAGGACCCTGGTGAGCATGTTACAACTTTTCACCTATGGTGCTCTTTGAATTCATTGAATCATGATTTTGTTCATTTAAGACTATTTCAATGCACCCTCATAGGTCCTACGGTGAAGTGGTATATAGAGTTTCCTGGGGGCACATTTCAGACATTTAATAACTTATCCATGACCTTCCTCAATCACTTTCAGCTACCTGTGCATTACGATGCTAGTACTAAACTCTTGTCAATATTTCAACAAGATAAAGCCATTCATATATCTGATCATATTCAAGAGTGCAGTAGAGGAAAGTGATTGATTAAGGCTCGCATTCCACCAGAGTTTCTTTTGGAGTGGTTCCTAAAATCATTATTTCCCTATATAGCAAAGGATGTTTCCACATCTGGAGTACATAATGAGGAACAAGCTATCTTTCAAGCTCAACAATTAGACTTGATTTATGCTCAATCTGGGCTCTTATATGATATTATTATGAATGTACCATGATCCAATTTCGATCTGAAGTTCAAACCTGGGCCATATTCCGATGGCATTGTTGGCTCTGCAAGTGTTAAACCTGCAGACTCGGTTACAAACCAAATGAATAAGTTGTCTATTAACTAGCCTATGTTGGGACTAGATACGGCTTTGTCTCATCCCACTCAAATGGTGGATGTACTTTCTATGAAATCGTTGAACCAGAAGGGTAACCAACAACTCAAATGGAATAAGAAGAAAGGTAGAAATAACTGAAAGGGTGGGAATAGGAATGCAAATGCTAATGATGACAAGAATGATAGTAATGATGGGGGGGACAAGAAGGTTTAACGTAAGGTTAAGTTCTCATGCAAGGTTTGCAATTCATATCACCTCACTCACTTGTGCCCTCGTATGGAAGATGCCTCGAATTTCATCGCACAAAGCCCAGCTGTGTTGACGAATCCTTTACCGCAAAACCAAAATATGAACTCAAGGACCATGGACCTTCGAATTGCTTCTGGTGGGAGTAAAAACCCGTTGAACACCATAAGTGGCCATGGTTGCATCAACTTGATGTCTGTAAAAAATGTTGTGACGTGTGCTAAGGATTATGGTACGTCACAACCTGACCTACGAAAAGAACCTACTTCACCCAAGAGCTATTTGTGTATTGGTAAACCTAGTGACAAGCCTGAATCTCTGCCTCGCATTCCTAAGGGAGTCTTAAAGCATTCAGGGCACAATCCTAATGCCCGAATCGCCCAGAACTATTCTGTTGTCGAGGATTTGGGCCAAACTTCTTATGTAATGTCTGCTTTAGAAGTTCTTTAGAATTTCCCTTCACAAAGGAAATCCTTATTGGCTGCTCTTGGGGTTGTTGATGGGAATTATTCCACAACGATTAAATTTGAAACTCGTAGAGTGTATGAACAACACCATCAAGTGCATAGTGATTGATGAAGGCATTGTGGCTTCCGTGATGTCTTTAGCTTGTTGGAATGGCTTGGGTTCTCCTACATTGTCAAAATCTGGAACCATGTTGGCTGCGTTCGATGGAAGATCTTTTTTTCTGCATGGTATACTTCCTTCCCTTGAGGTCCAATTGGGGGGGAATACCATAGCGATAGAGGTTGAGGTGGTTGATGCACCCATCGACTATAATCTTTTACTGGGATGTAACTGGATTTATAACATGTAAGCAGTCACGTCATCTCTCTTATGGGTAGATTGTTTTCCTTTGGATGGGAGGATTGTTACGATTGATCAGTAATATTTTGATCATTCTGGAACAAAAGCATTGTCAGGAGATACTATCCTGATCATTGATCATTCTCAGTCAACAACTAAGAATGTTGGGGAGGGCATGAATTTTTCGTTGATGGGAAATTTTAATTGTCCCACACCCATTCTTATGGTAGATTCTAGTCTTTGTAGAGCTTCGTCATCATTGAGTTTGGTTCCTTTTTGTACTTCGCATTTGGAGGATCCTTCGACTCTTCCTTCTTCTAGTGCTTCGGGTGAAGACTCTCGACCTACCGAGATAGACATGTCGTTATCTACAAATTTGGTGGCTTATCAAGCTAATCTTGGTATGGTTGTAGATCCTAGTCCTTCCTCTTCAAGGACAGAGGAGGAGGACCCTTATGCACTTCCTACTTAGGCGGTTGCATTATCTCACTCGCATGACTGCTTCAATGACATTTTTCCAATGGATGAAGCTATTCTCAAAGCTATGTCTGGTTTAGAAGAACCTTGGAGAGAGTTGCATCATAGATCTTATTTTCTTCCTAAGCTTGACTATAGGGAGATTCTGAGTGAAAAATTTGGTAGTTGCCTGGTCCCATTAGTCTCTCCTAGTCAGTATGTCGAAGGGAGGATGGCCAACTTGTTACCTACTATACCTATAAACATTTCTCTAATTCCTAGAAAGATTGAGAATGTGTACATTGGGCCGGATTGTTCCCCCAATGGAATTGAAACATATACCAAGCTCTTTAAATAATTTCAAGATGTTTTTGCTTGGTCGTATGAGGAGATGCTGGGAATTGACCCTCGCNATTAAAACCTATCCGGATGCTAAACTTGTTTGAAAATGTTTGCATGCAATGAATCCTAGGAAAGCACCCGCCATTAAGGCAGAGATAGAGAAGTTGCTTAAGGCTAGCTTCATTTATCCTGTTCCCTATACTAAATGGGTGTCAAATCATATTTTTGTTGACAAGAAGCAAGGAACCATCCATGTGTGCATTGATTTCAGAGACTTGAACCGATCCTGTCCTAATGATAACTTCCCCACACCATTTATTGATCAGATTTTGGATGAGTGTGTGGGGAGCAAGGTTTACTTGTTTATGGATGGCTTTTTCAGGATATAATCATATCCAGATTAAACCCGAGGATCAACATAAAACTACTTTCATTTGTCCTTGGGGTACATTTGCATATCGAAAGATGCCCTTCAGCCTTAAAAACGCTGGAGATACTTTTCAACGAGTTATGACCTTCATGTTTCACGACCTTAAAAGCATAATTGAAGTTTATCTTGATCACTTAGTTTCCCACTCTCATTTGAGGTTGCGTCATCCTGATCATCTTTGCTCGGTTTTCGAAAGATGTTGTCGTTATAAAATTCGGTTAAATCCTCATAAGTGTGTATTTTTCATGATGGTAGGTCCTTTACTAGGGTTCATCATTTCCAAGGAGGGAATTAGAGTTGACCCTTTAAAGGTTGAGGCAATACTTCAATTGAATCTACCGCGTAATATTAGACATCTTCATATTTTGCAAGGGATGGAGAACTTCTTGCGAAGATTCATGGTCAATTTTTCCAATTTGACTAAGGGTTTCATGCACTTATTGAACAAAGACACACCATTTATCTGGGATGAGCAAGACCAAGATTCTTTCGATGCTTTAAAGAAATCCTTGGCATTGACCCCCATTCTTAGTCCACCCGACTATAGCCATGATTTTTTTATTATATGTGGTCGCGTCTCAAGAGACGATTGGTATGGTCTTGGTTCAAGAGGATGAGGAGCTCTAGGAGCATGTCATATATTATCTAGTTGAAACCTTATTTATGTAGAGATTCATTACACTCATGTCAAGAAACTAGCCTTAGCTACCATCCACGCGGTCCAACGTTTGAGGCATTATATCCTTCATCGTTGAACTTTGGTTTTGGCTCACATTAATCCATTTCAATTTGTCCTCACTAGAAGGATGATAGGGGGGAAGTACAATAAATGGATTTTGATATTGCAATAATTTGACCTCGAGTTTGTTTCGGCGAAGTCAAAGAAGTCATTTATTTTTTCTGAGCTCGTATTTGATTTTCCTAGTTTGGATGAAGGAGAGGTTCATGCAAACACTTTCATTGATGAGCACATTTTTTGCTTTTCGACTAAGGAACCATGGTATGGGGACATTATTGTTTATTTGCAAAATTTGAAGGTTCCTTCTCACCTCTCGCGAGATGAGCGTCGATGTCTACGTCATGTAGTGAAGAATTACCTCATTGTTGATGACATTGTGTATCATCATGGGGTTGATTCCATTTTGTGTCGGTGCTTAACCCATGAAGAGGTTGAGTCTGTGCTGAATTATTGCGACGATGGGAAGAATTACCTCATTGTTGATCTGAATTGTCATTTATCTGGAATTTATATAGCTCAAAATATTTTGAAAGAGGGATATTTTTGGCCATCCATATTCAAGGATTATGTTAATGTAGTCAAATGGTGCCACCCTTGCCAGTTGTTTGCATGGAACATGCACTCGCATCCATCCCCTTTAAATTTGATTATCACCTCTAGTCCCTTCACTAAGTGGGGGGTTGATTTTATGGATTGCAACCCAGCTTCGGCTTGGGGGCATCATCACATCATAGTGGTTGTTGATTATTTCATGAAATGGGCAAAGGTTATGCCCACAATCAAAGTCAACGATGAGACAGCCGCACATTTTGTATTCAATCAGATTATCACCCGATTTGGTATCCCGAAGGAGCTTGTCACTGACCATGGTAGACAATTTCAAAATAAGATGATGGATGAGTTGTCTTTAAAGTTAGCGTATAAGCAAGAGCATTCCTCTTATTACTATCCTCAAGCGAATGGATAGGTTGAAGTGGTGAACAAGTCACTTAAGTACATTCTCCAATGAACCATCACACAAAGCAAGACCAATCGGCATATCATGTTATATCCTGCTTTGTGGGCTTATTGAACTGCGATTAAGACTGCCATCAGTTTTTCCCCATATCAATTGGTGCATTGGGTGGAGTCAATTTTACCTATTGAATGTGAAATCCCTTCTTTAAAGCTAGCCATGGAACTTTTACCAAAGACTTTTGCATTAGATGAACGTTTGGTCCACTTAGAGCAACTTGATGAGTAGCGTCAGGATACTTTAGTGGCTCTAGAGGTTAATAAGTGACGCGTTAAATCCCAGTACGATAAGTTTGTTTGTCCTACGAATTTTAGTGAAGGTGACTTGGTCCTCTTATGAGATCAAGCTAGTGAACCGTTAGGGGTGAGAAAGTTCAAGCCTATGTGGCATGAGTGTTGGAGCAAGGCCCTGTAGCTACAGGAAAGCTGCTATAACTGGACAAGAAAGTCAAAGGAAACAGTACCTGAGTGACCGAGAAGAGAGAGCTCAACCACTGCACTTAAGGCAGCAGTGTGGACAGGAGGGCTCAGCTACCCTCATAAATGGAAAAGGAGCAACGGGCTGAGGTATTGAAGACGAAGGATAGAAGAGGAAGCGGCGCCCATACCCACGATCAGCCTCGAGAAGCGTGGAAGACTGCAAAAAGCTGTGGTGTGATGGAAAGTGGCAGTTCAAGTACAGATAGGCTGACTTTCACAGTTAGGGTTTTTGGGTTACTGTTGAGAAAGGCCCACAGTTTTTTAATGGCGAGACCTTCGGGCCACCTATAAAAGCATGTATCTTGTATTGTAAAAGGCTAGCTATTTAGACAATTAACTAGTCAGAGAGTCAGTTAGTATGTTAGCTCATAGTCACTTTGTATTGTAGAAGAGTCAAGCTCTGGTTCTATTATTCATTATGTAGTTATCTTACTGTAACCAGTAGCTGAATCCTAGAGCATGAATGTAACATTCCACGAGGATTGAGAGAGAGAGGAAGAGTATATTGTAAGAAGGTAGTATAGAAGGAGAAGAGATCTAAGAGAGAAGGGCTCCCGGCTGTGTGTGTGGAGTTACCCAGAAGATCTCAAGCTGCATACTAGATTGTAGTGGAACTGTGTTTACTCTCTCAAGATATAATATAAAAACCAGTTCCTATGGACGTAGCTTCCTTCCTGGGAGGTGAACCACGTAAAATCAGTGTGTTGTGTGACTGTTTCATGTGATTGTGCTTTACTTAGTTGCTATCTATTATCTGTTACATGAATGTTGTATATCAGTTAGTGAATGTATGTATGTTCTCATTCAGTTTACAGCATTATAGAAGGTTAAATGCAAGTTGAATGTATCAAGCATTCAGCATATGAGTTTATCAGTGCTTGATTCACACGGTAGAGCTAGCAGTTACTGTGTTAAGTAATTCCAGTATACTTAGTTCAGCAAGTTGATTAGAGTTGATGTTAGGTGTGTTGAACCGTGGATGTTCAAGTAAGATTGTTTAACACCCTGTTGAAGGTTAATAGAGCTATTATACCTAGAAATAAAGCCTTTGGGGCTTGAGGGTCATATTGAGTCTTACGGTAGAAGATATCGCTGTATAAGAAAGGCGATATCACACCATCGGAGGAGCTGCGGTGTGAGAAATCATGGGTAAAGAGTCAAGCAGAAGAGGAAGTTTGTGCATCATCTTAGAGGCTGCGATGCGATAAAATCCAGTGCCCTATCAGAGCCAGTGAGTAAGAGAGAAATAGTTGCGTGGAGAGGTCCTGCTGGCTAAGAAGAGATAAGAACCACTAGGATGCTACAGAACCCGATTGAGGACACTTGAGTCTTTATCCAACCCATCCAAGATCAATTTGGGTGAGACTTCAGGCCATTCTGCGGTCTATCACCGAAAGGGCTAGTGAGCTAGGGGTATTGTTGGTACATTACAAGTAAACCCGGGTCTGCCCAGTAGTAACCAAAAAATGGTTCTGTTGCTGGCTTTGAACACATTGCAGAGCTAATGTTCTATTGGCATCCTACTAAAGAAGAAATCAACCAGTGGTTTGGGTCTAAGGAAAAAGAATTCACTGCGACAGAAAACAAGAGTCCTACGTTGAGTATAGAGGACTGGTTACAAAAACATATCTTCACAGACCTGCATGATATTTTTTGCGACCTATGCAAATAAGCTGTACAACTGGTTATCAAAGTTGACTGATAAGAATATATTCAAGAAGAAAAGGCACATTGTCTGGACACCATAGCTGATTCAGACCATAAGGAGCGTAGATAATCCCATTTCACGGGCAGTAGACTTCTGGCTTGTGAGTGTGCTAGAAGGCTTCATTACAGAGTTTGCAGTTAATCAAAGAAAAAGCTTCAGTGAAGCCGAGAGGTACTTCTTCAAAGGATATCGCGGTAAGTACTTGAACTCTTTAAATTTGTCCATTAAGATGTTATTACATGAAAAAGGATTAATGGATATGTTCTCAGATGAATAAGCTCAGTAAGTGTAATGTCACAAGAGTTTGAGAGTGATTTTGATGACATTGGATGTACACGTAGTGGTAAGAAATATAAAGTAGATTTCAGATCTTCTCTCTTTGAAAACAGTTCAAACAATACTAGAGAACATAGTCAAAGTGATAGAAAAAGACTAGCAGGGAGTATCCCTTACCACCCTTATACCCCACAGAAAGCAACCGAGACTCAAAACAATCCCGTAGGAACTACATCTAGTAGTTCACATACAGTACATACTACCACTACATCACCTACATCTACACCGCCAAGTGGTAGTAATACAGCACATCAGCATCCACCACATAGAAATAGAATGGGGGATGGCATGAAGTTACCTACCTTTAAGGGTACAGGGGCAGAAGACCCAGAGCAACATTGGTTCCTATGCAAAGCCATATGGACCATTAAATAGATTCAAGATGATAATAGTAAACTTGTTCAGTTGGCCACTACGCTTAGAGACAGAGCTTTAACATGTTATATGAAGTATACCTCGGCACAGATCAGAACACTTGTACAGGTCAGGACCGCCATGATCAAAGAATTTAAGAAACCTAAGTTTGAGTCATAATGCATCACAGAGCTCAAAGACATCAAACAGTTACCCTCAGAGTTAGTATGGGACTTTGATCAGAAATTCAAAGCTCTTATAGACCAAGTCAGATTTGAGTTTGCACCGAAGCAGCATAAGGAATGGTTTATCGCGGCACTGCTCCCTCACATCAGACTTCCACTGATGCAATAGAGACTCCATACGCAGGATGAAGCACTGGAGATGGAAATTAAACTAGAGGCTTCACCTCTAGTTGAGACTAGTACAGGAATGACAAGCTTGCAAAACCAGTTAGCAAATCTCATGTTACAGCTGCATGAGATTAAGAAAGGCAAAGAGATTGCACAATAACTATGGTGCACAAAGTGTAAAGGACAGGGCCATACGAAAGATAACTGTCCAGTATTTGTTGAATATTTAGCAAGTGGGGCTCCTAACCCCTTAGTATAGAACCAAGGGCCATGGTGTGAACTTTGCATAACAAGAGGACATAGACCCCAGGAATGCCCTCTACTTCAGAAGTATGTACAGACCCCTAAGAACTTATACTGTAACTTCTGTAAGTCCATAGGACATGATGAACATAATTTTCGAGCTTATGATCTCATGATAGAAAGAAAGCATGACTTGTACAGAGTCCAATCAGAGACACCAGGTCCAGCAGCAGGAACACAGCATGAAACGGCTCATGTTGGCTGTGGAGGAGGATTCAGAGGACGAGGCCGTGGAGGAGACTTTGGTCATGGTGAAGGCTTTGGCCATGGCTGTGGACCTATTACTTGTTACAACTGTGGAGTTGTAGGACATTATGCTAGGGATTGTCAAAACCCTACCACAACATGTAATTATTGCAAATCCTATGATCACCCTATAGAAGAATGTCCTGCCTTGATAGCCAAGATTAGGGACCCTAAGCCAGCAGTACACCAGAACATTCAGCTTATTGTTGCTGAGCAGAAAGAACTAGAACCAAGAGTCAATATTGTGACTCGCAGCGATGCTTCTACTAGTAGGACATCGCAGGATGACGAAAAGAACACAGGTCTGGAGTGGGTGCATAAAGCCATTAATAAATCAACACCACTTGACCTGCAGAAGAATAAAGAAACATTTCAGGAAGCTAAAACTTTCTTTAATGACCCTACACCATCAGGATCGTAGGTATTTCCTTGTAGGGGCGTACCACAACAAACACCTTGTGGCATTAGTCCTGTGCAGATATCACAGGCTACCACATGTGGAAGGTGCGAAGAGGATGAGTTTACAGGAAGTGTATATTCCTTCCTGCAGATTTGCTTGAAACTCATGATAAATGAGAAAGCTATCGGAGAGCTTCAGCACATCATAGATCAGTGTCAGCCGTCTTCTTCTGTGAGCAGTGTGTAGCATGTTGTTCATAATATTATGGGCCATACAAGAACAGGAAGAGAGATGCGACTCATAGCACAAGTTGGAGAATTTGAAATGGATGAGGTAATCCTAGATTTAGGATCAGAGGTAAATGTTTTGACTAAGCAGACATGGGAACAGATGGGTAGCCCTAAGTTATCCAAATCACCTATCCATCTGAGACTAGCCAATCAACAGAGGGTATCACCACTGGGTCGATTACCGCAAGTGCCAGTTGACATTGACAGAGTTTGTAGCTTTGCAGACTTTGAAGTTATAGAAATCATTAGCGATAGTAGACCGTATCCAGCTCTACTAGGTATTGATTGGGCAATCGATAACATGGCTGTTATCGATTTAAAGAAAATACAAATGACCTTTGAGGATACATAGATCCGAGTCATCGCACCGTTGGATCCTTTTCAGGGTACTAAATATATTGAACCTATCCGAGCAAAGGAAGAGGTACATAATATGGAGAGCCTCTATCAGATGACGGCTAATCAGAGTGATTACATCAACCCAATCGTAGAAGGAAACATTAGTTGGTGATGCAACAGCTCATGCACATCAGACTCGGATGTTGGTCTAGAGAACCGGTAGAACAGACTTTATGAAGTCTCAGCTCGCAGATGTACGTTTATGACTAAGTCACTGCGATGGATTGGTGCAGAGATTAAGGATATTCCGTCCTTTGATGGCTTAGTGGATGTCAACGAATTTTTACACCAGTTTGAACAAGAAATTCCTCATGAGCAAAGGATGTCAGCTATTGACCTTGCAGTAAGAGGCACACCTGCAAGATGGTGGCACTCACATAAAGAACATATCGCATCATAGGATGACTTCAAGAGATTGATGGCGATCAGGTTTTCTAATGACAAGGAGTGTCTTCAGTAGAAATATACAGGAGAAAGTGACCCCATGTCACATATTAAGAGTTGTGAACATAACTGGTTGGACATTCTCGAGGATGAATGGGTTCACCTATTCATTCATACTTTAAACCAAATCCCAAAGAACTGGTACACTGAGACTGAGTTGCGCAGAGGAACCATTACATGGCCACTTATGATAGACAGATTTGAACTCACTTTCGCTTTTGAATCTGAGTATCCAAGCATTGATCAGGCTTTAGGCGTTATAAATACTAAGATATTTGAGGACTGTACCCTATCAGTACATACTCAGCCCGAGTGGGCCATCCAGTTAGAATATGCGCTCGAGTGTTATAACTTCGCAGTAGAACCAGATGATGAGGAAGAGAATCCTCGCAGTATCAACATTCCAGAGTAAGAAGGGACTCGCAATGTTGATGGACCAAAGCTAGAGATTCCAGTTATCGCAGATCCTATCAAGATTAAAAAGATTAATATTGGTACAGACACAAAACCAAAGTTTGCCTCTATTGGAGACTATTGGGATGATGAAATGGTAGGACACATTGCAGATCTGTTACACGACTACCAGGACTTATTCCCCACTAAGCTCACAGAGATGAAAGGAATAGTTGGAGATTTGGGAGTAATGAGGATACCATTGAAAGAGGATGCTAGGACAGTTAAGCAGCGTCCATACAGATTAAATCCTCGCTATAAAGAAAAAGTTAAGGATGAGATTGATAAGATGCTAGCAGTAGGCATCATTGAGCCAGTTGAAGAAAGTGAATGGGTTAGTCCCATGGTCATGCAAGAAAAGAAAACCAAAGGAGAAATCAGAATTTGTGTCGATTTGCGCAAACTCAATGATGCATCACTTCATGACCCATTTTCAACACCTTTTACTAATGAAGTGTTAGACAATGTAGGAGGACAGGATGTCTACTCCTTCACTGATGAATTTTTAGGCTATCACCAGATCAAAATCCATCCAGAGGATCGCCATAAGACCACCTTTGCGATAGAATGGGGCTCATTCCAGTATATGGTAATGCCCTTTGGTCTTAAAAATGCACCAACTATTTTTTCCAGAGTAGTAGTTGCTGTATTTAAGGAATACATCCATAAGTTCCTAGAAGTCTCTTTTGATGATTGGACTGTATTTGGATTAATCGACAAGCATATAGGAGATTTAAGGCTCATGTTAGATAAATGTAGGCAGTATAAGATTTCTCTTAACTTGAAGAAATGTATATTCTGTGCACCATTTGGTATCTTGTTGGGTCATATTGTTTGTAGACAAGGCTTGATGGTAGATCCTGCAAAGATTGCCATCATCGTAAATATTCCAGCACCCAACTCATTCAAGCAATTGAGGAAAGTGCTTGGTCATACCGGGTACTATAGAAAATTCATCAAGGGTTATGCAAAGATCATAGCACCAATGGAAAAGCTGTTAAAGAAAGACATGAAATTCCTATGGAATGAGGAATGCCAAAAAAGTCTAGACACACTTAAAGAGAAGATGGTTACAGCACCCATATTAGTATTTATAGACTGGACCAAGCCATTTCATGTACATGTGGATGCATCTGGCATCGCACTGGGGATCGTCTTAACCCAACCATGAGAAGGGGGTATCAATCACCCTATCGCATACTCAAGCAGAAAGCTATCTACCACATAAAAGAACTACACCACTACAGAGAGAGAAGATTAGCTATGGTGTATGCTCTACAGAATTTTAGGCACTACCTATTGGGTGCCCCATTCAAGATATTCACTAACCATTCCGCTTTGAAGTATTTGGTCAATAAGCTAGTGTTAGGGGGAAGGATCTACAGATGGTTACTCCTATTTCAGGAGTATGATTTTGAAATTATTGTAAAACCAGGGAGATTAAATGTCGGACCTGATCATCTGTCGCGGATAGACTCAGGAGAAGAACCAAGTAACGTAGAGGACAATTTGCCAGATGCGCAATTGTTTTCTATCCAGATCGCAGATGAGTACTTGCTGATATCATTCACTTTCTCAGTACAGGGTGGGAACCTGTTGAGTTTACTAAGCAACAAAAGAAACAACTAGTTGTTAAAGCAGCAGACTTCACTTTGATCGCAGGACATTTATATAAGTTAGGTCTAGATGAAGTCCTGCGCAGATGCGTTATGCCGCACAAGAAAGAGGCCATTATCAGAGAATCACATTCAGGTACCGCAGGAGGTCATTTCATAGGAAAGCTGACTGCGCAGAAAATCCTAGCTGCAGGATTATGGTGGCCTACTTTGTATAAAGACACTAAGGAGTTTTGCGGATGCTGCGATATCTGCCAGAGGGTAGGAAAACCTTTGCAAAGAGATGAAATGCCACTACGACCACAGATTACGCTGCGAGCATTTGACAAATGGGCTATAGATTTTGTGGGTCCTATCAACCCACCAGGAAAATGAACTGGTGCGAGATACATCATCACAGGAACAGAATACCTCACCAGGTGGACAGAGGCCAAAGCAGTAAGGAATTGTGATGCTGCTACAGTTGCACAGCTCATTTTTGAAAACATCATCAGTAGATTTGGATGTCCAGTAATTTTGATGAGTGATCAAGGCACACATTTTTTGAACCACACTATTGATGCCTTGACGGAGGAATTCCAAATACAGCACCATAAGAGCACTCCCTACCACCCACAAGCTAATGGTACGATGGAGGTCTTTAACAAGATTCTAGAAAATGCTCTTACTAAGATCTGTAACAGCCAAAGAAATGATTGGGACCTCAGGGTTAATGCTGTATTATGGGCTTATAGGACTACATGCAAGAAACTTATAGGACACACACCTTTCAGCTTGGTGTATGGACAAGAGGCTGTTATGCCTATGGAATATATTATTCCCAATTTAAGAATTTCTCAAATTACTGGGATGGCTGATATAGACACGATGAATGAAAGACTAGTGCAGCTGCTTGCCTTAGAGGAAGACAGATTCATCGCAGGATTCCATCAGAAAGTACAGAAGGCACGAGAAAAATCTTGGCATGACAGGCACATCAAGAGCAAGATTTTTCAGACAGGAGACCTAGTGCTCCTCTATGACAGTAAGTTTGTTAAGTTTCCAGGGAAGTTCAAGATGCATTGGTTGGTGCCATATTAGATTCAGCAAGTTACAGAAGGAGGTGCCATTCAGCTCGGCAAACTGAACGGGGAGCTTCTTCCCACTCTGATTAACAGCAGTAGGCTTAAGCTTTATAGTGATAGCCACTCCACCTCCCAGCCCTTACTCAGATAGTTTATGGATGTGCAGATGTCTAGTGTAGTTGAAAGGAGGCATCGCACCGATAATGAGTCTACACTGGCAGGTAAGAAAGAAAGAAAAAAAGTTCTAAGTATGAGGAAAGTTTATTTTGCGCAAGTCATAGGATGCTTGCGGAGTTTTGAACGTTGAGGAGGTTCATGCCAGCATTTTGGTTTCGATGATGCAGTGTGACATCGCAGCAAGGCGATGAATCCCTGTGCCATGTAGACAAGTTTGAAAAGGGACAGAAGGCCAGTCACTTTGCCTTCTGACGAGCAGTTAATATAGATACGACATGTATACATTGCCCTAGATTTGGCAATAGTATAATGATTTTTCCAGATTTGGTAAAATCTTCGATGAGATCGGCGCCTGCACACAAGTTTCGAGGGAAATTTGATCATATTTTAGCAATTAATGAGGATCGAAACGACGGGCGTTGTCTTTTCCATGCAATTAATACTGTCGACGGGTCTAGACTAGATGACCGTTGCTTCAGAGATTATCGCCTTTGTTATAAATACAGAGATTATTCATATAGAAGGGTTACTTTTGCAATTTTTGAGAGCTATAGAGCAATTTGAAGAGTTTTCCTTGTGCAAACATACTCCAGTTACAGAGTATTGATTTTCCCCAATTTCACAGCCATTTCCAGTCCAGAGTATTGCACAGAGTGGTTTATGTCCGAGACGGAAAATTTAGAAGACATTGTGCAAAGATTCCAGCGTGGTGGCCTTGTGTCCGCTATGACGACACCGCCCAAGGCTATGAAATTCGGTACCTCATAGGTCAGACAGCCGCCAAGGATGAGGAGTCAAGCACGGGATGTAGAAGATGTCATCAAAGTATTTGCTGTAGAGAAGCATAAAGAAGAGAAGATCACTAAAGATAAGAAAGTAGAGCAGAAGAATGATGAGAAGAAATCTACAGCCAGGAAGAAAGTAAAAAAGAGAAAAAGAAGGCAATGGGAGAAGGAAGATGGCATATCTCATTAGCTAAGAAAAGAACAAGAGGTTCCAGAAGTAAGGAATGAAAATATGCAGAACATAGGCAGCGTGAATACCTAAAGCTATTTGCTGAGAAGAAAAGTGAAAGGGGAAAACAAACCAAAAAAGCAGAACTTCAGAATGCAGACAAAGGCTTGTTCTCGGAATGGAATTCATGGTTTGTATAGCTTTCGTATAGAAGGCTCTAGACTGAATGAAATGTTTGAGAAGGCTGGAAGATACAGATTTATATTTCCTCTGTGATACGAGTTCTAACCCAGATAGAGAGGAAAGGATATCTGTGGAAGGCTTCTCAAAAGATTAAGATCCTTAAAGGAGCTGCTGATCCATGAAAAGACCTATATACAACTTTGTAGTACATCAGGTCTTGCAAGCGACAAGAGCACGAGCATGACAATGAGGGAAGGAAATATAAGAGAGACCTATGAACTAAGTTTACAGAAGACTCCAGCATTAGCCAAGCTATGCTTGAAACGGCACAAGAGTGTGTCGAAGCTATGGATAAAGAAGTCACAAGACTTCAAGAGAGATTCACAAGGACTTCGCAGGAAGCCAAGGAGAAGCTACAGCAAGAGAAGCCAGCTGTTAGTGGCTTAGGGACGAGCCACAAGTAAGTGTTAGGGTACTGTTGGAGTAGGGCCCCGCAGCTACAGGAAAATCTGCTATAACGGGACAAGAAAGTCAAAGGAAACAGTACTTGAGCGACCGAGAAGAGAGAGCTCAACCACTGCACTTAAGGCAGTGGTGTGGATAGGAGGGATAAGCTACCCTCATAAATGCAAAAGGAGCAATGGGCCAAGGTATTGAAGATGAAGGATAGAAGAGGAAGCGGCACCCATACCCATGATCAGTGCTGGGAAGCATGGAAGACTGCAGAAAGTTGTGGTGTGACGAAAAGCGGCAGTTCAAGTACAGATAGGCTGACTTTCATAGTTAGGGTTTTTGGGTTACTGTTGGGAAAGGCCCACAGTTTTGTAATGGTGAGACCTTCGGGCCGCCTATAAAAGCATGTATCTTGTATTGTAAAAGGTTGGCTATTCAGACAATTAACTAGTCAGAGAGTCAGTTAGTCTGTTAGCTCATAGTCGCTTTGTATTGTAGAAGAGTCGAGCTCTGGTTCTATTATTCAGTCTGTAGTTATCTTACTGTAACCAGTAGCTAACTCCTAGAGCATGAATGTAACAATCCGCAGGGATTGAGAGAGAGAGAGAGGAAGAGTATATTGTATGAAGGCAGTATAGAAGGAGAAGAGATCTAAGAAAGAAGGGCTCCCAACTATGTGCGCGGAGTTACCCAGAAGATCTCAAGCTGCATACTTGGTTGCAGCGGAACTATGTTTATTCTCTCAAGATATAATATAAAAACCAGTTCCTGCGGACGTAGCTTCCTTCCTGGGAGGTGAACCACGTAAAATCAATGTGTTGTGCGACTGTTTCATGTGATTGTGCTTTACTTAGTTGCTATCTGTTATCTGTTACATGAATGTTGTATATCAGTTAGTGAATGTATGTATGTTCTCATTCAGTTTAAAACATTATAGAAGGTTAAATGCAAGTTGAATGTATCAAGCGTTCTGCATATGAGTTTCTCAGTGCTTGATTCACATGGTAGAGCTAGTAGTTACTGTGTTAAGTAATTCTAGTAAACTTAGTTCAGCAAGTTGAGTACAATTGATGTTAGGTGTGTTGAACTGTGGATGTTCAAGTAAGATTGTTTAACACCCTGTTGAAGGTTAATAGAGCTATTATACCTAGAAAGATAGCATTTGGGCCTTGAGGATCACATTGAGTCTTACTGTAGAAGATATTGCAGTATAAGAAAGGAAATATCACACCATTGGAGGAGATCCGGTGTGAGAAATCGTGAGTAAAGAGTCAAGCAGACTCAGGAAGTTTGCACATCGTCTTAGAGGCTGCGATGCGATAAAAGTCAGTGCCCTATCAGAGCCAACGAGTAAGAGAGAAATAGCCATGCGGAGCGGTCCCGCTGGCTAAGAAGAGATAAGAACCACCAGGATGCTACAGAACCCGGTTGAGGACACTTGAGTCTTTAGCCAACCCATCCAAGATCACTTCGGGTGAGACTTCAGGCTGTTCTGTGGTCTGTCGCCGAAAGGGCCAGTGAGATAGGGGTATTGTTGGTACATTACAAGTAAACTTGGGTCTGCCCAGTAGTAACCAACAGTGAGCCTTACATGGTTAAACAATTATTAGAGAAAGGTGCCTACGAGCTGGTGGATTATGAAGGGACATTCTTGGCGGAGCCTAGAAATGGGCTCTATCTAAAAAAATACTTTGTGTAATTCTCAGCCAGGGTTGACACTTTGTATATTATTGTATAATTTCTTAGTCACAGTTTTGGTTCCCTTGTGGTGATCGATTTGGTTGACATAATTCTGTTTGTTGTGGTATAAGTCAGCAGAGTCCTTGGTATATGTAGGATTCACTGAAGGTGCTAGTCACCACACTCAAAACTTAGCTTCAGCTACTTGGGTTATTTATACTCCTACGGGTCAGGTTTTGTCTTCAGGAAGTGTATGTTTATGGCCTTCATCAAACAATATTGCTGAATATAGTGTCATGATTGAGTTATGGCGCAATGCCATTTCGCATGGCATTCGGTCTCTTGAGGTACATCTTGATTCGCAGTTAGTGGTCTTACATTTAAATGGTGTGTATCGTATTAGAGATCCGAATTTATTGTGGAGATTATTGAGAGTAAGGTTGTTAGAACGACAGTTTGAGAACATTACATACATTCACATTCCAAGAAATTTTAATCAAGTTGTTGATTCATATGAAAATTACGTCCTAGATTGGCATTCGATACACAGACTGTTAGCACTCAAGGAAACTCTCCTAGGTTGTTTTTCAGAGATGCCTGGTAACTTAACGAATCTTATAATGTAGAGGAAAAAGGATCGAATCTGATGACATTATAAACTCACATCCATTTAGACAACACATAAACCACTTGAAAGACCAAGGCTTTCAACTATGCTGCTCAGAAGGTTTTAATCAATGTTTGGAAATATGGAGAAGACTCATTATGCTAACAGAAATACCTATACAATAGTAGATGTGAATGGCCAGTAATGATAGGGAAGATACTCTTCATCCCAACAGAAACATATATAAGATTGCATATAATATATGGCCAGACATAAGAGTTAAATATTTGCAGTTTTAGATTATGAATGCACTGATAGGATGACAACTATCTAGAATTAAGACAAACATAAGAAGAAATGTATAAAGTTTAATATATCAATGAAGAGATGGAATGACAACCTTCTGTCATTAAATATATATAAACATAGAAAGAAAAAAGATGAAAACTGATCAAACAAAGTGAAAGAAGATCGATGTCAAGATGTATTTATGGACCCCTCCAAAGGATGAAATGTAGTTACAAGTCTTCAAGGATCGAACCACAGTCCTTAGATTGTTTCCTCACCTCCTGTTCTTAAAAATCTTAGGCTTTATAATCTTTACATCAAGATTTCAAGATCCTATTTTAATGGATCTGACATAAATAAAAATGAACATAATCAAATACATTTTTTAGGAAATAGATTCAATGTTGTCATCATAAATCAAATCTGACAGTCTTCAGCTTTACTTGGAAGCTTGCAGGTGAAGATGATAGAGTTTGAAATCTTTCTTTGAGATCTGGTCGATTTCTATCAAGAATAGAAAATCCATTTGGTTTCATTTCCTTACCATATTCCTCCAAAAATTTATAAGGAGGATGATCTGTATTCCCATACTTATTATCTTTCATTTGAAATCATTCCCACAAAATCTGGAGATAAAAAACGTGATATGGGCAGAAAGAAATGTGATCTAGACACTTTTGCAGTTTCGGTGGCTTAATCTCCCTATGCGCATCCCTTTTGCCGTCGAAAAGGAGAGCTTTCGACGGATTACTACACTTTGAAATTGATCATTTAACCGCTGAAAGCTAAAAATTGGCTTTCCTTTTAGCAGCAAGATACTTCATCATGAATTAAAGCCATACTACGGGGCATTTTCGGAATGCATTAACCATGGGACAATATTCATTTGGTTCCAATCCAGTAGATCGGAGAATACATGTTACTACAAACCTTGAAACTTGGCTGAATTTGCTGAGTATTTGATAATGTGTTGACCTGTTTGCTTGATTAATAGCTAAACATAAGCATTGGGCATGTAACTTGACTCGTGGCCCTACCAAAATTGCAATAAATCCCTAAAACCCAAGAGACTTATGATTGACATGTAGACTTAAATGGTGACATAGCTTGGGTGTCGACTAATCTCTTGATTTGTAGATGACTCGTGGCTTTTGCATGCGCAGCTAGCATGTGAGATAGTATAACATATGATTTGGAATATGGCATTTTAAATGGTTTATGATTTTGACTTTAGACTTAGCATGAAAGCTTATCCTCATAAGTTAACTCATGGATGACTCATGGCTAGCATGTGGAATTGGCTTGATTTGAATGTGTTTGCACATAAATCATATGAAATAGAACTCAGTGTTGAGTGTGGTTTGATATGTCAATTATGACTTAGGATTAGAATTAGAATTTGACACTAGAGCACACACCTTATGTGGATTTTTCCAATATTTTATTTGACAATATAAAAAGGCATTAGACTAAGTTTATAAGCAGTACTAACCAAATTTAGTTATGCAAGTTAGACACAAGGATCATAAAGGTTTGGAGCAAACATCATCAGTGAAGACCTAATGGGGAATTTGAAGATATGGACAAGGGAAAATGACCAAGGAAAATGAAAAAATAAGCATGAACGAATGAAGCTCCTCAAAAACTATTTGAGGAGATAACATAGACATTAAAGCATGCACAACACATTTACACATGTAAATATAAATAACCGATCATCATAAGTCTTTTTCATTAAAATAGAGTCCAAAACGTGGTGTCATAATACATAATGTCAAAATACAAAATTGGGGGTTCCGAGCCACCAAAATATACTACACGTCAATATATAAAAAAGTACATATAGGCTTCTAAACTTGTGGAGGGTGTTGATCATGATAGCACACAACAGCTCTATCTAGACATCGGAATAAGCGAACCCATGTGTGTGGTACTCCCACTACCTGTCACTGCATGGCCTCAGGAAAGTCCTCAACTTGGGCCATGGGTACTCTGTGTGTCAGCCGAATGAAGTTTGTATGGATGTTTTGGAGTGTATGCTCTGAATCTACACCTATGATGTCATCACCCCTCCTCCGATGATGATGACGAAGGAAACCGTATGGTCATTTAGGACCAACATCTGCGTATATATGAACAAGTATCAATATATGTCATCACACAAAAACATGTCTTTTTTATTTCATTATATCAAAAAACACAAAAAAAAATTAATAATTCAAAAACAAGATTGATTCAGGATTTTTACCTGTCTCTATATGTGGATCTCAGTGGAATGGGAATATCAAGATCTCCACGGAAGTCTATCCCGTCATAGGGGTAGTCATCTATGGAAATGATTTGTCTCCAACACCAGAGGAAGAAGTCTATTGGGTAGGGGTTGGCCACTAGTCCCCCTCCTAGCCTCAGCATCACATTCACCTAGTGTAGCTGAGCTGGATCCCGAGCACTGTGAGGAGTGATCTCCACTCTTAGGCTTAGCCCCTAAGTTTCTTACCCTTCCCATATTGCAGTATGCTAGATAATTAGAGGAAATTTGAGGTCTAAAATGGGCCTCCTACGGACAATAATAAAATAATAGTTAAATTAATAAAATAATATTTATTAATTTTGGAGGAAGAAATAAAAAACTACTTTTTTGTTCGTATTTTCAACATATATCCTTGTGTTTTTTCTCAAATTTTGAGTGGGAGGTCTCGTTGGATGTGTAAGTTAATTTTGCATCCAACGAGTACCCACACTACATACCTTTGAAAGAACCCTCTACCCCAAAAACAAGAAATACCTGAAAAAATGTGATGATGATGTCATCATCACATTTTTCAGGTATTTATTGTTTTTGGGGTAGAGGATTCCATCAAAGGTATTTCATGTGGGTACTCATTGAATGCAAAATTAAATTATGCATCCAATGAGGCCTCTTGCTCGAAATTTGAGAAAACTCATAGAGAGATATGTTGAAAATACAAACAAAAAAGTAGTTTTTTTATGACAAACATGTCAAGTCAACCATAATGGTTGACTCATTTTATTGAAATTCTATTGGTTCTTGAATTCCAACTCATAAGAATATATGGTTTGCTCGTTTTCTTATAAGGCCCATTTTAGACCCCAAATTTCCTCTAATGGATGTTTCATGTTGCCCAGTAGTGAGGTACTCCAATCATATATGGTGGGACTCATGCATTCCACTGCATAGTACATAAATGGTCTAGATTATTGATGGAGGGATGCCAGTCCTGCAATCCTGCCAAGTACCAATAGTATGGCCTTTATCCCTAGGTTCTGGATCGAGTTCATCGGGATCTGACTCCCAACCTTTTCTGTATCAGGGAGGCAGTACACTACAATGTATTCCTATATCATGAGACCACCTCCTAACCAACGAGCTCATAGGTTGACCATTTCCCCTATGTGGGAGAGTCCTGTAATGAAGTATATATCCTCAACCTCTAGGCTGAGGGGCATCCCATCCAGTTGGAATGTCTCTGTATCAAGATCCCAATAGTCTACCAGAATTTGGAGTAGTCTTGTTTTTTCTCTCAAGCTACCAAGACGCCAGAATTTGTACAAACCACAAGCCCTCAAAACTTGTTGGGATAGTAAATCACCTTGCATAGCCCTGTCAACATCTTCATGCTCACATTCATGCCACTCAATAACCATCCTGCAAAAAAAAAATAGTGTTGCATTAGTATTTTCCTTTAAATTTTTCAAACGCGGCCTCATATGCGATTGTTTTGCAAATAGCTTTGTACATACATGAGAATCGAAGGAATTTCCACATATGTTGATCCTTATATGCGGGCATTAGCTGATTTTAGGCATGGGATGAAATCGCTTTTTTTGGGATGGCATCAAATAAAAAAAATTGACCATGAAAAATCAACATAAAAGTATTGAAATGAAGGAGTATGGCATGAGGATTTATCTGATCCAAGTGGTTTGTGATTTTGTGGATCGTGGCTCCCAGAATCAGCTTCTCAAATTTTTGGTTCAAAAACACTATGTGGGGTGAAATTCCAAATGGTATGGAAAAAATATTTTTTTCACTATTTTATAGAAAAAAATTTGAAATTTTTACCCACTTTTATATAGTTTGGACCGTTATTTACATTTTTGGACCGTTTGGACTAATGTTTGATGTAGGGACCTGATTTGAGGGAATTTTGACCAAGACTTTGACCTGCTCATGCCTATCACAGGTATAATGTCAAACTAGAATATAGGTTAGGATTTCACATCCACTTGCATTTATGAATTTTCTTATGATCGTTTCATCTTGACCTTAGGTACGAACCCACTTTGTAGTGTCACAAAACCATCATACTATTATCTAGAAGTGACATTATGTAAGTGGTATAGCTTTCCTATACATGGGCGCCCTATTTAGATCCCATTTTTCATTTGGTGCCCATACTAAGATTTCTCCTTTAAATTGGGGACTCCCTTATAGTGCCGCCATGCCCTTGAGCAAAAGCTTCATACTCCTCTTAAAATTTATGTTGTCCTTTCCCCATAGGGACTCCCTTGTATACCAAGTTGTGATTGTATTCATGATTTTTTCTTGCCTTATTGATATTTACGCCGGCTCCTTCTTCCGAGTTATAAGCCATGTAGCCTGAGCTTGTCTCAATCCTAGCCAAGCAGAGCCTTTTACATATCCTTTGCAGCTTTATCACCCTTTACCGGGAGGAGAACTTCCCCCTAATGTCCTTATCCTGCACATGCTTCCATGCATTGAGCATAGGTATGTTCCACTGCTTGGAACTAGTTTTCTTTCCCATGACACTTGTCTCCTCCTAGTTGTACACTATAAAGCACTTTTATTCTTTTTCAATCTTTTCAACATCTGAAAAAGTCCAAAAAGATAAAAAACATAAAAATCCGAACGGAAAATGATATCATCTTTGGCATATGTCGAGTCATGTCACCTTTGATCAGAGAACTATATATCACATCCATTGGTTGGGTTGTTAGTTTGACTTTAGGAGTTGTACTCATTACTCTGATTTTATCTCCATCGGCTGGTTATGCTTACAGTCCCTATGGAGCCTCTGTTGATGCCTCCTGTATCACAAAGATGTCCCAGTTGGCATATTGAGTCTATGTTGCCTACCGTTAGTCACCATTCATCTTATGCTCTTCTTCAAAGGAAGTTGAATCCTGAGTCGACCATTCCTCATTTATCTTGACTTTGCATGTCTTCCATTCCCAATATAGTTACTAGTTCATGCACATCATGTTTGTTTGAGTTCTTCCACATTATCCAGTGTTGTTGAGTACCTCATGTTGGTTGATAGGGGATTCCTTAATGACCTCCTTCTAGCAGATTCCATTCCATCGACTTCAGATCATTTATTCTGGAATAGGAGTCTAGAGTCTATTTGAGTTCCTTGCGACTTACAGTCATCAGTCGCTAGGTTCTCTCACCATCGACAGTTTTGGGAATACATCAATGTCCCCTGATCGATGGATTCTTTCTAGTGTTCGACCTCAACACATCTATTCACACTTGTTAGATTGCAATCTATACCTTGATTCCCATTATCATTATTGGTGGGATGTCTCACGTCTGTTAATGGTATACATCAATGACTGGTAATCAGACGATGGACTGCTATGTTCGACCTCGACACATCTATTCACATAGTATGAAATGTACTCGTAGCGGTTTGGGTAGAAGACGTTCGAGATTGGTGGCATTCCATATATGCTACCTCCTTAATCGTTCCAATATTCATGAGATACCAACTCTCGTGACCAAATTCCAATGTATATCAGATATCTTCATCCATTATGGAGATCTTAATTCATTGTATATTGTACATGGCAATGACCACACATGACATTTGTATATCATGCCTATTCATGGCCATTGTACTCTTATGTATACGGTACTGCTATATTTATATTTGCAGTCATATACAGAGATTGATCATTGTATTGTACTAATGAGTGGCTGGTTCTTCCACCTGGGTCTTCGTTACTCCACTTCTGGGATGGATATAATGCATTTCGGCCATCATGTTACCCCTCTGACCTCACACATTAGGGGGCATCTGTTATAGTTGATTTTACCACACCTTGTTGATCACATATTTATGGCCTTCCATGTATCTTTGTAGACTCTTTGGAACCCCATTTCCCATATTATACTTTGATATTCCAAGATTATTCCTAAAAAACACCTGTTTATGCCTATACGCGACTTTTAAAGCTATACTCACATGTATACGCTGCTTTTGAGCCAAAACCCACATACATCAGGAAATGTGCATAAATCCAAAAGTTTTTGGAGTTGTCCTTATAGAGTTTTGAATATATTTACTCTTGGCCTTCCATATGCCTTGAGAACACCCAGACTCGACCATCCATTGCCTATTTGGAGTGCTAGGAAGAAAGAGGTTACTGTTGTCAGGAGATCATCTTTTTGTTTTGGGCTTTTCTATTTTGGTGCTGATTCTATCTCTAAGGAAGTTGTGGGGTTTTCTCCATTTATGGTTTCCCCGAGGAAAAAAATTGTGTTCTTTGTTTCTTGTGTTTGATTGATGCGCTTGTTATTCTCTTAGTTAAAGATCCTAATAATGCTAGCTTAATGTTAAAAATCTAACATGGTATCAGAGCTAACCTGAGAAGAATACACTGTGCAACTACGGGAACTAGGGCTTCCTATTTTTTGGATCTCTCTCCATAAATTTTCAGCAAAATAAGGTTGGAATAACTCTCCTCCCTAAGGTGCATCTTTTTGTCGAAGCAGAATCCAATTCTGAGGCTTTTTAGTTTTGGACTCGACACTACTGCTGGAAATTAGGGCTTTTCACAGAAGAGGAATTTTTCCGTGAGCCCAGGCCTGGATTGATCTCCTCCACAAAATCCAAGTTAGGGATCAAATTCAAAGCATCTGGTTGGACAGAACTTCGGAAAAGAAAAACCCTAATTTGCTCCTGAACCAGCACTACAAAATTTCAACTCCAGATTCAGATCCGACATCTTGACCTGGTAAGATCTAAATCTTTTGTATTTCCATTTTAGGTTCTCAGTTAAGATGTCTCATCATACCAAGCTTGATGAAAAGATTGAGGGAGCTGATAACTTCTGAGCCTGGAAGTATAGGATCTCCTTGGTCCTGGAAGAAAATGAGTTGGACTCCTACATCAATGAGGAGGTTCCATTTCCAGAGGGAGATGAGGCTAAGGCCTTACAGAAGAAGAAGTTGGTTATGGAAAAGAGGATCATTGATGATTCAATCAAGGATCACCTCATACCATAGTTGTCCTCCCTAAAGACACCTAAAGCTATGTTTGATGCCCTAACCAAATTTTTTGAAGGAAAGAACATAAACCGGAAGATGACCTTGAGGAACTAGTTGAAGAATGTGAAGATCCAGAATGAAAAAACCATCCAATCTTACTTTACAATGGTTTCTCAGATCAAGGAACAATTGGAAGCAGTAGATGAAGAAGTGGAGAATGAAAAGATTGTAATGACCACCTTGAATGGTCTCCCTAGGACATGGGACTCTTTCATTCAAGGGATCTGTGCCAGAAAGAAGTTAGTCAAGTTCAGAAAACTATGGGAAGAATTCTCTCAAGAAGAAGCTTGGATAGCAGCTCAAGAAGAGAAGATGGGAAGTGAATATCAGGCTCTCACATTGCAATACAAGAAAACCAGATCTAGCCACCACAGAAGTAAGTACTCTCATCAAAGGAATAACTTTAGAAAGCCTAGAGATAATTCTAATTTCATTTGCTATACATGTGATGAAAGAGGACACTTTGCTAGAGATTGTCCTAAGAACAAGAAGAAGGGAAACAAGAGAAGACATCATGCTCATGCTGCAGAGGATGATGAACCTTCCACAAAGAGAATTAGACAAGTCAGTGATGATTCTTCAAGTGATGAAGAATATGTTCTAATTTCCGCTCTCATGGGAACTATCACAAATGGCAGCAATGATTGGCTTATAGACAGTGGTGCTTCCAAGCACATGATAGGATTCAAGGAATCCTTTGTGAAATTATCTGAACATGAATCACCTCACAAGGTGAAACTCAGAGATGACTACCAGTATCCAATAGAATGTAGTGGTGAATCCTCATACAAGCTAGACTCTAGAAAGTCTATCAAGATGAAAGATGTATTGTTTGTACCTAGACTAAAGAAGAACCTCCTCTCCATATCTGCATTAGATGCAAAAGGAATGAGGGTTGCATTTGTAGATGGCGAAGTCCTCATGTGGCCAAAGGGAAAGTCTTTCGATGATGCAATAGTGATTGGGGAACAAGAAGGAGGAATATACAAATTGAAGGGCCAACTAGAACAAGCTTTGGTTCATGACTCGGTAAAACCAAATGAGCTTTGGCATAGAAGGCTTGCACATGTACATTACAGAGCACTACCACTTGCAAGAAAAGCTGTTGAAGGTCTCCCAGAAATGCAGACAAAACATGAAGGTGTATGCAAAGGATGTGCAAAAGGAAAGAACACAAAGAAGACTTTTCCAAGTAGCGAGAACAAGGCAAAAGGAATCTTGGAAATCATCCACTCCAATGTATGCGGTCCAATGTCATCCAGTTCATTAAGCAGGTATGCATACTCTGTTTATTTTATTGATGATTTTTCTAGGAAGACATGGATCTACTTCATGAAGAACAAAGATGAAGTATTCAGCAAGTTCAAGGAATTCAAAGCCTTGATCGAGAATGGGATTAAGAGGGAGTCGTCCACTCCATATAATCCACAACAGAATGGGATTGCAGAAAGGAAGAATAGAACTATCATGGAAGTTGCAAGAGAAATGCTTCATGATCAAGATCTCCCTATGAAGCTTTGGGCACAAGATGCCAGAACAACGGTGTATGTACAGAACCGTCCTCCAAACAGAGTACTCGAGAACAAGACTCCTGAAGGAGTCTTCTCCAGCAAGAAAGTAGAAGTCAGCCATCTCAGAATATTTGACTATCCTGTGTATATACACATTCCAAAAGAAAAGAGGAGGAAGTTAGATCCTTCAGGAAAGAAGGGTATATTTGTGGGGTACTCTGAAAGCTCGAAGGCTTATAGAATATACTTCCCAGGTTTCAAGAAGATTGACATTAGCAGAGATGTAACCTTTGATGAAGATTCATCCTACATCAAATCCAGGAAGAGACCAGCTGAAGAACCTGAAGAAACAAGAGAACCCAAAAGTCATGATACAGTCATGAATGAAGAAATTCAAGAAGAAGATTGAGAATTAGAAGAACCTCAAGAACCTGTAGATCCACCTCTAGAGAAGAATCCTCATAAGAGGAAACCTGCTTGGGTACGTGAAATTATCCAAGGTGCAAAAAGATATAGAGCTTCAAAAGAAACACCCAAAGGAATAAAGAGAACTAGATCTTGCTCTAGTTACATAGCCTTACTATGTGACATTATTGATAAAGAACCTTCCAGCTATGAAGAAGCGGTAGAACGGAAAGAATGGAAGGATGCTATGATCGAAGAGTATCATTCGATCATGAAGAATGATGTTTGGGATGTTGTCCCAAGACTAGAAGGGAAGTCCATTTTAACTTCCAAATGGATCTACAAGACCAAGCATGCTGCAGATGCCATCATCAAGAAATATAAAGCCAAATTCGTGGCTCATGGTTTCTCCCAGAAAGAAGGAATAGATTATGAAGAAACCTTTGCACTTGTAGCCAAATACACTTCCATCAGATCAGTACTTGCTCTGGCTGCAGTGATGAAATGGAAGATACACTAGATGGATGTCAAGACCGCTTTCTTGAATGGTGTAGTAGAAGAGGAAGTGTATGTGGAACAACCACTCGGTTTTGAGACACATGATAGGGAGTCTCATGTGTGTAGATTGAAGAAAGCCCTGTACGGTTTGAAACAGGCACCTAGGACATGGTACGAAAAAATTGATGGTTTCCAATCCAGTTTGGGCTTTACCAAGAGTAAAGCATATTCCAACCTTTACTACAAGGTTGAAGATGGCAACCCAGTGATACTCCTGTTGTATGTGGATGATCTGTTTGTAACAGGTATGGATGGGTTGGTTGCTGATACGAAGAGGAAACTTGCTGCCGAGTTTGAAATGAAATACTTGGGAATGATGCACTATTTCTTAGGCATGGAGGTGTGGCAGAATGTGGATGGAATATTCCTTGGACAAGGGAAGTATGTAGTAGATATTTTGAAGAGATTAGGGATGATGGACTGCAAGGCCATAACCACACCTATGGCATCGAACATGAAGCTATTGAGTAATGCTTCATCAGAAGCGGTTGATGCCACAATGTATCGTCAGATGATTGGGTCCTTGATGTACCTGACGAACATGAGACCAGATGTACCTTGAGCTAGTTCCTAACAGATCCAGTACATGTTCACTTGATTGCTGCAAAGCATATTCTGAGGTACCTGAAGGGTACAGTTGATTATGGGCTCAAGTATGAGGCAAATCAAAAGATTAACATGGAGGGTTATGTTGATTTATATTGGGTAGGCAGTGCGATCAATAGGAAGAGCACTTCAGGATGTTGCTTCAGTATGGGATCAGGTGTGATCTCCTGGTTTAGCAGGAAGCAATCCTGTGTGGCATTGAGTATAGCTGAAGCAGAGTATGTTGTAGCTTGTTCAGCTAGTTGTGAGGTAGTATGGCTGAGGAAGCTACTGTTTGATTTATTTGATCTCCAAATGGATGCTACTTGTATATATTGTGACAACCAGAGTTGTGTGAAGTTGTCAGAGAACCCAGTGTTCCATGACAAGTCAAAGCATATCGAGA
Source organism: Pseudotsuga menziesii (assembly GCA_001517045.1). Lineage (NCBI taxonomy): Eukaryota > Viridiplantae > Streptophyta > Pinopsida > Pinales > Pinaceae > Pseudotsuga > Pseudotsuga menziesii. Next base: position 289,745 of record LPNX010929159.1, on the reverse strand, counting down.
TCAAGTATCACTATATCAGGGATATGGTGCAGAGAGGAGCAGTGAAGCTCCGGTATGTTGCAATGGAGGAACAAATAGTTGATGTATTGATGAAGCCATTGGCTAGAGTGAAGTTTGAGTACTTCAGGGAGAATCTTGGTGTTCTCCAGATCGAGGTTCCCTCCAAAGGGAAATGATGAGACCTAGAGCCATTCTGACATGGGAGAGGATTAAGTTCCTTCCATGGTCAGATGTAAGGGCTGAGCCATTCTGTCATGGTGAGAGGATTTGGTTCCTTCCATGTCAGATGTGAGTGTTGAGCCATTCTGATGTGACTGTAGGATTGGTTCCTACATGATCATATGTAAGGGATGAATGCCATTCTTGGAATGGAGGCACCTAGTTAGTTACCAGGAATACTCAGTCTGGGACTGAGGGCCGTTCTGATATGACTGTAGGATGTAGTCTTACATGATCATATGTGAGTGCATGGCCATTCTGATGTGATTGAGGGATGTATCCCACTTGATTAGATATAAGGGCCGATGCCATTCTCTGGGAGAATGGAGGCACCTGGTCAATTACCAAGAATCCTCAGTCTAGGACTGAGAGCCCTTTTGATGCAATGTGTTTACACATGGTCGAATGTAAGTGCAAAGCCTTTCTAACAGGATGAGGTCAGATATAAGTGCTGACCCATTCTGGCATGATGTGTTTACACATGGTCAGATGTGAGTACTGTGCCTTTTTGACAAGATGGGGTCGGATCTAAGTGCAGAGCCTTTCTGGCAAGATAAGGTCGGATGTAAGCACTGAGCCATTCTGGCGCGATGTGTTTACACATGGTTAGATGTGAGTTCTAGGTGTTTCTAACAAGATGAGGTCAGATGTGAGTGATGGACATGCCTTTCTAACAAGATGAGGTTAGATGTAAGAGCTAGGTGGGCCTTTCTGACTTAGGTTCATATATAAGTGTTGAAGACCTACATGAAGGGTAGGCCTACAACTAGCATGAAAAAGGGTTGGCTCTGTAGAACTTCCTGTGATGAGAAGAATCAAGATAGAACCATTCTAAGATAGCATGTGATCATGATCCAGACCGGATGATGATCCAAACTTGATGACGATCCAGATCAAGTGATGATCCAGATGTGATGATGATCCAATAGTGATGATCCAGTAGTCGTGACGATCCAAATCCCGTGATGAAGAATACTTGAAGAAGAAGATGACTTAGAAGAAGACTTGAAGACGAAGAAGACTTGAAGACAGGGAAGACTTAAAGATGAAGACGATGAGATGATCCAGTCGATACAGAGAAGAATACCAGTGCTGAAAATTGTGTCGAAAGAATACCTTCCTAGTTAAGAGGGAGTGTTGATGTATTTGTAACTTCGGAATGTATTCACCTATGTATATTATGTCTTGTACCCCGATGTTTATTCTGAGATGTGTCTGTAATGTAATTAAGTCATGTCATGCCCTGATGTTCCAATTGGGAGGATCTATAATGTAAACAAGTAATGTCAAGACATTGTGGGTAACCCTCCTATTGATCAAGGGTTAAATTCCCCATAGTTTCGGGGAACTAGGGTTATTAGACTGACCAAGTGAAGTCGACCCTAGTTGGGTTTAGTCAAGTCAGGAATTAGTATAAATAGAGAGCTATCCTCTCTATTTGATACACACTCACTCACACTCAGTTGTAGCGCATAGCTGATGAAGGAGAAGACACTGGGGCTAGGAAGAAAGAGGTCACTGCTGTCGAGAGATCATCTTACTGTTTTGGGATTTTCTATTTTGGTGCTGATTCTATCTTTGAGGAAGTTGCGGGGTTTTCTCCATTTATGGTTTTCCCGAGGAAAAACATTGTGTTCTTTTTTTCTTGTGTTTGATTGTTGTGCTTGTTATTCTCTCAGTTAAAGATCCTAGTAATGCTAGTTTAATGTTAAAAATCTAACAGAAAAAGGGTAGGAAAAAGATGTATGTATGGGGTTTAGGACATGTAGATCTAGTTGAGCCATTTTTTGCGTTAACAAATTACCCCCTGATGTATGTGGGAAGGAGCTCATTGCATGGCCGATAACCATCATAAGATCATGGGGATAGTGGAGAGAGATGTGAAGAAGCAGTGCTTCCTCGTTCGAGACATGGTGGATTTTGGTTTTTGTATTAATATTGGTTCCCAACAATGGGTGAGATACAAAGAATATGTGACATGTATATGGACGAGGCGAGCATACCTCAAAAGAATAAATAATGGGATCAAGGCTCAAAAATATGGGATTCGATCAATACATATACTGCTAATGTTACATAATGGTGGCCTCAATGAGAGGTTGAATACAATCCTAATCTAAAGAACAGATACATAGGAACCATGGCATTCTCATGGAATGCAATATCTGCACAATTGATGCTCTATTGGATCTGGAAGTTTACACAACTGTAGGGACCATAGACAGAGAGTCAAAGTCTCAGTGATACAATATGCTACATCAACCATGAAGCTATACAGAAGCAATGCTGTAGGGGATTTTGAACATTGTTTCCAATGCAACCCGACAATCATAAGGGACATGAACCTGTTTGGGTCCCTTGATAAACTAGCCCATATGCTAGAGTCAGGTGACAGCTGGGGTCTTCGACCAAATACTGCACAAACCAATACCATGTATGAATCTCAACGGTGTGATGATGTAGATGAAGTCGAGCACGTGAGACACAACCATCCCGAGAGGCACTAAGGACTCCTCTCAAGTGGTCCAAGTAAATCATCAATAAGGTTAATGGAACCAGGATACAGGGACATTTGGGTCTATCCTCTAGAATAGATGTGTTGTCATCGACAAAGGGAGACCTACAAGTGACCAAGGCAATAATTTTTCCTTAACCAGAAGCATGAGGGGGATAACCAATTATGTGGGAGAATCTGGGGATTGACACAATAGGGGAACAGGGGTAGGGGATCAGGGGAGACTCAAAATTCCTTTGTTCAGAGTAATGACGGAAAGGCTGACCTGGTAGCAAATGAAACTGATTCATAGGAGAGGGATCATAGTTGTGATACTGGGAATCTAACTGCAGATGGGAAATATTGAAGGAGGTAACTAGACTAATGATATCTATGGGATCCAAAGAATACTTATCACAGAATACTGTGAACAAAAGTGACCCAGTAGGGGGAAGCTATCTAACTGTAATATATGTGGTGGCGTCGAAAGACACCATTATGACACGATCTCATGGATTTTTAGCGATCCCGAGAAGGTAAATGCTCGTTGGTGTTTTCATTTTTAGAGAGTCTGAAAATAGGAAGAAGACTCCAGTATGGTCTCTTTTTCGTATGCAGTCTCCTGAGTCCGAAAAAAGATAAAAGTGTGCATAGGATAGCTCTCCCAACCTTTGGGGAAGGAAGACTTAATTACCATTGGTAGTCCAATCAGGCCGGAAAAGGTTAAACTTATACTGACTAGATGGTCATTCAAATACTTTTACAAGCATGAACAAAACCAAGTTTGCTCGGCAATATTTTCTTGATGAGAAGGATGGAAAAGAGCTTAAAGACAACCTATGATGAGTTTTTTCGTAAATTTCGGTCCTAAATCCTTATAAAGCATAAAAGGACACAAAGGAAAACTTTTATGGCTTGAATGTGCCAAAGTATTCTTTTTCTTGATAGTCTACGTAGTCTGAAAAAAAGATAAAATAGGCTACATAGACGTCCTTTCAAATACTTTAACGAACATGAAAGGAAGCAAGCATGCTCAATGATCTTTTCATTCATTTAAGAGTCAGAAAAAAAACTCAACAGAAAATCTAAAATGGAGATTTGTGTGGTGGAGCACAAATCGAGGTGGATTCTAGGAATTGGCCTGAAAATTCATAGTGAAAGCACGAGACACGTGTCTTGTCAAAAGAGAGAGGATGAAAAACTGAACTCGATGGTGTGAACGACGCACCAAACGGACTCCAGATGACCGTGCATTGTGTAAAATAAAAATAGGCCCTATGGAGGACTATAAATAGGGGGGGCACATGCCATGTGTCATTGTTATTGTTCAGTGCTGAGTTCGAGTGGAGGACCCCATAACTCTTTTGCTGATTTCTCTCATTCTGACTGGTGGTTTTCAATTTCACGACTTGCAGGTAAGAGTACTCGTCAAACCCATCCTTTTCAGTGGCTTACATTTGTATTTTTCTCATCCAAGGGTCCCTACCAAGCTAAAAGGGTTTGCTAGGGTCAGGTCACACTTTTCAAGGAAAAATTTGCAACCTGGGTCACTCTTTTAGGCCAAACAGTCATGACCTAGTCGCACTTGACGAGGAGACAGTCGCGACTTGGGTCTCACTTGTTCATCCAAAAGGCGCGACTGAGTTGCAGCTGTTTAGGGATTAAGTGCGACTTGGGTCACACATAATGGACGAAAATTCGTGACTTCATCCCTGGGATGAGTTTTTGTGTGTGAGATGGTGCCTGATAGGGATTTACTTGTTGTGCAAGATGGCCCGATTAGTGTGGTGAGAGTAGGAACTTGGGACCTTGTGGACCCAGAAATTGACAAATGCAGGGGTGCAAGACACACTTGCACATAGTGGGTTGTTGAAGTACTTCCATATACCATTGATGCAGACCGTGAAAATGTTGTTTGAGACAGTGGTGAGTTTTTGGGATATTGACGAAGAGTGCTTCATTATCTAGGGGTAGTGGGTTGAGATCATGCTGCATGATGTGTACTTTTTGAATGCGCTATCGATGCTAGGAGTGATCAACGACACATTGTCGAAGCTCGGATAGGGGGTGACCCTTGACGACCTTTGTGAGAGGCATGGCTATGCCTCTGCTACTGTGCGTGGGTCATACATACTTATGTGCGATATTGAGAGTCTCTTGACTCGAGAGGTTGCAGCGATGGTGCTACGGATCTTGGGGTTGTTTGGGACCCATAGGATTTCTGGGGAGCAACTCTAGATTGTGGAGTGTGTGATGGAGGGAACCTACTATGGGTGGGTCCAGATGTACTTGACTGTGGTTCGGTGTTCCCTGAATCATGTTAGGTCTATGGGAGGGGATTTATGTTTCCCCTCATTTCTGTGCTCTTTCTTCCTTGAGAGAGTTCTGACCCTTCGACGGCACTTGGAAGTGCAGGATGGTGGGCCTTAGGAGCCTCAAATGTGGAGATGGCGCAATATGCTGGTTCGGGAGGGAGGCAGCTTAGTAGGCCACTTTTTTACTTGGGATATGTTAGCTCAGTGGAGGCAGCTTACAGTCCTCATCGAGGACTACCCATACTTAGGCATGGAATACAAGGGAGACTTGGAGATGCCGTGGCACCAGGACAGGCCTGGGGGCCAGATGGTACGTATACATGATGTCTTATGTGTTGACATTCATGCATAGTTTACTAGCTTAGTGATAGCTAGTGTGTGATAGATATTGATGGTGTACTGTGTATATGTGCATATGTCGGACCATAGTCACCCGCAGGTTAGGAGCGAGGGAGGGGTAGGGTAGAGGGGGTGGACCCTCCTGCTCCCAAACCCCGTAGTACCTTGCAGGAACTCTTTTGGGACATTGAGCATCTAATGGATGGAGTTACTGATGATGGTTGGCAGAATTTGGATGATGATCTGATTGTTGTGTGTTACCGCGTGCCTCGCAAGTGTATCCCCTTGATGAGGAGGATCACAGTTGTCACCAAGTATGTTTGGGCAGCGGCGTAAGGAGACGCACCTATGGAGGACGAGGATAGCTCCAGTGAGGACACAAAGGAGGAGTCAGAGCCAGAGTACCAGGATGAGTATTTCGACTCAGATTAGCAGCTAGTGATGTTGCCCCTAGTGCGATGGTGCACTAGGATTTTTGTATTGATATGTATGGCGCTCAACAAAGAAAGCTTATGGAGATTCTCATTTTGTAATGAACACCATTGACATTGTATATATATATATATATATATATATATATATTGATGCACATAATACACCTTTTTCTGGGTTTTTATGCGATTCTTTTTATGATGAAAATGCCTAGATGATATTTATGACATATGTATGCATTTTTTTATATGATGATGCATGATGCAGTTTCTTGGTTTCCAATATGCGATGATGAATATGTCATTCTAGAACATCTTTAGCCATTTTATATGCTACACTATTGAGGTCTCTAGGAACATCTATGAATGTGATGGATTCAAAATTTCTGACCAATTGTTTGGTGCTTAGGAACTTTCTAAAGAGGCAAGGATCACGTACCCGGTAGCAGTTATTCAACTAAGAGACAAGTAGCTAGGAGTCTAAGAAGACATGAAGGTGATGAATACCCAACTGGAGGGTGGTGACTAGGAGGCTAGTGACACCATCGTACTAATCCAGGTTGTTGGTAGCAATTCCAACACATGTTCCATCGATATGGATCAAATCATGTGACAGGGAATAGAGAACCCATGCAGCCAAGGCGAGATTTCTCCCCCATATACTTGATCCATCAGCAAATCCATTGTAGGGATGTGAGATAGGATCCATCTGGAGAAATGAAGGAAACATTATGTAGGAATCGTGTTAAGAACAACGTAAAACAAAAACGAAAAAATATAATACAATTGACTCATGTTAGTGACCTCAGGTGTAGAACCTCTTGAGGTATAGCCCATTGCCGGGATTTTCCAAGAGGCAACCATCCGAGTCAGTTAGAATATATGCCTCTTTCTTGAGGAAATTATGGATGACATATGGGTCGTACCACATGGAATCAAACTTCCATTTTCCTAACTTGTCGTTGGCTTGGTCATAAACGAGGACTAGGTCACCTTCGCTAAAGGTGCGAGGGTGAACATGGGAGTCAAAATGTGAATTTGGTCATGTTTTAGTTGCTTCAATGGATTGGAGAGAAGCATGACGGTCTTCATTGGTATGTTCAAGTAGGAGAAGGTGTTCCTCTAGAGGTGAGGTATCGGGAAGGATTTCTATGGCCAGGCAGAGAGATGGGATCTAGCACTCAATGGGAAGTACCGATTTGACACCGTGGACTAAGTGGACAGGGGTGAAACCCGTGGCAGTTTTTGTCGATGTCCTATAGGCCTAGAGGGATGAGAAGAGCATATGGTTCCAGTTGGTCTTATGGTTCCCTACCATCCTTTGGAGCACAGTTTTGATTATCTTGTTCACAACTTCAACCTGTCCATTTCCCTAGGGATAGTATGATGAGGAGAACTGGTGTTCGAAATTTAACATGGTTGAAATCTCAGTCCAAACCACATCTTCAAAGTAACGATCATGGTCTAAAACTATTTTTTGGGGGACATCGAAACGTACGATCACATGGTTGAAAAAGAAATGGGTCATTGTGTTGGTCTTACAATTAAACGTAGACATGGCCTCGGCCCATTTTGTGAAATAATCAACATCCATGATGATGTAGTTATGGTCATCGGTCAAGGTAGGGTTACATGTAATGAAGTCGATTGCCCATTTGCAGAAAGGACCAAGTGTGACTGCCGGGTGTAACTACGTGAGGGGATTCCTTGCTTTTGGAGAAAAGAGTTTACAGCTATGGCAGTTTTTGACCGCCTTGATGCAATCAATGAAAATGCTAGGCCAAAAATAGCCGACACATAGAATATTTTGAGCAGCCGCCAAACCAGAGAGGTGGCCACCGCAGGCTCCACTATGAAAGTTATTGAGGGCTTGTTCAACCTCATCATGGGTGAGTCAATGATGTAGTATGGTATCAACGCCTAGAAGGTATAGAACATCCCCAAAGAGGAGATGGTGAGCATCTTGGTGTTAGATGCGTCGTCTATCTTCGCAGCTTAGGTGAGCCTCAAATTTCTGGGTATGCAAGTACAGGAGAATTCCCCCATACCATGGATATTCAATGGAAATGACAAATAAGAATTCGTCAGGAAGGTTGACTGTAATCAGGGGCGTTGCAGATAATAGAGGCAGGTCTGTCATCAATGCAGCAAGTGCCAAAGCTTTGGTTCTCTTGGGGGCAACGAATTCCAAGTCAAAATCCTGGAGGATGAAAATCCACTTGGTCAAGCGACCTTGTAGGAGGCAGCAGCTCAAGAGGTATCACATAGGGTTGGAATTGGCCATGACTCTAGTATGGCTTGCAAGAATTTAATGGTGTAGCTTTGGACCGAGAATACGACAGTGAGGGCCATATTTTATTCATTCGAATAATGTAGTAAATCACATGATCTTGATGAGCATCGTCCTCCTGGACTAACACTCCAGTGATGGCATTTTCAGATGCTGACACATAGAGTATGAAGTCCTTGGTGAATTCAGGTGTGGACAGCAACGGAGCGAAAGCCAAAGATTTCTTTAATGCATCAAAAGCATATTTGACATGCTGATCCCAAACAAAGGGAATGTTAGTATGAAGCAGGAATAAGAAGCCATGGGATTTTGTGGCATATTATGGTATGAAACAACTAAGGAAATTGGCCTTGCCTTGAATACTTTGCAATTGGTGCAAAGTCCATGGTGAGGGTAGATCGAGAATGGATTGAACTTTGAGAGGGACAGTCGCAATCCCTTTGTGAGAAATGATGAACCCAAGAATATGGCTAGCTGGGACACAAAATACACACTTAAGAGGGTTTAAGCAGATTTTGTACTTGCAACATCGCAGGAAGACTTGTCACAAGTAATCTAAGTGTTGGGAGCGCTTCCATGAGTGAGCGGTGAGGTCATCCAGGTAGAATAGTATGATGTGGACAAGGTCATGGAAGTAGTATGTCATGGCTTGTTGAAAAGTGGCTCCATAATTTTTAAGGCCAAAGGGCATCACTCGATATGAAAATGTGCCCCAAGGGGTTGTGAATGCAGTCTTGTATCGGTCTTCTTTCTGGATCTAAATTTAGTTGTATCCAGAGAAACCATTCATGAAGGAAAAGACCTCATGTCCGATGCAGGCATCAATGATTTGGTCAATGAACTGAGTAGGGAAGTTGTCCTTGTGGCATGTCAAATTCAAATCATGAAAATTTGTACAGACACAGATGGTACCTTATTTTTTATTCACGGGAACAGGATTAGAAACCCAAGTGGTATATGTGATGCGGTATATAAATCTTGTTGTGCGTAGCTTCTCAATCTCAGCTTTGACTGCAGCCGCCTTTGAAGGGTGAATGGGTCATTGTTTATGATGCACAAGCACCACATCAAGCCATGTATCAATGTGGTGTTCCATTATGGATGGATCCAACCCAGGAATCTCAGTATTGCACCAAGCAAAGATGTCGTGGAACTCCTGAAAAAGTACTTTGTAAGAAGCGACTTTCTCAGGGGAGCATGATGCTTCGAGTGTGATTTCTTCAACAACCTTCAGATTGGTTGAGATATTGAACTTAATAGTAGGTGAAATGTTGGCCATGTTTCCCTCTTCAAAGGCATCAAGAGCTGGGATGGGTTTTTTGAAGCAATCCACCTCACCATGTATGAAGTCCTTGGCTTCAACTAAATATTGATTTGATGTTGACGAAGGTTTCCTGGGGATAAAGAATGAGCGATGGTGCATATCATCCCATGGGTATTTAGGAGCTGACAGGGATTCAAGGATCTCCTTGTCATTTCTAAAACAATGGTTAGATAGATCTGAGGGATCATCCATGGAGACAGAACGGTCGGCGGAGATGGAAATCATGTAAATGGTTGTGGTGTTTGAGGAGGAAATCGAAGGGTGAATCTCCTCGATGACAGTGATCTTGGATTCACGAGAGTGCTTCCGAATATTGTGAAGGACAGATCAATACTCATCCAATTATGGATAATGGTACGAATAATGGTCGTATAAACCGCAAATTACACATGCATGGTTTGTCCTCAAAGACTTGTTTTTTACCACTGGAGGAGAAAAGATGGTGACTACTGGAATGTCGTTGGTTGTATCCATAGTGTCTATGTGTGTGCACAGGATAGGTATCTTTGGGCAGCTTTGGGTTGCATGTCCGTGGACATCACACAAAGCACAAGGCGGAGTTGGTCGGGGTTCAACTGCTGCTTTGGCTTTCCCCTAGTATTCTTTGGGATAGGAGGGGCAGGTTTGGGGGCGGAATGTTAACTTTTCATATGCCTAGATAATACATCAGTATTTCAGTTCATTTTCATAACAAAAGCATATAAGCAGGATCACTGAAAGAAACAGTATCACAAGAACAACATAGATTTATCCTGGGAAAACCCTAAATGGAAAAACCCAGCAAAAGCTTCCTCAATATAGATGCCCAAAAAGATAAAAGGTAAAACCAACAAGGAGATCAAAGCCTGATCCTCCTCCTTCTCCAGCTACTTCTCTCTCTCCACTAATGCGCTACACAAGTGAGAGTGTGTGCTCCAGATGAGGAGTGCTACACCTCTATTTATATTCATCCGTTCACTTTAATTAACTCATCCGACATGTAGGATTGAGTTAATCATGTAGGATCGAGTTACACATGTAGGCTCAAGTAACCACACTGGGGTGCTAATGACCCAACTTTACAATTAGAGGGGACTACCTCATGACTCTTATTAGTTATTCTGATTAGAAGCATCGGGGTACAAAGTAATACAAGTGCTTCTCCCGGTAGAACCATCGGGGACAACTAAAAGATACATATAGAATATTCTTCGAAGTTACAATATTTCAACACTCCCCCTTAACGAGAAGGGTATTCTACAACAACATCAACAACAACAATAACAGGAGAGAGAGAGAGAATCATCAGCATCATCAGGGTAACACATCTATAAATCATAATTGGAAGCTTTTCAACATCATGTAGTCTTCATCTTCAATCTTTAGTCTTCAGCAACATCAACACTTTGATCGCTTCGATCAGCAACAACTTTGACTGCTTCGATCAGCAACATCCTTTGACCGCTTCAATCAGCAACATATTTGACCTCTTTGATCAGAAACATCTTTGACCTTTCGATCAGCAACAACATCTTCAGCACTTTTACCTTTCGATCGGCAACATCATCTTCAGCACTTTGACCTTTCGATCAACAACATCATCTTAAGTACTTTGACCTTTCGATCAGAAACATCATCTTCAGCACTTTGACCTTTCGATCAACAACATCATCATCATCATACTCTATTCTTTCGAACAGCAACATCATCATCATCATACTTTGATCTTTCGATCAGTACGTCATCATCATCATACTCTGATCTTTCGATTAGTAACATCATCATCATCATCATACTCTAATCTTTCGATCAATACATCATCATCATCATCAACAACCTGTAATCCACAACACGAAGATGAAAGTATTCGGATCACTTTTGGACCTAAGTCCAGGGATGATACAATCCTATCACATTCTCGACAACCAAAGTCACCGGATTGATTACAGGATAATCAGTCCCTATCACTTTAGGACTAGGTCCAAGGATGATGCAATCCTACCGCATTCTTGACAACCGAAGTCACCGAATTGATTACAGGATAATCAGTCCCTATCACTTTAGGACTAGGTCCAAGGATGATGCAATCCTATCGTATTCTCGACAACCGAATTCACCGGATTGATTACAGGATAATAAATCCCTATCACTTTAGGGCTAGGTCCAAGGATGATGCAATCCTACCACATTCTTGGGGACTATAGCCTCCGGATACCATTTTGAACCGAAGTTCAAGGATGATGCAATCCTACCACATTCTCGGGGACCGAAGCCTCCGGATACCATTCTGAACCGAAGTTCAAGGATGATGCAATATTTCCATATTCTCGGGGACCGAAGCCTTCAGATACCATTTTGAACCGAAGTTCAAGGATGATGCAATCCTGCCACATTCTCAGGGACCGAAGCCTCTAGATACCATTCTGAACTGAAGTTCAAGGATGATGCAATCCCACTACATTCTCAAACACCGAGGTCACCGGATCACTTTAGGGAAAATGCCCAGGGATGATACAATCCCACTACATTCTTGAGGACCGAAGTCACCGGATCTATTTTGGATAGATGTCCCAGGATGATACAATCCCTCTCCATTCTTGAGGACCGAGGTCACCAGATCACTTTAGGGCAAGTGCCCAGGGATGATACAATCCCACTGCAACATCACTACTCCCCATTTCGGGGAAGGTCTTTCTGAACCACACCAATCTTCTCTCGAAAGTGTTCAAACTTTACTCGAGACAGAGGCTTCATCAGTACATCATCATCCAAACCATCATCATCTACATCTTTAGTATGTGAATACTGAACTATCACCATATTTATCTCTAGTATGTGAATACTGAAAGCATCGTCACCTCTATATTCAATATAGAAATACGAAATCACCATCATCTGCATCTACAGTATGTAAATACTAAAACATCATCTATATCTTCAGTATGGGATTACTGAAATCATCATCATCTATATCTTCAATATGGGAATACTGAAACATCATCATCTCTATATTCATTATAGAAATACTGAATCACCATCATTTGCATATACAGTATGTAAATATTGAAACATCATCATTTGCATCTTATCTCGTATGTAGAAATACCAAATTTCTATGTGTTACGACGGAACACAGGGTTCTCTATCATCACAACTCTGGTTATCACATAGAATCATTGTAGTATCCATCTTCAGGTCAAAGAGACTTGATATTAGCTTTCAGAAGCCATATGACTTCACAACTTAGCAGAGCAATCTACTATGTATTCTTCTTTAGCCGTGCTAAGAGAAACACTGGACTGTTTCCTGCTAAACCATGAACTCATAGCAGACCCCAAACAAAAGCATCTACCTGATGTTCTTTTTCTGTCTGCGATACTTCTATCCCAATCTGCATCTGTGTAGCCATGCAATCTATACTCATGGCTACCATCATAGTATAGACCAAAGTCTATAGTCCCTTTCAGATATCTCATCACATGTTTTGCATCTACTAGGTGAACTCGTCTTGGTTGAACAAGATATTGACTTAAGGTGTTCACAACAAAACAAATGTCTGGTCTGGTATTTGTTAAGTACATCAATGACCCAATGATCTATCTATAGTGAGTCACATCCACTAATTCTGATGAGTCATCAGCTAACAGTTTCAGGTTGGAGTCCATGGGTGTGGCCATGACTTTGCATATTGAATCTCTTCAATATCTCTACCGCATACTTTCCCTGGTTGAGAAAGATTCCTTCTGAACTTTGCCATACTTCCAGACCTAGGAAATAATGCATTAACCCAAGGTCTTTCATCTCAAATTCTTTTGCTAGTTTCTTCTTGCTTTCCACAATCTATTTCTCATTCCCTGTCAAGAATAAGTCATCCACATATAGTAATAGTATGACGGGTTCATCTTCTACAACCTTGTAGTAAAGTTTAGGATCAATTTTACTCTTGGAAAATCCCATGCTCATCAGGAAACTATCTATTCTTCCATACCAAGCTCTGGGAGCTTGCTTCAGTCCATAGAGGGCCTTCTTCAACTTGCATACTTGATTCCATCTATATTCAACTTCAAATCCTTGTGACTATTCGATGTAAAACTCTTCCTCAATCATACCATTAAGGAAGGCTTGTATTTACTTCATCATGGAAGAAACTACCATGATAGTTTTGAAGGAAGTGTACCTTGCTTCCTAGAGTAAGTGTCTCTTCAGAATTAATTCCCTCTTTCTGATAGAAACCACAATTCTTTCCTTACTTCTATCAGTAGCATATTTTATCTTACAAATTCATTTGGAAGATACCACATTCTTTCTTTCTTGTTTGAGCATTATATCCCAAACATAATTCTAGTATTATTTCATCATAACATCTTCCATGAGTTCATCTTGTCAGGTCATCAACATATCCTAGTCTTATGCATTCAACCTTGAAGGTTGGAAAGTCTTGATCCATCAGGAAGCTATCCATCATGTTGAACTTAGATATCTTCTGCAGTCACTCCCCCTGAAGTGGAGTATCATCTTCCCTCTTCATTCTGTACAGGTGGTTCTATGCTTGATATAAACTGGTCAATAGAGTATGTCATGTCATAGTCTATTCTTTCTGAGGCAAATCATGAACCTTTCTTTGTACACTTGTTCTTGTAGATCCATATGGAAGATACTACATACTTCCCTTTATGTCTCGAAATCATATCATATACATCATTCCCCATGATCAACTATTATTCTTTGATCATAGCTTCTTTCATAGCATTCTTTTCTTCATCTTGAGTTATCTCTCGTACCCATGGTGGTCTTCATCCTTTGAGGTGGATCTATTGCTTTCTGAAGCTCTTTCTTCCGTCATGGTGTCTCTGACCCTGGGAGCTTCAGATTCATGTTTATTGGAGTGAATCTTGAATTGTCATCGCTTGTTCTTCGGAACAAGTCTCATCCTTCTTTTATTGTAGGAGGTTGTACAGGACCTTTCCTACAATTCAAATGCACCAGTTGCATGGTTAGAACTATTTCATAAAACATATGCATAACGACAAATTCTTATGCATCATGCAATTGTTTAGCCAATACAACATTCATCCATATCTCACAGAAACTTTCTAGATGCCTTCCATCTCTACCATGACATCATTGAGATTGTGGACTAATCCAATATGTTAGCAAAGAGGTTTCATTCTAGATAAGTAGCAATGGAGAGATGTATAGCACCATGAGCTACTTACCCATCACATGCATATTAGTAGTATACTGTCATTAATGCAAATAGTCTATCATGCATAACACACCAACTAAATATAATCAAATGTATAACAAAACAATATCATGAAATGACAATTGAATACTTATCTTTTATTTGTTTCGTGGGTAGACTCTATCTTGATCATTCTTCTTTATCATCTTCTTCATTCATGAAATCATCATTTCTGATCCAAATGATAATATTAATAAGAGGTTCTTCAAGAATTGAGTTCTTCATATTCCTCATCGCTTGAGGGATCTTCTTTGAATGGTGAGAGCTTGATCTTCAATTGCTCCCATATTCTTCTTCTCTTCTTATGAGTCGAGCTGAAGGAAATTACTTCCTTCTGGCATACATTCTTCGCATGAATGAATCCCATGATCCTGGGAGGCCATTCAAGGTGGCTATCACCACTTTTTCAATCTCCACTTTTTCTTCTACCGCTTCAAGTTGTTCTGCATTATGGATCTTCACATTCTTCAACTATTTTCTCAAAGCTATCTTCTGATTTAAGTTCTTATCTTCAAATAGCTTGATCAAGGAATCAAACATCTTCGGTGTATTTAGGGAAGACACTTGTGGTACAATTTGATCCGTGATTGAATCAACAACGATCTTCTTGGCCTTGATCAAGTTCTTCTTGTGTAAGGCTTTGAGCCTCATCTCTGTAGATGTCCAATTCATTTTCTTCAGAGAGATCAAATACTTCCATGCTTGGAATTTTTCAACTTTACCAAGATTATCATTAAGCTAATGTGATAGATCACTTTGAAATGAGAACCTCAAATGCAAATAGCAAAAGATTAGATCTTACCGATTTGAGGTGTCCGTCCTGCTTCCGGAGCTGGCTGATTTAGGGTTTGTCAAAGAAACACTAATTTTCAAAACTTGGAATATTTAAGATATGATTGGATAGAAATATAGATCTCTTCAAATGTATCTTTCTAATGTACTCCTTTTCTGAAAACAGTGGAGGGAAGCTCCCGGAACAGGAAGCCCTAGTTTTCCAATTTCTTCTGCAGAAATGCCTATCACTGTTTTAGTGATATCTCCGAAATTACTGCTCCTATGTGTCTGAAATTTCGCAATGAGGTAACCTCACATGTCCCTGATCCAAAACCATAGGTTTCATCAGAATTTGTTTCACCAATTGGGATTTATGATCCTTTTCCCAAGGTGACCTGTTACAGGACTGTTCAGAACAGCGAAGTTGTACGGCCTGCCACGTGTCACGGTTTCATCTTCTGGTTCTGAAATTCAGACCACAGAAATTAATTTCTGTGATATTTCTGGAACATCTTTAGGAATTAAATTTGGACCTCTGTATCCCAAGATATAGAAATGTTCCCCAGGTGTCCTGTTTAGGGATGAATTCTGGAAGAGGCTGGAACCCTAACTTGGAGGGATCATATCTACCATAATATAGCGAATATAAGGCTGAATTTTGGATACTGTGTACATCAAGATTTTATATGCAGCCTCTGAGAGTTTTAGCTACTAAACCTTCACCAATCTCAGGATATAGCGAATGTACCAAAACTTAGCATTTTCAGTATTTAGGGTTTTTCTAGCTCGAGGTCAAACTAGGGTTTGACTTTCCCGGAGTTTCACCCAACCAAAAATCTTGATCCAGGTCTTTAAACTTAGGATTTTATGAGAGAAATCCTATGCCAGGCTAACTCAAAAATTATTCTTCTGCAAGAATCCCTAATTTCTTCTGGGGAGAGAGAGAGTGTTATTTTTCCTCATGAAGGTTGTCCTATTCAGGGTGGCTCTCATACCATGTTAACTTTTCATATGCATAGATAATACATCAGTATTAATTTAATTTTCATAACAAAATCATATAAGAAGGATCACTAAAATAAATAGTATCACAAGACCAACATAGATTTATCTTGGGAAAACCCTAAAGGGAAAAACCCAGCAAAAGCTTCCTCAATATAGATGCCCAAAAAGATAAAAGGTAAAACCAGCAAGGAGATCAAAGCCTGATCCTCCTCCTTCTCCAGCTGCTTCTCTCTCTCCACTAATGCGCTACATAAGTGAGAGTGTGTGCTCCAAATGAGGAGCGCTACACCTCTATTTATATTCATCCATTCACTTTAATTAACTCATCCGACATGTAGGCTCGAGTTAATCATGTAGGCTCGAGTTACACATGTAGGCTCAAGTAACCACACTGGGGTGCTAATGACCCACCTTTACAATTAGAGGGGACTACCTCATGAATATTATTATTTCTTTTGATTAGAAGCATTGGGGTACAAAGTAATACAAGTGGTTCTCTCGGTAGAACCATCGGGGACAACTAAGTGGTTCTTCGAAGTTACAATATTTCAACACGGAAGGTGTGCTTGATGGGCTTGGAGGAGGGCATGATTCTACCGTGATTGATTGGATGGGAGACAACACAACCCGAGGCATCAAAGGTGTGGTAGGTGGTTCAAGGTACCACATAGGAATCCCCAACATAAAATTTGGTAAATTTAGAGTAGCCATAAAAGGCTTACTCACGATGTCGGATGGTGGGAATAAGAAAGGAATCAGGTGGATTGGGAAAGAACCCTAATAATTCCTAAGTGATAGAGGTTGGGGTTGTGACTAATTTTTTGGTGGGGTTGAGATGGTACTGGATGAAATAGTACACAACTTAGCGGTGTCAGTCAGCACGGTTGGAGGTGGTAGAGATGGAAAGGTGTCTTCCATGGGTGCTTTGGAAAACAATCCTAGTCCCACCGTGGATAAAGAAAGGATGGAAACTTTGTCGATGGTAGTATCAATGGTAGGGATGACATGTTTTAGTGTGGTTGGTCCTTGTGGATCGTAGTAAGTTAACTAATCAACCGTCATGATATTTCCATCATGAGGGAACATGAGGAGTCAAAAGACGGTGGATGTCACTACTCACATGGAATACATGTAGCTACATCCAAGGAGGAGGTTATAATCAATTTGGGAGTTAATAACCTCGATGTCAATTAAAACCGTTTTACCAGCTAATGAAATCGGAACATTTGGAATAGTTCCCTCAGCCTTTGTGGAGCACCCATTGTAAGAGAGGAGTGCGGTAGTGGATGGTTGGAGGGTAGGGGACCCGAGTTTCTTCCAGACAATGGTTGACATGACACAAGTAGATGCCCCTTCATCAATGATACATCGATGTACAACCAAATTCTGAATTGAAAACAGAATCTGGAAGGTGATGGTGGATGGAATTCTATGTTCTCCTTGGTCCAAATCGAACGTGATCAACCTAGAATTAGAGGGGTTGATGACACCTAAAGTGGATAACAATTTTTTCTGTTGCGTTGGGAAATTTTTGAGCACATCTAGAGCATACATGGTCATAGGTGATTGGGCAAAGTTTCCAACAATGCTATAATTTAGGTAATCTTGAGCAGTCGCGTTGTTGGTGACACATCGTATAGTAAACCATGGGCCTTTGTCCGCCCCATCAATGGGGGGAATAGGTAAGTGAAAGGGGCAAGTTGGAACTGTTAGAAGTGGATGTCATGGATGGGTCAGTAGTTCCCATAGCAGAGCCATACTGGTTCTGCCTAGTTTGAAGGTTGACCTCTTCGGTTGATAGTGTCATCAAGTGATGGACACCGGTCTTTATAGGTGGAGCTATGACGGGGGCTGGGGGAGCTACAAGAGCTACGGGAGTAGGTGGGGCCAAGGGTGTGGTGGAAACCAACCCTTGGAGTGGTAATGGATTTCGGACTACCATAGACAGAGGACCTAGTGTTGCTGGGTTGGGTTGAGCCTAGGTCGCGGCATTCGCACCCTATTGAGCCTCATTTTGGAGAGACTAGTAGAAACGATCCATGTGAGAGAAAAAATGCATATGGTGACCGAAGGTTTTACAAAAGGCACATGTATGGTTAGTCTGTAATTGTGGGTTCTTTCCTAGTTGGTCAGGCTGTTGGGGGTTCTGTGCCAGTGGATTGGCACCATTGTTGTTGGGGGGGTTATTTTGTTGGTCGCCTTCTTGCAACTAGTTCTTACCGATGTTTCTCCACTATTATTCTTACCCTACCCTTGTTGGTTATTAGGGGTGGGTCGGTTGGGAAGGTTTTTCTGAACGAAAACATGTCCTGTGGAAACCGAAGGGGATGGGGTAGGAGCCTGCGCTTGTTGCACTGCTGGTTCGTAATAAATCAGAGGAGCTAGGGGAGTTACGAATCCAGCCATTTGGACCGAATATGACTGTGTCAGCTAAGTCAGCCCGTGGGTGGGCTAATTTGATATAGGATGGGAATGGGAGGAGGAGGATCCAAACTGAGCCATCATCCGTGAGTAATCAAGGACGTGGTTTGGTTGTGCAACATTGTGGGTGTTTTGTGGGTGCAGTGGCATCACAGGGGGTGCTATGAGACAGAGCCAATGATACCATCTGTAGCATGGGATTCCCCCAGTATATCACAAGAGGAGGTACCGACATGGGGAGCATATGGTATGATGGTATATAAATACCCAGATTAGGTGTAGATTAAATCAAATTGTTGGGCCTTTAAGATGGCCTCCTCTTTAGTTTGGGGATGCCCAAAGGCGACGTCCTTGCCTAGGGGTGGGAGAAAGGTTTTTAGGAACTAATTGGGAAGATCATGTCATCCAGTTGGATCTTGCATAGGCTATGACATTGCCACCACTCATGGATGGTCTGTGATGTGAGTAGATGTATTTTGTCGGCAAGATAACAAGATTTCCATGCCATCATCATATCGGACAAGGAGTTGGAAGTACTGGAGGAACATGAAGGATATGAAGTGAAATCAGGGTAAGAGGCTTGGGGCAGTTTGATATACCATTTTTCTGTAGCATATATAAGTGTGCATTGGAATAACCTTAATCGGATGGAGCCATCCATGGTGTTGTTTGAGGAACACCATAAATGTAATGACATGATGCGGTTTTGGAGGTCTTCCCCCGCCTTTCCCTCAAACTTTGGGATGTAAAAAGGAAGTTTGGTCGACATGGGAGGCCAGTGAGGTTGATGACTGATGGGTTCATTTGTTAATATGGCCAAGTCTGGTAAATTAAGACAAGCCATGAATGGTATGATCAATCCAAGGGTGGTTCAAGATGAACTGACGATGGTGCCCAGATTTATAGGACCATGGTGTCTGTGTGTGATTGGGGGGATGAAAGGTTGACTGCCCACTATAGGGATTGTCGGAGTGGTCACAGAAGTGGAGGGGCCACTGCCCCCAGTCATGAAAGGTGGAATGGTAGGGATCGTGGGAGCCGGTGCAGGGTCACTACTAATGGGTAGCGTACCTATAACAACATGCATAGTGGTGGTGGGTCCACTAGCGGGGATATTTGTGATTATGGGTGGCAAGTACATGGGTCCTCCTCCAACTGTCCCTCCTTGGAAGGGATCAGGATGGATGCTAGCTATGGGGCTAGACGGGGCAGTAAACAAATTGGGCTCGGATTGGTAGGAATCTAAGTCTGAATATGAGGCAATATATCCTTCTGAAGGTGAGGAAGGTTGTCAAGAAGAGCCTCGATGGTGACGGTATAAAGACCCAAACTGAGGGGGGTCCCCCCTAATTCATGAGGAAGAACGTGGTGGAGCAGTGATGGCTTGTAATGGTAACTGCTAATGAATTTGGAACCTAGTTTAAAACGGCTTCCTATTGGTTCATAGGTAGTCACTCGACCACCAAGACTGACTAAAGATAGTGCTTTGGCTTTTTCCTCACAAGGGTGTATCTAGTTAATCCGGTGGGGGTCGTTGCCTATTTCACTTAGCAATTCCTCTCA
Source organism: Pseudotsuga menziesii (assembly GCA_001517045.1). Lineage (NCBI taxonomy): Eukaryota > Viridiplantae > Streptophyta > Pinopsida > Pinales > Pinaceae > Pseudotsuga > Pseudotsuga menziesii. Next base: position 269,346 of record LPNX010929159.1, on the reverse strand, counting down.
TTGGCAAGCTAATTTGGGGTTCCTATGGTACTCCTCACAAGGAGTTTTATGGAAAAATCCCAAGTACTTCCCACAGTTATTGCGGATGAGACTTATGTCCCAAACCGAATTTTGTTAAGTAAATTTGGTTACTTTTTAAGGTTTTGCTTGGGGTCATGAACCGAGTTTGCTTGATTATTTGGTGTGATTATGTGCACATGTGTATGAAATTGTTACTTTTACTTTCAAATATGCAATAAGTAAATAACAATGGTTTCTTTCAAGAAACAAGCAAACGGGCTTGTGCCAACACAAGTCTGAAAGGTAAAAGCAAATCAAAACAAGGTGCAAGACAAACAAGGGTTTGAAAATGGGTGACTAACTATTATTCTTGCAAAAAAGTAGTGTGACTACCCCAAATTCATATCCTTCACATCAAAGAGGGAGTGTTAGTCTCTCAACAAAGTGGAAACAAGTCCACGTGTATATCCACAGGTCAAACCCCAAGTTCCCGGTGCTCAACAAGGAGGACACGAACATTGTGAGACCCCCAACGATATCCACTCCCCGTAGTCTCTAAAGTCACTTGTTTTTAATTGAAGGGAACAATAATCAAGTGGGTTCCTATTACTAAACTTGCTCAACCCCCCGTCGTACCTCAGAAAAACCCAGAGGGAAATGACCAAGTAGAGGAGGAGGGGCTAAAAAAGTGTGTTAATTTCCAACTTTTAATAATGAACTACAGAATGTAAATTGCAGAAATCAACTAAGAAACAAATAGGTCACATGTAACAGGTCAATGGTTGCGACTAGATTGCTCAATATGGAAAAACAAAATCAATTGGGTTCAGAAACAGACAGGTCCCATTTAACTATTGGATAGTGGCAACTGGGTCACTCAAACAGGCCACACAACAAAGACTAGGTTGCTTCTGCTGCAAAAAAAAAACACTTATGTGCTTTGGGAGGCAAGTCGCAACTTTCAGTGGTTGAAGTCATGACCTCGGTTGCATGTTTTTTCCCAAAAGAGGTGATTGGGTCACGCGTTTTGGCCCGAAAGTGGTGACTGAGGCCAGAACTGGAAAAAATTTAAAAAAACAGGTTAGCATAGGGTGACAGGGGCAGGCACTGGTGCCGTACAAACTCAGATCGGTTTCCTGGGGTTCGATCAGTGACAACTGAGACTCAAAATAAAATAAATACCTACAAAACAAGAGGATCGAAAAGGATCAACTTGGTATGGTCGCCAAAACTGTAGCTAGGTTTTCACCCTAGCTACGTGCAAAAGCACCTCCCTTCTGTCAATGAGACAAAAGGGTAGATTTCAATGGAAACACGCTGGATGCAAATAAAATATTAGTAACATAATAAACGATAAGAATAAACAACTAAACTAAATAAACAAAAACGTGACAAGTATACCTTCTGTTTTTCTTGAAAATGGGCCACTGTGCCCTAACTTGGAATGGGACCGCCTCTCCACAGGCTTGTTAGTACGTAGGGTTCCTCAACGTACAGGATGGGAGATGGTGGGGCAATGGAATGGTTGGAAAAATTATGCGAGTCTTTTGAGAATAATGGCTTCTCAACGTACTCAAGAAAATAGAATAATGGCAGAAGGAATAAGTGAATCTTGTGATGGATACCTCCACACTATTTTATAGTTTTTTTTCATCCTTTTCTCTCTTTTAGGGTTTTGGAACCCTATTTAGGGTTTTAAGCCATTTTGTGGGTTTTTTAAGCCCTTTTTGTTATTTTTAGCCCTTTTGGGGTTTTTAGCCCTTTTGTGAGCTTTTTAACCATTGTGTGGGTTTTTAAGGCCCCTTTTTATATTTTTTGAACTTTTTGAGAGAGAATAAGGTTAAACCATAGTTGTGGAGGTCAAAAATGAGGGAAAAAAGGTAGGAAAAAGATGTATGTACGTGGTTTAGGCCATGTAGAGCTATTTGAGCAATTTTTTGCGTTAACAAACCCAATTTCTGCTTTTCGCGGTCCAGATCCAATAGTTCAGAATGTTTCCGCCAAAGATCAATGGCTCAGAAAAGAACAAAGAGGTGTATATTGAAAGGTAGAAAATTTAAGGATTTGGTCGTGAAAGGTTGAAATTCTACATTCTGCGATCCGTGATATTAATGGTCCGGAAGAGGGTAGAGAAGCAGAGGTCGAAAGTCGGAAAACTTAAAGATTTTATTGTGAAAAGTTGAAGTCCTTCTTTCTGTGATCCGCAAGATCTACGGTCGAGGGAGCTTCCGCATAGATCAATGGTGCAGAAAGAAAAGGGCGGAAGAGGAAGAGGATAAGTTTCAGTGAAGAAAGTTGGAAGATCCATGTTCCGTTTTCCGCTAAAGGAGGAAACAGAAGAGCGTAAGTGGAAATGGAAATTTATTTGTTATGAAAAGTATGAATTTCGATTTCTATCTTCTGAAGCCCGCAAAATTGATCTCAGATCAACGATTGAGAGTCAATCCTACGAAGGTCAATGGTGCAAAAAGAAAAGGGCAAAAAGGATAAGGTGGGGGTGGAAATATCAAATTGAACCACAAGAAAGCTAATATCCTATTTTTCGTCTTTCCTAGACCCCAGATCGATGACCCATAAAGAATTTTGAAGTAAGATCTACGGTCCAGAAGCGATTTCATAGGTAAAGATACAGGGAGGGATAAAAAATGTTGCAATTCGGGTGGAAATACTCTGATCAATTGTTTTCAGCAAGAAATCCTGAGTCCCTGCTGTCAAAACTCCCCAACTGATCCACCATGGGTGTTCCAACATTCTTTTATGTTTGGTTTATGATCATAGCGAATCTACCATATCATCATTTGTTAGGATTTTCATTTCCATGTTGCAACAATTTTGGCTATGTTTTGAGGTTGGTCTCAAGAGTCTATGAGACTATAAATATGACCTCAATAGAGGAGAATTTTTTTTTATGCATTTTTTTAAATGTTTCTAATAAACTTGCAGTGTCAAACATTGGTTTGTTATTGTAGAGATTCTTGTGTATTTCATAGTTACATTCTGGTATCTCCTTTTCCCTATGCATGTTTTTCTTGTTAAACTCACCATTATGTGTTCTTCATATATGGAATAAGTGTATAATAGCTCAAAATTCATATTGTTATGCTATGGCTATTGTTTCATGTATTCACCAAGCCTTCCTTACAAAATTGATGCAAAATTCATCTCTTAGGTACTCTGTGTTGATAGATTGTTCTTGTTCTTTCTTTATCACCATACAAACTGCTATTTGACTGTAGCCGAGTGCTAACTTTCCTTTTTAGATATTCACCTGCAAATTTCTCTATAATTCATGAATATTTGTGACTCCATATCCCAATTTATTCTTGCCTTGTTTCAACCACAAACTCAATATGAATTTTGTTTTATTTTGATATCTGGACCTGTTAAAAAACTGTGAGAGATCCCTCTCTAGAAAGGAAGAAGCCACCTCCCTCTCTTCAATTGGTTTTGTTGTTACCTTGGGATTTACCTTCCACAACCTTGGGTACATTCTAAGTGCTAACAAATTGGCATTGTTTCCAGGGACGAAAGTGCAAATCAGCCCTGGGAGACAACAAAGATTACAAGAAGAAAGGGTTTATGTGGGAAAACAAAGACTTATACAATTGAAAAGGTTGTATAATTTTCCATGGCGACTCCACATCGATTCTGAGCAACATTTCAGAAGGCATCCTGACTCCCAAGAGGTCACATACACAAGGTAACCTTAACGCTGAAATATTACTAAGTGTGGAAAATACAGAAAGATTTCTTAGAAATAAGGGAAAATAACAAATAGATATTTCACAGTTTTGTGCTTCACCTTCTAAAGAATTTCATAACATTCTGAATTTTGGGCAGGAAACAAATTTTAAAATATCCTCGTTGAAATCAAAATCTGAATCTGATTTGAAGGAAATTGGAATTAATCCCTGTAAGTTAGAATCATAATTGCTCGATTCTCTTTGACAGAATATTCATAACTCTATGAAAACTGAAGAAAGAAACCTTATTTTTCAAATCTTTCAGCCTTATATCCCACCAACTGTTCAAACCTCTCCAGCCTTTCAAGCTCCTCCTCTTGTTCCAAATCCACCTAGACAAATGGCTGCATGGTTTGCTCCATTGGCCTTACCTATTATATTGCATGACCTTCCTAAAAATTATGCCCAGCGAATTATCTTGTATGATGGGGATGGAAATTTCATAGCAAGACAACATGTTGATAGATTTGAATATTTTGTTGACTTGGAAGAGGTTAATGATGATCATGTGGAGATGAGGTTGTTTGCACAAAGTTTGCCAGGAGAGGTGAAGAAATGGTTTAGATATTTACCTGCTAGGTCCATTGCCACATCTGAAGCTTTCAAAACTTCATTCCTAGAAAGATGGGATGATAAGAAAAGTACTTTGCAGGTGCTTTCTCAATATAATAATCTTAAGAAATGAGGTTTTGAATCTGTCCATGAGTTTTCTAGTCGATTTATGAGGGTGTATAACTCTATTCCTGTTGATATTAAACCCATGGTAGGCACCGCAAAACTCCATTATGTTGATGCCTTTGATGGTGACTTTGCATTATTATTGAGAGAGAGAAAATCAGCAATTTTTCCTGCTACGTTTCAAGATGCTTTGGAAGTGGAAGAAAATATGACGACAAGTGTAAAAATAAAGCAGAAAGTAGAAACAAGGAAATCTAGAGAAGAAAATGTTCCTTCCGCTTCTGTTGTTGCTTCTTCTAATGATGTGAAGTTTAAATGATGATGAAAACAATGGATAATTTGATGGATAGGTTCACTGTAGATAATAGACCATTGAATATAGAACAGAATGAACCTCAGATCAGAAACCCAAACTTCAGAAGGCCAAATACTCCCCCACCTCCACAAATTGGACAGAGAGATATGAGAAATCCTATAAATCTAGATGATCAGGAAATAAGGCCACCTTTTCCTAAGAACTATGTTGCTGATGAAGATGAGGATGAATCTATTGAGGATCATATTCACCATTTTGGTGACTTGGATTCTGAAATATACCTCATAGAGGGAGAACATAGTATGTTTGCCCAGGATGAACCCAATAATGATATTGAGCAAGAGTCAGAGCAGTACCAAAGAGGATATTTGCATGCCATGGATGATGTCCAAAGAAAGATCAAATTGAGGATTAAATATTTCACTATAAATAAAGGAAAGTTAAATCAAAATCAACCTTCTAGTAGTCAACAAAATACAAAAAACAGAAGTGAAAAACAAAAAGAACCCATTGTATACAAAGAATTAGAAAATAAATTAGAGAAAACAAAAGAAGTGAAACAACCAACACTAGTGGATGTAGAGAAAGTTGTTTCCACTTTTAACTTGCAGACAGAGCTCTCAAAATTGAAAGTTTCCATTCCTTTCAATGAATTGTTAAGAAATAGGGAATACAGTGACAAAATAACAAACATGGTCAGGATTTAGGGAGAATTTCAACCAAATATCCTAGAGGTGGAAGATGATGATCCTACCATTGTATTTGGGTAAAAAATTAAAAATATGTATGATGAGGAAGCTCCTCCTTTTTACCTAATTTTAAATGTACATGATATGATTGTTCACAATTCTATGATAGATTCTGGTGCCTCTCGTAATTTAATTCCCAATGGAACAATAGAAAGTTTGGTACTTGAAGTTACTAGACCATATAAATATTTGTACTCTTTTGATTCTAGGAAGGAGAAATGTCTTGGATTAATTAAGGATATGGTGGCAAGTTTGAAAAAAATGCCATCTAAGACTATGTTAATGGATGTGGTTGTAGCAGACATTCCTCCTAAATTTAGTGTATTGTTGTCAAGGTCTTGGGCTTCTAAATTGAAAGGAAATTTACAAATGGATATGTTGTATGATACCATTCCTGTGGATGGTGGGAATAAAAAGTTATACAATGAGAATAGAACACCTTATGTAGTTAGCAGCCAAGAAAAACTAGATAATCATGCTATCTATGTTGTTGATACTGACTGGGATCTTCCATTTTCTTTAATGATAGTTCTCCCTGTGATCCTAAAATTCCTGTACCCATTGAAGTTGAGGACAAAGAGTTTGCAAAGAGACAAGAGGATTTGGAAAATAAACAAAAAGAAGAAGGTCTCTGGACCATGTATTTTGATGGATCTATGGAAAAAGTTGGTGCTGCTGTATATATTATCTCTCCTACCAGGGATTTTAAGGCTATGTCATATAAGTTAACTTTTGAATGTACGAATAATGTGGCAAAGTATGAATCCTTATTACTAGGACTGTATGCTTTAAAAGATCTGGGAGCAAAGAGGGTACAAGTCATGGAAGATTAAGAGCTTGTAATAAACCAAGTGAATGACAATTATTAGACCAAACATACCATAATGAGGGCTTATAGAAATTAGGTATGGGATATGTTTGGTAACTATTTTACAGAGCATAAAATCAAAGTGATTCCCAGGGATGAAAACACAGTACTCGACTCCTTGTTCATTGTTGCTGGTAAATTCAAAACTTCCACTGCTGGTCAAAGAAATTATAAAGTTAATATTGTGAACTGACCCTCCATACCAAATAATTCCAAATACTGGCAGGTATTTGAAGATGATATGCAGATAAAAATATTTTTAGAGTTGTCTAGTGAGTTTTTGAATGCTCATATAGATAGTGAAAATGATAATTGTGAAAACTTCCAATATGCTGAAGAGAGTGAAGAAGAAATTGCTGAAAACAGAAAGTTCAAAAACTCACTAGGGGGGGATGATATAGTTCAGTTGAAGAGTAATCATATCCCCAGAGGCCTAATCCCTCTAGAGAAGTTTTTTTATCAAAACGATATTGCTAGAGATACAAAAATGAAGCCTGTTGGTGATGTTATTGAAGAGAAAAATATAGGAACTAAATAAAATCCAAGGATCATCAAACTTGGCAAAGAACTTGTTTGTCAAAGAAAAAGAAGACTATGTCAATTTGATGAAAAGATACACTGATGTCTTTGTATGGAGTTATGAAGGCCTTAAAGAGTATGATACTTCTATCATACAACATACAATCCTAATAAAACCTGGTGAGAAACATTTTAGACAGAAATTGAGAAGAGTTAATCCAATGTTGCTGCCTATTATTGAGAAAGAAATTAAAAAATTATTCAATGCCAAGATTATAGTAACCCTGATATTTTCCAAATGGGTTGCAAATTTGGTGTCTGTTAGGAAAAAGAATGGTGAAATCAGGCTTTGCATAGATTTCAGAAATCTTAACAAAGTCTCTTTGAAATATAATTACCTTTTGACAAAAATGGAACATATTTTGCAGAAAGTGGTGGGATCTGAAAGGATTTCAAATATGGATGGTTTCTCAGGATACAATCAGATCAAAGTGTTTCTTGAGGATCAAGAAAATTATACCTTTACTACACCATGGGGTGCATTTATGTATGCCAAAATGCATTTTGGTTTAATGAATGCAGGGGCCACTTTCCAGCGTGCCATGGGTATTTCTTTTGTAGAGGAAAAGGATAAATTTGTGGTTGTATACATGGATGATATCACTATGTATTCAAGATTTGACCAGGAGCATATTAAACATTTGGAGAAAGTTTTTATGAAGTGTAAAAGCTATGTAATAACATTAAACCCTAGAAAATCAAATTTTGCATTGGAAAAAGGAAAATCGCTAGGGCACATTATTTCGAAGGATGGTATAAAGATTGATCTAGAGAGAATCAGTGCAATCTTGAAAGTTGAGGAGCCAAGAAGCAAAAAGGAAGTGCAATCCTTCATTGGACAGGTAAATTTTTTGAGAAGGTTTATTCCCAGTTTTGCTAAGATATTAATGAATATCACTAACATGTTGAAAAAGGACCATGAGATAAAGTGGACAATAGATGCAAGGAGATCTTTCAAATATATTAAACAGGCTATCACAGAAGCACCAGTTCTGGTAAGTCCAGATTTTAGCAAAGATTTCCAGATCTTTTATTATGCTTTTGATCCCACTATTGCTGGAGTATTGTTACAGAGAAACAGTCAGAATGTTGAACAACCTATAGACTTCTTTTGTAAAGTGTTAAGAGATGGAGAGTTGAACAATGACATTATGGAAAAAAAAGCATATGCTCTTATTAAATCTTTGAAAGATTTTAGATTTTATGTTCTTCATTTACATGTCATTTCTTATGTTCCTAGTAATGTAATGAAGAGAATCCTCACATGGCTAGATCCAGATGGAAAAAGAGAAAAATGGATTGTTGTGTTACTGGAGTATGACATTGAAATTAATCCCACCAAGTTGATCAAAGGACAAGGACTTGCAAAGATGATGACAAATTCCAACTGTGAATCCTTGCAGCTAAATTTCTTGACTAGTCATTCCAATTAGCTTGATATAGGGGTACAAGTAATGCTTGATTTCTCTATGTGTCCATGGTATTCTGATATTGTGTATGTGTTGCAAAATTTACAGTCTCCTACAGGGTTAAGAAAAACCAGAGCAAGGTCAGTGAAGTTGAAATATTCCAAGTTTTGCACTCTAAACCAATACCTTTATTGGAAAGATCCTGGTGGAATTTTCTTCAATTTGAATGGACACCTAAATGTGAGGAAAGCTTCCAACAGTTGAAGAATCTTCTCACAAGTGCACCCATTCTGAAAATTGAAAACCTAGAAAAGGACTTTGTGGTGTGCATTGATGCATGCGGTCAAGGACTTGGAGGAGTTCTTATGCAAGACAACCATGTGGTATGTTACGAGTCTAGAAAGTTGAAAGATCATGAGAATAATTATGCCACTCATGACTTAGAACTTGTGGCCATAGTACATGCTCTCAAGATGTGGAGGCATTACTTAATGGGAAGAAAGTTTGAGTTAAGGACAGGCCACTGTGGTCTGAAGTATTTGTTTGATCAGCCAACACTAAATGCTAGAAAAGCTAGATGGCTGGAGTTTTTATGTGAGTTTGATTTTGAAATCAAACACATAAAAGGGAAGGAGAATAAAGTGGTTGATGCACTCAGTAGGAAAGTGCATGAAATGCATGTGGAAGCTCTAAGTATTTTCCAATCATATCTAAGATAGCTGATTCTGAATCATGCTGCTGAAGATCAAGTGTATGTGCAGGTAAAAGACAAATTGCAGCAACAAAGTCTTGAGAAGAGGTATGGGGGATATAAATTGGAAGAAGATGAGATTCTTACCTACAAGAATAGAATTTATATTCCACATGTAGAATATTTGACGAGATTTGTTATGGATGAGATCCATCAAGCTCCATATTCTGGTCATCCAGGATATTAGAAGACAATTGCTATAGCCAGAAAGCAATATTTATGGCCAAGAATGAAAAACGACATTGCTGAATACATTTCAAGGTGCATGAAATGTCAACATGTGAAGGTTGAGCATCAACACCCAACAGGTTTTTCGCAACCTTTTCTAGTTCTCGAATGGAAATGGGAAGTTATTTCCATGGACTTCATTACAGTTTTGTCAATGACTTGGAGACAACATGATTCTATCACGGTTGTGGTGGATAAGTTGACAAAGGCAACACATTTTATACATGTTAAGTCCACACATAAGGCTGATGACATTGCAAAAATATTCATGAAGGATATTTTCAAGTTGAATGGATTGCCTAAGGAAATAGTTTCTGATAGGGATGCCAAGTTCACTTCCAATTTTTGGAACAGGTTGTTTGCAGATTTGGCTACAAAGCTCAATTTTGGCACTGCTTACCATCCTCAGACTAATGGTCAAACAGCAAGGGTCAACCAAGTGTTGGAAGACATGCTTCGTATGTATGTGATGGACAAGCCAACAAAGTGGGAAGACTACTTACACTTGGTATAATTTGCATACAACAATGGACAGCAAGATTCTTTGGGGATGATCCCATATGAATCTTTATATGGCAGAATGTGTAGGACACCTATGACTTGGGATAACCCTGTGAACAGGATTGTTCTTGGGCCAAAATGGCTCAAGGAGATGGAGCAAGAATTTGTAAAGATAAGGAAGAATATGAAGGCATACCAAGACAGAAAGAAGAGCTATGATGATAAGCATAGAGTGAACAGAGAATTATGTGTTGGGGATCATGTTTATCTGAGAGTGAGGGAAAAGTAGAGTTCTTTGAAGCTTGGAAGTTGTGCCAATTTGTCCCCTAGATATTGTGGACCTTTTGAATTGCTAGAAATAATAGGGCCAGTTGCATATAGACTTGTATTTCCTGCTAGCACTAGAGCTCATGATGTTTTTCATGTTTCTTTGCTTAAGAATTCTTTTTTTTTTTAACAGAAACTAAAAAAGGTATATATAAAAAGTAGTTGTGCACAGCCAATCATTACATAAGTGGTATTATAGTGTATATATGCATAGCAAAAAAGCTGCACAGAGAGTCTATCCATGAGATTTTCCAAAAAACTTCACATAGTGTCTGTTCAAAACACCTAATACCATGGGTAGTATATACACAAACAAACTGTTTACATATTAAAAGACAAAAAAACATTCAGCCATATCTAAAAAAAACCAGTTTAAGGGTTGCCTCTGAAATTTCTTGGTTGAGCTATTGACTCCTCCTCCATAGGATGCACAGCTTCAGCAGTGTCTCCATAAACTCTACTATTCTGGTTCAAGGCCATGAAGCGCTGAAGGTCCTCTTAAATCCTGTCAACTTTACCCATAATTTCTCGGAGATTACTTTCATTGTCATCGATGCAAGCGTCATGATTGCTAATCTGGAGGAAGGTGTAACTCACTGTTTCGCCCATACTCTTCACTTCGCGAGCCATTTCCTTATTGTCCATGACACTAATTGCAAGCATTTCATACAATCTCCTCAGATTCTTTTTAGTGTCCATAATACCTGCACTTTCGCCGGCTTGTGCCATTCTACTTACCTTAGACGTAATGCTGATTCATGCGAAATGATTTTGAATTGTAGAACTGGCAGGGTCACAGGCTTCGCTCGCAGCCTGAAGATGAATAATGCAAAGGCCTAGCGCAAGAAGGTCCTGGTGCAGTGAGAATTCACCTTGCTTGTGAAAAACCAAAGTGCCTACCGCTCCTTCCTGCCACCCCAAGCAATGGCAGCCTAAAACCAAGCTTCGTCCCCAATTACCAGGAGTTGTGGAAAAACCTGAGACAAGAGTGACAGCCCGTGACACTGTGAGAGAGCTACACGAACAGGAGGAGAAGGCTGCAAGTGCGAGCTGTTCCTTCACTACAGAGTGACTGAGAGGGAGAGCCTACCACGGGAGGCCTTGCAACCCCCCTTCTCCAATGCCTGTGACAACCTTCAGAAGGATTCGCAAAGCTTCATGTAACCCAGGGCCGAGAATTGAAATGGTATGAAGAGCCATATCGCTTCCAAGAGAAGACATGGAGCTTGGAGCGTGCGAGGGGATAATGCCATTAACCCGAGGCCTGGAGTCCTTAAATGCTGCAGCGTCCGTAAGATGCAGGGAGCGGTGTGAAGACCATGCAGCAAGGGGCAAAGGACTCTCAAATAAATGAAGGGAGCCGGTAGATGGCAAATCGAGGTGGAGGCTAGCTGCAAAGTGACGCAGGGTGACGGAGAAGGGGAAGGAGGGAGGGGTAAGGAGATGCGAAGGATGGAGGAATAAGGAGAGGGAGAAAGGATAAGGGAGATGAGGGGAGGGGGTGAAAAAGATAAGGAGAAGGAGAGAGGGGGGGGCCAAAGAGGCTAATGTGGAAATGAGAGAAGGAAGGATTATTCAAAAGATTGATCCTCCAACTATGTCCATACAAGGGGTACTTTCTTATCATGAGAGGATGGAGTTGTTTGGGGGATATCCAGCACCTCATTATGGGACATATTTTAGGATGGGAGGATTCCCATTTTTCCTGAATTGACCTTGTGGGAGAGAGGCCCCCAAATTAGCCATTATATCCACTGCAGAGTTGTTGAGCCGTAGAATGTGAAAAGGCTCATAGGAATTGTGCATATGGAGCTTTACTTTGTTATAAAAGCAGTGACAATAGACAGCTCCCAAGGGGTTCCCATTGATCAATTTGGAGATAACATGCTTTGAGTCTTCGAATATTAGAACCTTCCTATAATTCTGAGAGTGTAGGAGTTGCAGGCCTTGTAAAAGAGCCAACCACTCTGCCTCATTATTGGTTCTATTCCCTAAACCCCAAGCGAAGTTTAGTTCTGTGTGTCCTCCAGGATCCAGAAGGATACCCCCCGCTCCTGCCACCCCTTCTTTGCTTAAGAAATATTGACATGACACTAAACATGTGATTAATTAGGATGTCATTCAGGTGGAACTTGAGGAAGAGTTCCAAATCGGGCCAATGTCCATCCTTGACAGGAAGGTCGCCATGCTCCGGAACCGATCCATAGGGCAGGTAAAGGTGCAATGGGAGCACTATGGTCCTGAAGAGGCTACTTGGGAGCTGGAGGATGCCATGTGATTGGCACATCCATTTTTGTTCAATTCTGCAGAGCACTGAGGATAATGCCAGTGTAGAATTTTTGTTCAATTTGGTAAGCACTAAGGACAGTGCTAATTGAAGGGAGGGGGGGGAATGTAACACCTCGGTTTTGACCCCATGATATTTTGATGGTACATGATGTATATATTATATTGAGATCATGGCATGGAGCTCAAGGCCAAGGCCCTGCCATCGATATGGTATTTTTTATATAGGTGATCGAGGTTGATACCTATGGTTTTTGTTCTAAGTGAAGCACAGTAGATATATTTTCATATATCGTGTAAATGTACAAATTAATATAATACCACAGCTATCTATGGAATTGCAACATGAAAGAGATGGGGGCATGATTTCAAAAGGGATAGGGTGGGGGAGTTGGTTAAACCTATGAGCCTATAGGGTTAATCCAGATGGGAGGATTCCCATTTTTCCTGAATTGACCTTGTGGGAGAGAGGCCCCCAAATTAGCCATTATATCCACTGCAGAGTTGTTGAGCCGTAGAATGTGAAAAGGCTCATAGGAATTGTGCATAAGGAGCTTTACTTTGTTATACAAGCAGTGACAATTGACAGCTCCCAAGGGGTTCCCATTGATCAATTTGGAGATAACATGCTTTGAGTCTTCGAATATTAGAACCTTCCTATAATTCTGAGAGTGTAGGAGTTGCAGGCCTTGTAAAAGAGCCAACCACTCTGCCTCATTATTGGTTCTATTCCCTAAACCCCAAGCAAAGTTTAGTTCTGTGTGTCCTCCGGGATCCAGAAGGATACCCCCCGCTCCTGCCACCCCTTCTTTGCTTAAGAAATATTGACATGACACTAAACATGTGATTAATTGGGATGTCATTCAGGTGGAACTTGAGGAAGAGTTCCAAATCGGGCCAATGTCCATCCTTGACAGGAAGTTCGCCATGCTCCGGAACCGATCCATAGGGCAGGTAAAGGTGCAATGGGAGCACTATGGTCCTGAAGAGGCTACCTAGGAGCTGGAGGATGCCATGTGATTGGCACATCCATTTTTGTTCAATTCTGCAGAGCACTGAGGATAATGCCAGTGTAGAATTTTTGTTCAATTTGGTAAGCACTAAGGACAGTGCTAATTGAAGGGAGGGGGGGGAATGTAACACCTCGGTTTTGACCCCATGATATTTTGATGGTACATGATGTATATATTATATTGAGATCATGGCATGGAGCTCAAGGCCAAGGCCCTGCCATCGATCTGGTATTTTTTATATAGGTGATCGAGGTTGATACCTATGGTTTTTGTTCTAAGTGAAGCACAGTAGATATATTTTCATATATCGTGTAAATGTAGAAATTAATATAATACCACAGCTATCTATGGAATTGCAACATGAAAGAGATGGGGGCATGATTTCAAAAGGGATAGGGTGGGGGAGTTGGTTAAACCTATGAGCCTATAGGGTTAATCCAGATGTCAATAGGAGAACCTATGAACCCTCATCTACCTTTTTTCCTTTGTCCTCAATCCTTTAATCTTCTAGAAGGTGGTTGAGGCAATTAATGCCTTGGGTAGAACAAGGCATGGATTCAAATTGATTTTCTAAGAAATTTTGCATAGACTTGCAGCCTAAGAAGGTGCATTCTTGCTTCTACAGCAAGAAAGCACGTGAATGTGTGCGTAGACCATTCTCCTTAATCATGTTTTTCTCTAGGGGGGATGTTTTTTCATTCATTCCATTCATTCATGGGGTTCACTCATGCATTTTTATATGTGTTTTTCATCATTGGCATTATTGTTCACCCTGTTGCAGAGCTGAGTTGTCTATTTTGAGTTCTTCACCCTGGTTGCTCAACCCGCAGGTAGAGAACTGTGTTTTGGTCACCCATTTCTCCTTTTCCTCAGTCGCGCAAGGGTCAGGGGACTGTGTATTTTGAAATTATTTTCATTTTTCGAGCAAGGGTAGAGGAGATCCTTCGATTTCATGAGAAAGTGTGGCCATCTGTGGTTTTTTCCCAGCATGGGTGGTTCCTGCAGTAGAAATCCTCTGTTACAGTGTTTTCCCTGTGTACAGTGAGAAGCATGTTTGTTGGTTTAACAGTGTGGCTGTTGTGTCGTGTACTCTGGGTTTTGGGTCTGATTTGTTTACAAGACTATGGAGTGGAAGAGAATAGGAAAGGGCTTGTTAACCTAGTGTAGGAGGAACCTTAGGAAAATATAAGAGTGGTTGGATATTTATTGCATGCCCTGAAGTGCAATAGAAGGGAGACATAGCCAGAAGGAATGTTGAGAATAGAAAGGGATGCTACCTTGTGTTGGGATGTAGGTGATGTGGATGTCAGGACAGATAGATATTTTGGATGTGTACTTAGCTCTTGAGTGAGCCACTATCTTAGCCACTTTTCCTTTCCACTGCCCTAGCAACCTCTAAACCCAAGGGAGATTGGCTTGGCCTCGGGGCCTGTTAACCCAATTGGAACTTGGTTTGGGTGATTCTATTTTGCATTGGCCTTGTGTATTGTCTTGGTAATACTGCAACCTATTAACCCAACTAGGTGTTGGCTTAGTTGGACAGTATAATAAGTCCAACTAGGTGTTGGCTCGATTGTGTGTTAAATATATGGTTGTGTGTGAGTCTGATGTTCCCTGGTTCCTTGTGGAATCATTCCCAACTCGGGGGTGGAAGTGGTGTTGAGAGATGAAAGAACACACTTGCCTATGGTTGGGTGGAAAGTTGCATATACATAGCTAGTTGCAATACAACTTCATCCTTCCGAATAATAATTATTGTTATGTTGTTTATGCAATGTATTTTCCTATGAATTGTTTTGTTCATGTTTGAATGCTTAATGATGATGAAGTAGATGTTTACTTGTGTATATTTCCTGCATTTAATCTATGTTTTTTCCTTAGATGTTTTTATGCATTTTTTCCTAAGTTTATGGAGGCTTAAAGCTCTATTACAAAGGTCAGAATGCTTCTGACTTAGTGTTTCAGCCCTTTGAAATCTGCTTAGGAGAGGTTGAAGGAGGAAGCCGAAAAGGAGCAGTTGAACTGGGAAGAAAAGTTGTGTTTCTGCATAACGGGATCCACAACGGAAGGCTAAATACAAGAGGGAGGAGAAAGAAGTTCCATTGGCACAGAATATGGGATTTTCAACTTTCAAGTTCTGCCCGTGGAAGGCAGAAGATGGAAGGTAAAAATCCAGATAAAAGATAAGGTAGAAATTGAGCTTTCCGAATTTCGATGTCCGAGGTCAGAAACCAAAATTCAGAAGCATAAAATGATTTTAAGGTTGAAGGATGAATTTATGATTCTTGGGATCTTCCTGTGGAAGGAGAAAAGCAGAGAACAAAAAAACGCAGAAAAGTTCTAAGGAAAAGTTAATGTCCCAATTTCCGAAGTCTGAGGTCAGAAAGTGGAAGTCAGAAGTGCAGAAAAAGGTTAAGGCCAAAAGTCGTTCTCCCGATTTCTGAGTTCCACTGCGGCGGCGAAATGCAAGAGGTGGAAGAAAGAATTTTTATCAAAGAAGAATGTGGGATTTCTGACTTTCGATATCCGCCAGCAGAAGCTAGAAGGCGGAAGGTGGAAATCCATAAAAAGGATAAGGTAAGGATTTTAACTTCCGATTCCCGGGTTCCGCAATAGAGGGTGGAAAGGAGGATAGATGTACCATAATTTGATAGTTTTCTGACTTCTGAGTTTTGAAGTATGGAAGGAAGAAGGCAGAATGATGGTGCAAAATACTCTTTCAAAAGTTAATGTTCTGATTTTCGAAGTCCGAGGTCAGAGGGAGGAAGTCAAAAGGATAGAGAAATGTTAAATCAAAAGTGTAAGTTCCCGGGTTCCAAGTTCCGCAACGAAAGGGAGGAAGGAGAAAGATGGGAGAATGAAAGTTGATAAAGGATGAATATTGGGTTTCTGTGATTCGAGTTTCATAGCGGAAAGGCGGAAGGTGAAAAGTGAATAAGTTCAGTTAGCATTTCGATGGTTCTCTGATTTCCGGCTTCCGAGGATGGAAGGAAGAAAAGCGAAACTACGAAAGGTGGAAAGGTCGTTAAATCTTTCTTCACACATTTATGTTTCTAATTTCCAACTTTCGAAGCTAGAAGGCATAAAGTGGAAATGCAGAAGTGGAAGGTTAGCGAAACACTTCGTCGAGATGTTGGAGTTTCGATTTGTGACTTTTGAGGCCAGAAGGTGGGAAGCATAAGTGCGGAAGTGAAATCTTGGCAGGACACTTCGTCGAAAATTGAAGTTCATATTTCATACTTCCGAGGTCGGCAGTGCAGAAGTGGAGGTGCAGAAAGGGCAAGGTTAGTTTGGAAATGGCCATTCTAGACACAGAATGTGTAATTGAAGGGTAGAACAAATGGTATAGTGGTTATAAACCTAAGATGAAGGTTAGAGAATAGGTTAATGTCCATACTCGGTGTTTATCAAAAGAGAAAGAGGTTCTTTAAACAAAAATATTTAATAATCTGCATTTTGGGGTATGGGGACGTGACAGTGTGGTATCAGAGCTAATGGTTGCAATATTGGGCCTAGATGGGCCATGTGAATAGTTTCCAGAACTATTGGTTGCAGCATTGCAGCTAACTGTGTTTTTAATTTTTGAAAATTGTCATGTATCTATAAAACATGTATGTTAACACATTTTTGCAGAGTCATTGTGCAGATTAGAAAGGTGGGTTTTTAAGCTCAGGCCATGAGAACCTATAGCGGTAATGATATACGGTATCCCCATGGGTATCAGGAAGATGTTATGGGTGACAATGTTAGAGTAAAAAATGATGAAATTGAGTCAAATGGAAGGAGATATCAGGATACCCCGCCAGATTTTGCAGCCACCATGAGAAGCCTACGGGTGGAAATGCAGAGTTATAGAGCAGACAATGAAAAATTGGTTAAGGATCAAGAGGATCATAATCAGCTGAATGTAGCCATGCTGTGGAGTTTGACATACTTACAAATAAATATGAACTTTGGGCATGGGACAGTAAATCCATAATGAAGTAAGAGCAACACTAGAAGAAGGAAAAGGACTTCTAGTGGGTCATCTAACTCAGAAGAATCCAATGGGGGTTCAAGCTCTTCTTCTCACAAGATCAAGAGAAAGAGGCACCATAGGAATAGCTCTCAAGATGAATTTAAGAAGGCTAAACCTCCTATATTTAATGGTGAGATAAATACAGGTTAAGAAGCTGAAGTTGGCTTCTTGGGATGAGGAAGTATTTCCAAGTCTAGGACTATTCAAGAAACATGAAGGAAATGGTTTCCATTTTCAATCTCAATGGAAGAGCATCCATTTGGTGGGATCACCTCAAACAAGTAAAAAGGATCAATGAAAGAATACTTAAGTGGAAACAGTTCAAGTACTTCAAGCAAAAATACCTCTCTAACAGGTATTATGATGACAAAATTAAGGAATTCCATGAGCTGAGATTGGGACAACTAACAATGGAAGAATATGCCAATAAGTTCTTGGAGTTGTTAAGGTATGTTAAGTACATCAAATATGAGAACTTGAAGATCCATCATTTTCTGAGTGGATTACCTCAGTCTTACAAAGACCGAATTGATTTTGATGATGACATCATCATCATGTTTTTCAAGTATTTCATGTTTTTGGGGTAGTTAGGCCCTTCAAAAGTATGTTGAGTGGGTACTTGTTGGATGTGTATTTTAAATCCGCATCCAATGAGCTCTCCTGATTGAAATGTGAGTAAAAACCCAAAGAGATATGTCGAAAATACGAACAAAAAAAGTAGTTTTTTTTATGATACCTATCCCCAAATTTATATTAAAAAATTGTTTAAGAGGTGCTCCCTTTCTGAATTTTAAATCATTTTATTGGCTATTATTTTTGGAAGGCCCATTTTAAATTGAAATATTTTGAGAGCTGGTTTTTACTAGCCCCCAATGTTTTCAGATGTTTACAAATAGGCTACTACATGCCACCAATGCCAAATATTTGATAGTAAGAGGAAAGTGGTCCCACACCCTCTCAATCTAATATCAGTAGAAGCACCTTTTCAGTAGTGGGGACGGTATTTTATCGGGGAAATAAATCCCAACTCTCCAGGATAGCATAGATGGAGCTTAACAACAACTGACTACTTCACTAAGTGGATTGAAGCATCTTAAGGCTGGAAATGGCTAGGTACACAATATACAGTCTATTAAGATGGAGCTCATATAGAACTCAAACTTATTCTGAGACACCCCTCCCAGAGCTGAATATATACAAGTTGAGAGGCTATTGGAGACAATATTAGCCCAGTTGAATACAGTCCCCTAGGTGGCCACATAGAAAATAATGGGAACCCAACCCAACTTGACACTCTTACCATGGGCTCTCCCAAAAACTCTGTTCAACATCAATGCTATAAATCTATAAGGAGTCCTAAGAGTGGCTGTGTCATATTCTCCTGATGGCCTGGTTTGAAAGTTCTTCCCAGGCATCATCATCCTCTTCACTGTTTCAACCAGGTCCAAATTTATTTATTTCAACCAATCTTCAGTTAGGTAAACCTGAGCTGGGGGTAGGTGATATGCCAATGAGACATAACCAGGACTGTAGTAAGCATATCCCTGTTTGGCAGTATTGGCTAAAATCATAGTTGTCAGATATTCCCTAGTCAGAATCCATCCAATCACCTCAGAACATGGGAATAGCTCAGGTCTAGTGGCTATCTTCATCAGAGCAGACTTCTCAATGTTGGCGTATATGGTTAGTTCTTCAAACCCTACATCAGGCACTTCTTGATTTGAAATCATTTGATATATATCACCCCACTTATAGTCTGGCTCTACCCCAATGGTAGCTCTAGTATCCTCATAGATATATTCTACCTTAGTAATTATCTCCACATCAGGTTCTCCCTCAGCAACAGGAGCCTTCTTCTTTTGTCTTTTAGACATATCTCCTTTGAAGAAGTTGCCCTGTCATAAACAAAATTGCATTTAGGATATTTGAGCTTTTAATCAGTATTCGAAGAATGAAGAAAAACTGTATAAACATTTACCTCTTCCATATTCGCAACAGCTAAACCTATCAGAATGCAAATGCAAAATCGGGAATAAATGGCAAGAAAACTTCTGAAAATTGTTAAGTCTGAAAAATCCTAAGTCAGTCTGCAACTAGCAATAATCATGATTGACCGAAATGCATCCTAACTCCTTGCTAACATGGAAAATCCCTATCAGTGAGACTAGTCTTGATAGTGAGGCACTACGTAGAAACAACCAGTTTGACCAAAATTAAAACCCCCGACGTCCCAGCAAGACAGGGTAAATACCCATGATGGAACAAGACTTGGAATTTCCCTCCTGGAAGGCCATAGACAAACCCACAAAAAAATGGTGCAGACAGCGTAACGCCTGTATACACCAACCTCCTAAACATTCGGACCGGGTTCAAACCTCCATAACGGCTTACAAAACAACTCAATAAAAGAAAACCCCCGATTGCAAAACTGTCAAACTGAACAATACTACACACCGAGAGGATACAAACTCAGAATTAGATGACCAACTACCAATGGTGGGAACACCTAACCAGAGGACAAAACCCTAGTTCCAAAACTGACTCATAAACTCAAAAGAAAGGGTAAAACCATGGTTGGCCTACCTAGCAGACGAGTTGTTTAGTTGACAAGGAAATCTAAAAACTCCACGGAAACGCCACCCATGAACGAGATCCCGACAGCTAGGCATGAATGCACAGTTCGACTCGACAGGGACAGCAAGCGCGAGTTCACAAGGGTAAACAATAAAATAATAACCCCGCCTTATAAATAGACTTTGGTGAAACAAAAGGTCAGCGGGAAAACGCTTCTATCGGACGGTGGAACAACTAAGGCATCGGGAAATTAATCCAAAGAGGAGTCACAACGGTGGGTGACGGACATACTATGGGTTCCGCAGCACAATAAAAAGCATCGACGAAATAAACACTAAACTGCAGCCTTGGACCTAGAAACCACTATAGCATCGGATGACTAGTTCAAATAGGAGCCGCAATGGCGAAAGTCACATGGACTAAAAATTTCTGTAGACTAGTAAACATTAGAGAAAACCAAAACAAACCATCGACGAAAATCAAAGGAACCATCGGAAAAAATAAAACAAACTATCGGCAAACGAAAAACAACATGTCTGAAAGTTAGTTCGCTCTGAAGCCGCAATGGCGGGAATCAAATAGAATACGGACTCCACGGCAACCGAGAACATCGACGATCAAAACAACCAAAGACTAATCCAGTGAAAAAGAGCAAAATCAAAAACCCTATGGGATTGGAAAAAATAAGTGCTTTCATCGGCGTGCTTGCAATCTGCCATCCAAAACGGCGGCAACACAAAGGACTGATGCTTCGACGGTGATGAAACAAAAACACCGATATTAAAACAAAACAAAAAATCACGTCGATGAAAAACATAGCTTTATATCGGGTCATTCATAAGTAATCTTCCGCAACGGCAGCTGCATAGATGACTACGGCCCCAATTCACAGTTCGATAAGCTTCCGACAGTGAAAAAGGAAATCATCCATAAGTCAAAGCATCAAGTTCAAGTCATCATCATCAGCAGATAAAGATAGTCATTCAACAATTTAACCTCAAAGAGTAGAAAAGGAACAACAAAGTTCAGCAATCCAAAACAAATCCAGGCAAGATAAAATTTACAAGGAGGGTCCAAAATTTTAAAAAATTTGGGAAAATGTTGCAGCTGCAATAGATTGAAAAGTTGAATATTTTGAGGGAGAAGAAGCTTAAGTATAAATCTCAATTTAAAAGGCTTCTGTTGAGAAATCAAAGGTTGATCAAACAGAATAAAATTTCTAAGATCAGGACAATTAGATTTAAAGCCAAGTTAGATGAGGCGAGAAGAAATGTGCCAATTCGACTTTCTGTCGAATCAGCCCTTAAAATATGACATTTTTGTTTTCTGTAATGAATTCCAATTTTTGTCTTATGGTTTAAATCTTCGATTATGCATGCAGACGACTTCAAATTAGCTTCTACAGGTCAGTAATATATTGGATTTTGTCAGTTTCGATTCTTGGTGCAAAGCTTTCTTATTTAATAAGGATATCTGCAGAATTAAAATTCTGCAGACATCCTATTTATTTCTATATGATTGTTAGTTTCACTTTGCTAACACATTTTGTTTAAAATTGTTAGGTATTAATGAGTAGGTGAGATGAAGCTAGATGTCGTGCTGCATTTGTGGTTTTGACTATCTGGAGTTTACTCATTGGAGGCTGCTTCGAAAATGCAATTGATTACTATTTTGCTATTTCTACACTCCTATTTCTGAGCATTACCAGTGTGGATTACCGAATATAGTGATGAAACATTTTGGGGAAAAATTTTACTGGATTTATCCAGTAAGTTAGGTAATTTCTTGCATGTTATTCCTTCCTGGTGGTTACACAACGATATACCTATGATCATGGTCTTTTCTTCATTCTATATTCGGATAAAATCCATGTATTAACATGGAAATAGGAGATTTAGTTAATTAGTTGTTGTTTTGTTTCCCTTTATAAACAAGTTTTAAACATGAGTAAAGGGTTCCATTTCTAATACTTATGGAGAATTGATATTTTACAGTTCCATACTAGATTCTATTGTGCTGGTGTTTTTCTGGAACTTTTTTTTTGAAGATCATTTGATGCTACAGAATAGTGAAGACCTTAGCTAAGTCTTTAAGTTGTTTTATGCTGTGTTAATGATGGTTTTCCTTTGTTAAATTTCACTTTCATATATATATCGTCATATTATATGTGAAATATTCTTTCATGGATTTTGAATGATTACATTGTCTTGAAATGTAAATGATTTGTTATTAGGTTGAAATGAGTGAGCTTCTTCACATTTTCAATTGATTATGAAACTATGTTACATGAATTATTAACTTGTAAGCTGACCTTGCTCTGTCTACATGTTAGTATATGATTGTATTTGTTATGTTTTCAGGACTGTGTTAGATTTATTTGATAACAGGTTTTAATTTTTGTTCGAATTATCTTGTAATGAAATACCATCTTATTGTGAGGTAATTCAGATTTAGTTCTGTTTAGTGCGGACTTTTCTAACAGTTCATAATTATAGATCACCTTATACTTTCAAACCTCTTGTCAAATCAACAATTCATGCTCTCAGTTGAGATAGATAGCTTGCATTTAGGTCATCATAAGATAGAATTAGGATCTACTATTTTCTGTACTTAGCTTAAGATAATTGTTAGCATTAGTTAGTCATTAGGTTAAATCTCTCTAATTTGTTAAAAGATTGGGTTAAGAAAATATTTCCACATATACCTAGAGAGACTCTCTATTTTGAGAGCACATTATACAGGCAGCAGGGCCTTGATCCTATGAAAGACAGTTACTTTAAACATACACAAGATTGCATTAAGTCAAGTGTGTGGGATGTCTTTCCGTTGTTGGCTTAGGTCAATTTTCCTAGCCAACACTTCCCCAATTGCAGAGAGATCGAACAATGGAGAATCATCTCACAGAAAATCAACGGTGCGAAGAGCTTCACTTGCAGAATCAGAAACATATAAAATTTCACTCTCGCACCCCGCATGCCGCATCCCGTATCCTACATGTAGAATGACTGTTGTAGAGATAAAATTTGTGGAAATCAAAATTTACCATAATTCATTTCTGTATCTTGCATCTCACATCCCGCAAATTGCGGAAGGGACGTTGCGGAAAGCAGATTTTTCCAAACGACATTTCCGCATCCCGCATCCCACAAGTTGTGGAAAGGGAATTGCGGAAGGGAAAATGTGGAGTCCAAACTTCTGCAAGGTGCATTTCCGCATCTCGCATCCCACAAGTTGTGAAAAGGGAATTGCAGAAGGGAAAACACGGAGTCCAAACTTTTGCAAGTGCATTTCCACATCTCACAGGTTACAAAAGGAAAAATATGCAGAAATTCGATCTATTCATAAAAATTTCTAAGTCTAAAACTGATTTTGAGCATTTAGGCCATCCCGAATCCAGTCGATCTAGCTCCATATCAACTTAGAAAATTCATTGAAATAAAATTACATACATATATACACCATTCATGAAATACACATCTGCATCAAATACATTCCATTCAAGCATTCATCATATTAATATTCATTTATAAATAAATACAGTTGCAGGGATTGAAACAGAAAAAATACTTATCTTTATCAGAAGCTTTTCCCACAACCAGCTATGTCACTGCAACGTTCCACCCAACCATAGGCCAGTGTGCTCATCGATCTCTCAGCAACAATGCCATCCCCAAGATGGGTATGATTTCCCCCAAGGAATAAGGAACACTAGCAGACTTCCCCACATCCAAGGATATAATAAAACTCAGCCAAGCCAACACAGTTGGGATTATCAGGATTACACAGGTAATGATTCACACATAGACAAAGTTTATGCAAGCCACAACCAAGCCAACAGATGAGTTTATTAGGCTACCATCCAAGCCATCCTTCTAGTTGGTTTTATTAGGCTTACACAGATAGTGGTTTACACTTGTGAAAGTTTCACATGAGACACAACCAAGGAAACATATGGGTTTATCAAGCTACCAGCCAAGCCATCCTTCCAGTTGGGTTTATCAAGCTACCAAGGAGGTGGAAAGACTGACCGCTAAGCTAGTGAGCTCAATCCCAGAGCTATGGACACCTACACCGAATCATTTGCATCAAATACATTCCATTCAAGCATTCATCATATTCATATTCATTTATAAACAAGTAGAGTTGCAGAGATTGAAACAGAAGAAATACTTATCTTTATTAGAATCATGTCCCACAACCAGCTATGTTGCTGCAACGTTCCACCCAACCATAGGCCAGTGTGCTCATTAATCTCTCAACAACACTTCCACCCTTGAGCTAGGTATGATTTCCCCCAAGGAATAAGGAACAATAGAAAACTTCCCCACAGCCAAGGAAACAATTAAACTCATCCAAGCCAACACAATTCGGTTTATGAGGCTTACACATTTAGTGATTCACACATAGATAAAGTTTTTACAAGTCACAACGAAGCCAACATATGGGTTTATCAGGCTACCAGCCCAGTCATCCTTCCAGTTGGGTTTATCAGGCTTACACACATAGTGGTTTACACTTAGCCAAAGTTTCACATGAGACACAACTAAGCCAATATATGGGTTTATCAAGCTACTATCCAAGCCATCCTTCTAGTTGGGTTTATCAAGTTGCCAAGGTGGTGGAAATACTAACTGCTAAGATAGTGAGCTCAATCCTAGAGCTATGGAAACCTACACCAGATCTAGCCTGAGTTATAAACATTTGCACACCCAACACAAGGAAGCATACCCTTCTCTACTCCACAGTCCCTCAGGCCATGCCTTCCCTTCCAGTGCTATTCAGGGTATGCAAAGAAGAAAACCATCCCTCTAGATTGGTCTGTGAGGTTCCTTCACACACTAATTTTATCAAGCAAGTCCAGACTCCATTTCCATTCCCCAAATCAGTTCAGATATCAAACGAGGATGTACACACAAATATCTCAGTTCTAGGATTAACAAAACGTAACAGAAGCCAAGGAATACATACACACACAATAATTACAATTTTTTTAGCATTGCCTAAGCTAGACCAAGTACTACAATTACCAAAATGAAATCATTGTTGGTCATTCAATTCAAAACACAAATCAGATTCTGGGCATTCACATTTAGAAAATGACTAACATAAGGGAAAATCGTAAAAAGGAAACAATGCACCAAACCGGAAAAACTCCCCAAGGATCAAGATTCAGAGTATTTTTTCTTGCTACGTGAATTCTAGAATCCCCCCTTGTCAAAACATTCCCCACAGTACAAATCGTGAGGGGAAGGTGAAATACGACTGCATGAGGGAAAGGAAGGAGTTTTTGGTGTTTTCTTGCCCAAGAAAATTTAAAAAACATTTTTCAGAAATGGGTGCTCCGCCCATTTCAAATTTCTTCCCACTCTTCTAATTCCCCCCCTTATCCTTAGGAAAAATCATGCCCCCCCATCTCATTTTGTTGCATTGGCAGATATTATAGTAACCCTAGATGTGGGTTGTCACTCTGGTATGCCGTACCATTGATTTTGAATTCTGACAATCACCTTCTATGGTCGTAACTGATATATACCATGTTGATCCCATTGGAAAGTGGTGCCACATCACAAAGTACATCATATTCAAAAGGATTGATAAATTAGGTGAGTTTGCATTGGCAAGTGATCCTTATTTCCTGACCATCCTTCATCCAATTGATATTGTAAGGATGAGTATGTGTAGTGGTGGAAAGACCTAATTTCTTCACAAGGCCTTCAGAAATGAAGTTCTTCTGGCTACCATTGTCCATAATCATATGTAATGGATTTTTCTGAACCCATATCTGTGTATGGAACATATGTTCTCATTCCTCCTCATTGATGATAGTCGAGGCTGTCGAAGTGTTTGATGTCGAATCCAAGAGGGTCAATACTTTTGGGTTGGATTCTACCAGGGCTTTGTCGAATAAGTTAGAGGTCGACAATTTTTCCAAAAAAGTATTCTGAGCTTTGCATTCTGACGTATCATGCTAGGATGAATTGTGATAATCACACCATTTCTTGGTAGGAGCTTGTTTGTTGTGATCCTTCTTATATTTATGAAAGTTATTCTTATGATAATCAGGCTTTGATGAGGTCGACTGAGAAGGGTTCTTTGACTTGTCTGATTCAACTGACAACTTCTTGTCAGATGTTTGACCTATCGACTTGTTAGCGAAACGTGCTTTCCATTTTTGCTTAGCTTCAAGCTTGTTAGCGTAATGAAATGCATCCACAAGTGTACTGACAGTTAGAAAATCCATCTCTTATTGAATGTATGGGGATAGCTACTGATGTACTTCAGGGATAACATTTTTTCTTCTTCTTTGACGCCAAGTATAGCCATGAGTTGATAGAATTCATCTGTGTAACTCTGCACAGAATGGTCTTTCCATTTCCTTAGAGGTTTCCACTTGTTATACTTCTATTCAAGATACTGGTGTGGGTAGAAATTCTTTCGGACGTAGTCAAAATGTTTTACCCATGTGTCTATGGGGTTGCCTTCTTTTTCCATCTTTGTCGATAAATTTTCTCACCAGTAATGTACGGAGGTTGACATATTTAAGGATGCAATGGTGATATTTTCCACTTCAGAGATTTGATTCACGGATTAGTAAGATTCCAATTGTTGAACCCAATTGTCAATGGATTCCGCGTCAATATTTCCTTCAAGATTCAGTATGTCTAGATTCATTTTCACTTTGAAGGGGTTGATTTTATTGGAGTGAGGTGTCATCAAGGATTCCACAGATGTTGAAGCTAATCACATGAGAATCTTTCTAAACTAGGCGAATATTTTGGTTCACTGGTGAGCTAGTGCTTTTTCTATGAGTTGCTCTATCTCCTCAGTTACATCTCTATTGTTTGCTTCTTCGGCCATATTTTATGAATTCGAAGATAGTGTCTGATTTTGTTGTTGATTTTGTGAGCGTGTTTGAACATACATAAGTTAAATAACTTCGATGGATGATTTTATGTAACTTAATATTTGAACAAGATCTAATACCAATGATTTAGGTCATGCCCAGGTGCACGTTGGGGACAACATAGTTCGACTGAAGAAGGTGATCATTGTTATGGTAGAAGCATCAAGAGAATATGTAAAGCATGAAATACACTATATAGACATAAATTATACAGACAATATGCAAGAATTCGAACCAATAATTTCTATTACTTCTTCTCCATGAAGGTTTTTCGATGTATACTAAAATATCATACATGTTTATATAGAATGTTGAGATGATTGGGTGACTACTTGTACATTCAATTACAAAATATGTTATAATGGTTCGAAAGTTCAATTGTCATAGACGACTGGAAGATAGAGAGATATTCTAGAAATGTTCGACAATAGCCGGTGTCGATAATGCATGTCAAGATGTTGTATGTCAAGCTCGAAACTTATCAAGGTTGTTGAAGTCATTTTTGTTGAGGTTCGAACTTGTTGAAGCCGATATTGAACTTGTAAAAGTAGTCAAAGTGCTATACTTTGTCGAAGTTTGACAACATACCAACTGCTGAGTGGATCATGGAGGTGGATCAGAGACACGAAGTGCATGTTGTAGGAGTGGAAGAGACCCTTTACACATTATTACAATCTATAGAGGACACATTTGTGAATTTTATAATAGTTTGCTACCTAGGTGTGCAAGAGGATAACTTATTAAAGTTGAATGGGTTTCTACTATTAAGATTTCAATGGTTAAACAAGATCTAAAAGAATTTATCATCATAAGATCATAACCATATACAAAAGGATCACTGAAAGAAAGATAAGCATAACCACACAAAAGAACACTGGATTTATCCGAGGAAAACCTCATGGGGAAGAAAACCCAACAAAACTGCTTATATATAGAATTCAACCAAGTACAATGTAATACCCAAATAATAAGACTTATAATACCCCAAGAATAATATTGTATTGCTTCCTCTCTCCTATATGGACCGCTCCTTCTCTCTCTAGCGCAATTGCTTGATTGTTATGCTTGTCCAAATGAGGGAGGCACCTCTCCTATTTATAATGATAAGGTGAGATACCTAATAACCCAAATGGGCCAACTTCTCCTTCCTTCCAGGGCTGAATTTCCTTGGAAGGCTCAATAATACATTTTAATAATACTTTTGTGGGTACTACTGACCCGATTTACAACATAGGTTTTACCTCAAAACTTTACATGACCAATTACATCAATGAGATCCCTAATCGGAGGAAAAACTTCTCCAAAAGGGGTAATAACAATAATAATACAAAATATAATACTTTCTACTGTTACATTTATTTAACACTCCCTCTTAATAAGGAAGGAATTCTATAACATCACAATACATTTGTACAACTGACTGGTGAATCTATATGTCATAGGAATTTTTCACAACTACATCAACATCATCATCATCATTCATGGAATATCATAATCACATATATTTGGTATCATATCGAGCATAATCTCGATCATCTCAAGAATCATCATCATCTTTGGAATCATCTCGGTCATCATCATCTCATGCATCATCTCGAGCATCATCATCTTTGGAATCATCTCGATCATCATCATCTTTGGCATCATCTCGAGAATCATCATCTCAGCATAATATCAAGCATCATCATCATCTCTGTCATCATTTTGAGCATCATCATCTCTAGAATCATCTCGAGCATTATCATCTCTGCCATCATCTCAAGCATCACCTGCACTATCAGTATATAAATACTAAGATAAATCACCAACATCATAATTAAAATATGGAACATCATCATCTGCAAATGAATGCAAGAAATCATCTACAAGTGAATGCAGGACCACTCTCCATAAGAGATTATTATCGTCCACAGGACCATCCTCAGCCGGTAAGTGTTAGGACCACTCTCAATAAGATAGTGTTCTTGTTAGTGGGACTGTCCTCATAGAGGATAACGTCATCTACAACTGAATGCATATCTCATCCACAGCTGAATGCAATACCACTCAACATATGAGAGTACTATCGTCTGTAGGACCATCCTCAACTTGTAAGTTCTAGGACCACTCTAAACAGGAGGGTGTTATTGTCTGGAAGACCATCCTCAAAGAGGAAACTGTTGTCTGCAACTGAATGCAGATCTCCTCCACAGCTAAATGTAGGATCACTCTCCAAAAGAGAGTTCTATCGTCTACAGGACCATCCTCAACCAGTAAGAGATAGGACCACTCTCAATAAGAGAGTGTTCTTGTCAACAAGAGTATCCTCAAGGAGGATACTATCATCTGCAAGTGATTGTCAGACCTCAACAACATCTATAGGCAGATTGATAAAATCAACTAGCCTTTTCTGTATTAGCGCATCACTTCCATCTCATCCTCAATAATAATATCATCATCACTCCCTATTTCTAGGGATGTCCTTCCTAACTACGCCAAGATTGTCTCAAAAGTGTTCAAACTTTACATGAGACAAAGGATTAGTCAACACATCAACAACTTATTCCTCTATAGGAACATACTAGAGCTTCACCACTCCTCTCTGCACCATATCCCATACGTTATGAAACATCGGGTTCTCTATTAGCATGATGCAACTATGGCTATGAAAATAAATATCAATTGCATCCATCTCAGCATCAAACAATCCTGCCAATAGTTTGTGAAGCCATAATGCTTTGTTATAGGATGAACATGTTGCAATGTACTTAGTTGCTTTCTGCTAAGCCATGAGATCACACCTAATCCCAAACATCCTGAAGTTCTCTTTCTGTCTTCAACACTTCCTCTTTGTATCTACAATGAGTTCGTCCTCTTCTGTCAATTCATTGACATATCCCAATCTTCCGCATTCAACCTTAAAGTAAATATTGGAACCTACTTTACTCTTGGTAAAGCCTAATTCCATCAGGAATTTTTCCATCCTATCATACCATGTTGAACTCGGAGATGTTCTACATTCACTCCCTTTGAAGTGGAGCATCATCCTCCCTCTGCATTTGTAATATATGCATTGAAACATTATGTACTGGAGTGACATGTAGGATCCTATGCTATTGATATTCTATGTATCCATCTCAGGTCACTGGATACCAAGATCCTTCATCTTGAACTTTGTCAAAAAATTCCTCTTGCACCCATCTGCGAGCTTTTCTTTTTCTATATGATTCCATTTTTTACATTGTATCTAAGGTTAATATATTTATCACTCTAGGTGATCCTCAAGCTCCTCATGTAATTGGATGTTCTTATCCATGGTTTCCTTCTAAGCCCATACAAATCTTTTTTTGCACATGTGGTTCTTTGTTTGATATACACTTCCACTTTGTTGGAGAAGTGTGTCTGGTAAATGAAGTATGGCATGCCATAGTCTACTCCATATTTCTAAGAGAAACCACAAACATTCCTTTGTATCCCTTAATGCCACCATCTGCTGCATACTTGATCTTGTAGATCCACATGGAAGACACTATAGACTTCCCTTCAGGTCTCAAAACTGCATCCTTGACATCATTCCTCATGATCAACTAGTGCTCTTTGATCATAGTCTTCTTCCATTTCTCCTTGGATACTTATTCATATATAGAAGGGTTTGCATCAATGATGTCACTCAATAGTGCCACATAACTAGAGTGTATTCGAGGCTTCTTACTTTATTTGGAAGTCTCGTCATAATTTTCTTCATCTTGAATTATCTCTCATGCCCAAGATGGTATTCATCTCTTGAGGTGGATATACCACTCTCTTTAGTTCATATGATGATTCTTATATTCTTCTAAAGCTCTTTATTTCTCCACGGTGTCTCTGACCCTGGGAGATTTAGGTTCATCTTCATGTATGTTTATTGGAATGAATATTCTAATTGAACTGTCGCCGCTTGTTCTTTGGAATAAATCTCATCCTTCTTTTCTTGTAGGTGATTGTACACGATATTTCCTAGAAGTCAAATATTTAAGTAGCATGGTTAGAAACATTTCATAATACATATTCATAACGAAAAATTCTTATGCATAATCATGCAACTATTTTATCCAATACAACATTCATCTATATCCAGTATAAACACATAAGATTTCTAGATGCCTTCCATATCTACCATAACATTATTGAGATTGTACATTAATCCCAATATGCCACCAAATAGGTTTCATTCTATATAAGTAGCAATGGAATGTTGTATAGCACCATATGCCACTTATCCATCACATGCATATTAGTAGCATACTATTAATTTATGCAAACATCCTATCATGCATAGTTCATTTCCTTGAACATAGATATGTACACAACTAAACAATGTAATTTAAGAAAATAGATACATAGGAAATGGAAATTCAAATACTTACCTTTATTTGTTTGGTGGATGGACTCATTCTTGATAAGAATAACTGGAACCTTCTACTTCATCATATTATTCTAGGAACCTGATTTTGTTTGTTTGGTGGGTGGAATCCTTCTTGATCCTTATGTCCTGGAGCCTTCTACTTCTTCACTTGATTCTGGGGACCTGTCTTTTTTTGTTTAGTGGGTGGACTCCTTCTTGATCCTTATGTCCTTGCAAGAATAATTGGATCCTTCTACTTTCTCATCTGATTCTAGGAGCATGTGTACTAGTTCTGAGTGTCACTAACTGCATTCATTATTATACAAATATTGAGATGTATAAGAGTATGGTAATGTCTTCACTGGTAGAATTCATGTTCCTCATCACTTGAGTAATTTATTAGTTGGTTCATCACCTTCAACAGTGTGAGCATGATGTATTTTCTTGTTTGACTTCTTGTTGAAGGAGCCTCTATTTCTAGGATAATCTATGGAGTAGTGTCCTTTCTCATCACAAGTGTAGCATAGAATGTTGGATGGATTTCTTCTGAATTCTTTTTGTCTTATGTTGTGATGATGGTCCTCCTTCTTTCTATGATTTATTCTGGAGTGAACTGTTAGAGATTGATCTATAGTTGCTCCCATCTTCTCCTCTTTTGTTATGATCCATGCTTCTCCTTGTGTGCATTCTTCCCATAGTATGCTGAAAGAGATAAAAATTCTTTCTTGCACATATTCCTTGAATGAATGAATCCCATGAACTTGGGAGGCCATTGAGGGTTGTAATCATTGCTTCTACTTATTCGACATTGTCTCCAATGGATTCAAGTTTCTCCTTGATCTGAGATATTCGTGTGAAGTAAGATTGAATTCTTTCTGACATTTGCATCTTTACATCCTAGAGTTGTGTTCTCAATATAATATTCTTATTGATGTTATTTCCCTAGTACAAGTTGTTCATTGCATCGAATGTATCGTTGTGAGTCTCCAAGGATGATACACATGAGATCCATTGGAGATGGGAATAATACTCTTGGATTTGACTAAGTCCCTCTTGTGCTCTGCCTTCATCTCCCTATGGATTTGCAACTTCTTCTCCAAGTCATGCTTCTTCAAGTATGAGAAGCACTATATACTTCCATGGTTAAGATTTCTCGTCTCCTTCAATCTTGTCCCCAAGCTTGGTATTTTTTTTCATCATGATAAAATTGAGAACCTCAAATAGAAATAGAGAGGATAGAACTTACCAATGAGAATGCTTCAACTTGATGCTTGCTTGAAATAGTTTCTGGAATACTGCTTCTTGTGGCCCTAGAGAAACCCTAATTTTTCAACTTAGGTATTTGTCAAATCTGATTAGATAGAAAAACGTGCCTTTTCAAGGTGAGCTGAGAAACATACTCATTTTCCCAAAATTGTGGACACAACTGCAAAATATCTGATGCCCTAGTTTTCCTTGGAAGCAGTGTTAGGTAAAAAATTGAATATCCATATAATGAGAAAATTCTTCCATAGAAAGGTGCACCCTTCTAGGGTGATTTTGATAGTCTTCCTTTTTCAACTGATCGGTGAAGGGAAATGTCCAGAATAGGAAGCCCTAGTTTTCTCAATTTCTTCTATAGAATTTCTTGATATTGTTTCTAATGTATCTATGAAATTGCTACTCCTATAGGTATAAAACTTAGTCTTGAGTTATCCTGGTCTGTCTTCTTTCCAACCCCATAGGTTAGAGAAGAATTAGATTCACCAGGTGGGAGGTATGTGAAGTTTCCCAAGATGACCTTTTTTAGGACTGTTCAACATAGAGAAATTGTACAGACTTCCATGTGTCACTGTTTCACTTTCAGGGTCTGAAAAATATTACCACAGAAACTAAAGTTTGTTCCCTACTGCAACATCATTCTAAAATAGAATTGGACCATCCTAGCCCAAGATATAGAAATTCTCCCTAGGTCTCCTATTTGAGACTGTATTCTAGAGGAGGACGAAAACCTAGTTTGGAGGAATCATATATCTCCTAAAGTATAGTGAATAAGAGGCTAAAATTATCACACACGGTACAAAAATATTTCATATCAAGCTTGTAAAATTTTCATATCCTTATCCTTCTCCAATCTAGAGTTATAGCGAAAGTCCCAAGATGACTAGATTTTGTCTTCTAGGGTTTTCAAGCACGAAACCCTAATCTTCAATAGCTACAGTTGTGACAGTGTTTTGACTGCACAAAGAATTATTTCAATATGGCTCTGATACTATGTTAAGATTTCAATGGTTATACAAGATCTAAAAACATTTAACATCATAACATCATAACCATATACAAAAGGATCATTGAAAGAAAGAAAAACACAACTACCCAAAACAACACAAGGATTTATCCTGGGAAACCCTCATGCGGAAGAAAACCTAGCAGCAATTCCTCTATATAGACTTCAACCAAGTACAATGTAATACCCAAAGATTAAGACTTATAAGACCCCAAAAATAATACTGGACTGCTTCCTCTCTCCCAAATGGACTTCTCCTCTCTCTAGTGCAACTTCTTGAGTGTTATAAATGAGGGAGGCACCTTTCCTATTTATACCAATAAACTAAGAGGCCTAACAACCCAACTGGGACAAATTCTCCCCTCTTCCAGGGTCGACTTTCCTTTGAAGAATGAAAAACACATTTGCATAATACTTTTTTGGGTACTACTGACCCGACTTACAACAGAGGTTTTACCTCAAGACTTTACATGACCAATTACATCAATAACATCCCTAATCAAAGGAACAACATCTACATCTATGGTATATAAGCTGAAATATTCATCCAACATTGACTCTCATCAAGCAAAGAGTCAATGGTTGATCAAGTGGTTGATAAGCTATTTTATGATGAATCACCCTTGCCAATTACTTGTGATGCAGTCAACATTTCTAAGCATTTGGTGAAAGCTTCAAAAGATGATTTTTGGACTACATTGAAAATGCAGAATTTAGACCTATTTGACATGTTTGGTAGAGATAATTAATTTACATTCTAGGACAAAAATGTGTTTTCGATATGACTACTTAGGGAAATTTGTAACAAACATAAATAAGATAATAAGTTAAATAATTAAATGATTAAGAGTTAGGTTAATTAAGTCATTATGAAAGGAGGAATATCCTCATCATGAATGTCCAAGCCATATTGAAGGCCAAGACATCGTTGTAATATTCATCATCTAATATATTATAACATTTATCATTCAAAATTATAGTCGGATTCGACTACTAACAGACCAACCGGATTTGGTTTCTCCATTTGGTATCAGAGCAGATTCGCTCCTGCACTGAGCTCAGACTTAGCTCATCAATCCTTGATTTATTCATTTGCTCCATTTCACCACCTATCACTTCATCCCAAGTATTTCCAAACGAAAAAACAAAAACAAAAACCGAACTTCCTCTAGGTCCAGTTTGAGCATTCCACCCCATCTACTGCTCCTCTCTACCATGCACACCATCTTAGCCCCATCCATTGCTCCAGTCTTCTCCTCCCGCACGCATTCCAGTTCCCCCACTCCACCTAACGCTACATCCTCCGCAACCATCAAACTCTGCTTCTCATCCACACCGCTCTCCACTGCACTTGCTCCACTCTCCATGTCACCTTCAACCATCCTCACGCCTCTGTCATTTCCATACTGCCACCGCCCCGGCTGCTCCATGCGCCATCCTCCATCCACTCTCCATCCCTCCCATGCTACTCCATTGCCGCACTCCCCCATCCACATTCCACCACCACTCACCTCCATCGTACCACGTTCTCCACCTTCCCCACTAAACGACCTCCCCATCTACTCCACTGCACCACGCTCTCCACTTCTGCGCATCCACCTTCTCAGCCACCCACCCACCTGCACATCCTCATCGCGCACCCATCCTGTCGCATTCCCTACCGCCGCCATCCCAACTCCACCATGCCTCCTCACCACTCCCTGTTGCTCCCTTCTCCATAGTCCATGCCTCCACCTCCTTTTGCAACCAATCCCATGCTCCTCCATACCTCCCACTCCGCTCTATTCTCATCCCCATCAGCCACTGCTCACCCTATTAGTCCACTACACTCTAGCCACTGCTCGCCATTGCTCAAATGCCATCCTGCTATGCTGCACGCCACCTCCCTCGAGTCTCTTTGTCCTCTCCCTGGCACCTTCATCCCCCGTTCATTCCTACTCACTCTTGTCATTCTTCACTCCTTTCGCACGCTCTTCCATCACCCATCACTCGTTCGCATAGTAACCTGCAAAACAAAAAAAAACATAAATTTTAAATAAAAATCGAATATTATATATCATAATAATATATTATTATTATATTATAATATTTAGTTAAAACAAAAAACTATTATTATTATTTATAATAATATTTAGTTAAAAAAAACTATATACAAAATATTATATAGTTTATGAAAATAATAATAATAATAATTAATTAATATATTATTATTCGAATTTCGCCTCAAAAGCCAAAATAGCATTCTACAAACATCCATGGCATCTTATAGTAAGAGTGACAAATTCATAAATCTCCTTAAGAAAATCCTTAAGGATATGGATGAAATAAAGAAATCTATTGACATAACGTTTAAAGAACATGAAGATAGATATGAAAATCACGTAGAAGAAGCGACCCAAGTTGATAAAAGAAACGAAAATAGAGTAGGCCAGTATGTCATCCCCGATAAGAGTAATGGCATCAATCAATATAACATGCAATACAAAGATATAACATACCCTAGTAATAAGGGAATTGACAACAAAACAATTGACAAGGAGAAGGATGATCCTGACCAAGATTGTGATAAGAGACAAGCCGATGTTGCTAATAATAAAGATGATCAATGTTGCGACAAAAATGTCACAATAAAAAACACATGAAAGACAGATATCATCACAAAGATGACTATAAAAAACATCAAGGGATGCAACCATAATATCTATCAGACACAAGATATGACCAATGTTCTTGTGAGCATTATAAGCACAAGGAGCCCATTCAAGGGAACTGACACAAAATGTGTTGGAGATAACAACACGAAAATAATTAAGGTTGTAATGTATGTTGAGCATGTTCAATTAATGACAAACATAGTTAAAAGAAGCAATCAGACAAGTAGAAAAAGCATAAACAAAACTTCACCAATTTCATACTTATTTCAAATACCAAGACATAATAATAAAAAAGAGGCAATGGTCGTAATCAAAATCGCACCTCTCAAGTCATCAGTGCGACATAGAGCCAGAATAAAATATGACATTAAGAAATACTCGAGCTTTGAGGACAAAGATCCCTTAAAGAGAGTGCCAATGTAACAAACATAAATAAGATAATAAGTTAAATAATTAAATAATTAATAGTTAGGTTAATTAAGTCATTATGAAAGGAGGCATCTCCTCATCATGAATGTCCAAGCCATATTTAAGGCCAAGACATCATTGTAATATTCATCATCTAATATATTAATAACATTTATCATTCAAAATGATAGTCGGATTCGACTACTAACGGACCAACCGGATTCGGTTGTTCCAAAAGTTGTTAGAGTTATTTTATTATAGTAGTCATATACTTTATTAATATTAATATAAGTTAATTTCTAAATAAAGTGATTTGAGGTATTTAAGTCAAATGTCATTATTTGTGTTTAATTAGTTAATAGGATAGGGAATGTTTAATTAATAATGGTTGTATGGGATTTTGGAATGGGACATTCTCTACCTTATATGTATCAACAACCACCATAGTAAAGGGCAAATCAAGTTCATTTGTTTCTGCCTTACAACATGGTTTGCATATATTGTATATTTACTTATCTTTTTTTTCAACATATGTGAATGATATGGAAAACAAAAGACAAAACCAAAACACATGTACTAGACTTACTGGAATGAGGTTATTGGAGTTATATCCACAAATGTTGACAATAATTGATGACATGCACCTTCCTATCGATGAAATTAACTAACATAAAGAATCAATCAATGAATAAATAAATGCAACTAACTTATAACATATACAGTGTTAGAAATGAGACTTACATGTAATAATGTTTGTCTATCTTTAGCACAAAGATTGTGGAATAAATCACTAAGAATAAACTGTATAGCTATAAATTCCAATTTCCGAGGCATAATGCAAAGATATAAAAGAATGAATAAGGAAATAAAAAGCAAATAGTAATGTAGACAAGAATGTAAGGGTGTTGTGCACATTAATTTAGTTCATTTCCTTGTGAAAATAACATAAAATTTATAGCCATTAAAATAATCATACAAATTCATATTTCCATTGCTTATTATTTTGGAAAGGAATGGTTCTTTACCATGAATTTTTTTTTTCTTCCCTAGCCCATTGGCACCAATTGTATGATATATTAAGAGTATTACAAGTTAGATACCATAAAATAATGGGAAGAAAAATCCACCATTGAATTAAGAAAAATCTTAAAATTAACAAAACTCAAGCAACTGGACATTCCATCCAACTTTAGAGACGTTCTTCATGAATGTACATGACTGGACAAAATGATAAATTTTGACCATCTGAAAGAATGGGCCTACTAGAAAATTAATTTAACATAACGATAGCTTTCGAGTGACAAATTGAAAAATTGGAACCAATGGTATATAAGTAATCAATTAGCAACGATATAAATTCAAGATAACATTGTTAAGACTATAACATTAAAATATTAAGTATGATTGTTATATGTAAGCCACATCATTAAGTGACACGTAATCAATGTTATATTATAAATTATAATTCTAAGATTATTGGATTAGGAATTTACTCCACTTTAACCTACCTACAATATATAATGATGTATTTAGTCATGACTAAATTGGGAGAGACATAGTTGTGTATCATGGGTATCCCACCTTGGGCTCCCATAGATGTACTCGCTACAACATCAGAGGAAGATTCATGAATATGATAGTATAGTGCAGTATTCAAACAT
Organism: Pseudotsuga menziesii; assembly: GCA_001517045.1. Classification (NCBI taxonomy): domain Eukaryota; kingdom Viridiplantae; phylum Streptophyta; class Pinopsida; order Pinales; family Pinaceae; genus Pseudotsuga; species Pseudotsuga menziesii. The sequence continues at coordinate 231,050 of LPNX010929159.1, read as the reverse complement.
GAATTCAACCTAAACCCCAAAATAAATGAAAAAAAGGAAAAAAATGTTTTTTCCACTTCATTTTTTGACCATTAAAGTGTTTCTACTGCAATTATAAGGAGACTTTGTAACCTATCCTAAAACACTAAATCATTCATGAAAATATAACTTGCATTACCTGTAAAGGAGTGTAAATTTCCAATCCAAAAACTCTAGAAGAATCCTTAAAAGGATCCACATATATCAAACCCAGATAAATGATAAATCATCAAGAACTAAGTTTCCAAGCATAGTATGAAAAAGACTTGTTTAAGATCAAAGAAACATTTATATAGAAAATCAAACTATAAAGAAGAATTTTGGAATAACGTTTTCAAGTCACGAATAAGGTTCACTAGTGAGAATGACATACTATTAAGCCATCCAACAAGGTTCAATTATTTCTAATGTCTTCCTCACTGAAGTGGCATGTCTCAAAGAAAATGGATAGCATCAGGTACAATTCCCTGGAATTTGGCACAATAGTTACCACTTAGATCTGACACCGAAGATGAAATATATTGTCTTATGCAGACTAGACCCCAAACTTGGGGCATGTTTTAAGTCACCATTTTATTTATACGGAGAGGAATGTAACATCGAATACTATCATACTCAATTCAGAATGATTTTTCAAATCCATAAATGCCCCCAACTTTTGAGACTATCATACTCAGTCCAAATATTTTTTCAAATCTTTAAATGCCATACAACACCCATTAAAGCATCCTATGTTAAATATTTATAATCTCTATTAGGGGTAGATTCATAATAATAATCCATTGTTAAAAATTACCGTAATGAGCAAGGGAATTGATATTTAATTGTCTAATGTATAGGTTTGTGTTATACCTTAAAATGTCACTTCTCCGTTCAAGCGATGACACTCAATGTGTTGTCACAAAAAAGGACAAGTTGGATTGAAGAGACTTATGGCTATATGAGGTTTTAGTCTAAATGATAGGATGCTTACTCCAGTGATAACACCTTTTTTTTATGATTTTTGTACATATACGTGACTTTACCATTGACAACCCATGTGTCATACGCGATTTTCCCACAGTCAACCCGCATATTTTCCTTAAAAGTTGCATACGTGAGTTTCCTTAAGAAAACCCTCGTTTCATACATAGGTTTCTCTTGTTGCACTTGTGTAATATTCCTTAAAAACTAATTAAAAATAAAAACTAAATTAATTATGAGGTGGTAGGGGCCAAAGGAAAGGGGGGCCATTCTAGGGATAGAGTTATGCTAGAGGATTTCCTTTAGAGAAGAGAAGCAAGAAGGATCAGAACCAGGTTTCAAGAAGATCAGATCAGGTTGAGGTGAATGTAATTGGTTCCAAAATTCTAATAATAATTAGATCTATTTCCTTCCAAATCCTTGGTGTGCATTATTTAGGTATCAATGAGTCATTATCATGATTTTTGTCTTTCTTTAAGTTTCAATCTTATTATATGTTCATATCTCTAATTTTGTAATATTTGAAATTTATTTGAGAAGGGTAGTTGGCCGTTTGTAGGTTTTGGAGCAACAAATCAAAGGATTGCTTTGGGAGAAGTGAAAGCCAGGATCAACCTTCAAAATAAGGTATGCCTATTCTATCCATTAAAATTTGTTCCACTCTTTGATAATATGCAAGTTTAAATTGTGCCCAAATAAACTTTGTTATAGTGTGTCTGTAAACCTAGTATGTTGGTGATCTCATACCCCAGTCATAGGATAAATTCCCTGACAAAAATATGTTAATAGTCTAATGTATTGATTCCGTAGCTAATTTTCTGATTTTATTAAGTTTTCTTCATTTTGAGCAATTAAAAAACCATCCAATGTTTGTAGATATATTTCAAATCACAATGTCCACCAATGATTGAGATAAGTCTATGGGACTAAAATACTTAATCCAACAAGAACACCCAACAGGGAAGAATTCCTCCAACAAAAGGAAAAAAATACAAAAACTACAAAAACACGTAAAGGTTTTGAAATATCCCCCAAGTCCCCAATAGTAGTGGCAGCAAGGATACAAAATCTATAGAAAATTACAACATAAGTTATATCTAGCAATGCTAGAGAGGAAATATATAGTCCCTCCTATAATACACCAGTAAAAAATAACAAACAATATGATTACCTAATAAGGGAAATGCCTTTAACAAATGGAAATAATATATAATAATAATTATCTAATTTTAAATCCAAAGCTTATCCAGACACCAAATTTGTGTATGAGACCCCATTTTTAGTCGGACAACAAACCCCATCTGCACCACAATTTGATTTCTAAACGTCTACAAAGTGTACATACATTATCTCTCTTCATATTTGAAACCATGACCTCCTAGGAGGAAACACATGTTCTTAACAATTAGGCTTGCTCAAGTTGTACCAAAGGTACAACCATATGTAAAGATGGTAAAACCAAAATAATAGTGCCAGTAATGAAACAAAATCTATGAATGCATGAATATAAATTGCATACAATAATGAAAAACAGGAAATAATTAGTTCCCCTCACTATTAGAAGTAAGAACCTCACAGATTGTGTGTTGATGAAGTACTTGGAAATATGGGGCCCTTGAAAGTAATATTTAATGGAATTGATGTGCTCTAGTTGGAGCATAAAAAAATAACTACTAAATTGAAATACTTAATCACTCATCAATTATAATAGAGGTCAAAAGACTTGTAAGGAAGCATCTATGAACTGGAATCTATAAATGGGACCATTGTCAAGAATAATCGACCTTCGCTTGTGCCATGGCTCTCACAACACGACTCACTTTCCAAGTAGCTTAGGATGAAAAAATTGTCTAGTAGTCCATGATTGTCATCATACATATATTAGCAGTAGTTGTAGGTAATTTCATAGTACTAATTATTGTAAATTACAATAGGGTGGAACAAAGGTAATTCATATAATTGCCACAAGAGAGCTCCAAAGTGGAAAACCCTTGAAGGTATCCAAATTTCCAAGAAATAAATCTAGGTATATTTTTCGAAATATATCCAAAGAAGAAAAATGCATATCTTCTAGAGTCCCAAAATAAAAATAATATCTCCATCTCATCTCATAAACAAATTGAGAATATAAACATAAAATGCTCCTCAATTTTTATGTCATGCAAAGAGAAATGCATGTAATTTCCTTCCTTAACAGAAATATGGTATTTATCTATAACTAGTGTGAACACACCTAGCACTGACATAGAGGGAACCCAACATTCCAACATGGGATTGAGAAGCTTGGGTGATGTGGTCCAAAAGATCCACACAAAGCTCCTACAAACACCTCTGCTAATCATGTCATTAATGTATTTCTTAGCAATGAGAAAATAAGAGAAGTTTGTATTGAAGTTTTTGAAGGAGAAATGATTGAAAGATACCTACAAGAGTAAATATATCTTACAAAACCTTTAGGTCCTCAAACCTTACTAATCCAAACATATTAATCTCTAAGGGACTCATAGAACTAAGAAGGAATATTTGTTTCTCCTAGAATCAATTTTGTCATCTTACATACCCATTGAAGATACACGGTGAATTTGAAAACAATCTCAAGATAGAGGATATAAGCCCTAAATTCCATTAGTACGTTGATTTGACAAACATTCCAATTGCAACATATAATTAGATAAACTCTAATATTGGAAATATTCCAACATGACACCAATAAATATCCAAATATCCGAGCCCTAAGAAAATATCAATCTATTGCAAATGGGAAGATGTTGGTATTAAAGGTTTCCCTTCCCAAATTTAGGAATTTTTTAGGAAAACTACTACAAATAATCAACTTCTAATGTGTCAAGAAGCACTAAAATTTCAACTATTCAAGAAAACATAAATACATACTAAGTAAACTAAGTCCTTAAGGTTCCAAAAGAAATAATATCCAAAAGTGGTAAAGAATCAATGCAACATGTTCATTTTGTAAAAGCATGGGATTCCAAAAGAGAATTATCCACACAATTATGCTTAGGGCTAGATCTCTCTATCACAACCTACTCTTTGTAACTTTTGAAACCGTCAATGGTCACCTGAGAAAAACACTTAAGAAATAGTATAAAGCACAACATTATAAATATTTACACTCCATAAATATACTATCTTTTGAAATATTAGTATTCATAAAAAATGCAAGAACACTTGGCAGATTCCAGGGCATGACTTCAATAGTGACTACTAAAGACAACACCTACATAATTAAAACCATGTGAACTACTTAAACTATCATCATGTTCAATCAGCTCATGGCATCATGAGATTCATTGATGTGGTGTATCCTTTTCAATTCTGGATTAAGCATGCTCGACTTCACCATTGTTGAGGACTGTTTGGTTGTTGTATAAATATGGGCGTAACTCTGACCCAGTCTATTAAAACACTAGAAAATCAATTAACATTCAGAAAAATTTTGGCTGTAAATTATAGATATGAATAAATAGGATCCAATCTTGTTGTAGTAGGCCTTTAATCTTGTTAGAATATAATCCGTCGGGATTATATTATGTAAATAAATAAATAAATAGTTATGTAGGAAGCTAAATAGTTACATAGGAAGGTGAAGCTCAACCACCACCTGAAATGTATAAATGAATGCATTAGCATTGGAATAATATTGAATCGAGAGTTATACCTATCAGTGGTATCATAGCTTGGCTATTTTCCATAACTCCTGCCTGCTACATTTCAGTCCTAGCATTCTGCTTACCAGTCCATTGCCAGACTGCTTGCTCCGTCAGTCTTCCATTTGCATGCGTTTCTCCTACCAGCCTGCATACTTCATTGTGTGCGTTACTAGTCTAGGCCTGCGCTGTGCATTAAGAGTTGTGCTCAGCTTATGGTGTGTGGGCGTTCTCCTTGTGTGTAGGTAGAACTATTTCTTGCCATATTAGATGTGGATTGCATAATACCTAACCCTAACCCTAATTCAACATTCCTTGTGAAGCTACGACCTGTGATTGCAGTGAGACTGCGTTGAGAAAGAATACCAGCATTGGAGGAGTCATGGAAGTTGTCTGCCTGAAGTTTTATTTGAAGACCGGTGATTGAAAATTGTTGGCTAAAGATTCACGCCTATCCCAAACTACCTGACTGTGTTGACAAACTTTATATGCTACGTATTAGAGCTGTATATATGGTGCGTGAAGCCCTAAGCTTGAATCTGCATATTGAAGGCGGGCCTGTATGTTGTGCATGTTTTTTTGTTTGAAGGCAGTGTGTGCTGTTATATCTATTCACCCATGTGGATAAGGAGTCCATCGCTTCCCAACAAATAAAGAGAAATCACTGACTATTGTTGATGTTGTGTGTGGAGCTGTGAACGTTGTACATGGACCTTGCATTGGAGTTATGCAATGGAGCCTTGAATTATTGGCATTTGACTATCTCTTGAATGCATCACCATAATAATAAATTTTAGAGCAATTGCTCATGAATTTGGAGGCGTAGACATACATATATTATAGTGATTTGCACTATAGATATAAAATTGCTTGACAGAGAGAGTCTGTTGTGTGGTTATTCCTCATTAATGTATGGGTTTCAAGATTCTTGTTGAACCCAACGTGAAGGAAACCGATGGAAGTCCCTCTCAGCACGTGCCAAAGTCTAGAAAGAAGTGACATTGTATCGATTATATCAACTCTTGGTATCCCAAATGAGTTTAGAAAGGACATCAATTATATAGCCTACAATACAGCCAGTTGAACCTGTGCGTGGAGGCCCATGACTGCGTGTATATACCTTGCGTTGAAGAGCTGCCTGGAGTACTAATTCAAGGAGCTGCATGGAGAGCTGTTACCTCAGTATCTGCGTGGAGACTGCAAATCTGATCATCATTGTGGAGACGCATAAACCCTAAATTTACCCTAATTTTTGCAGACTCCCTTTGCTGTACTGAAACCCTAATCTTATGTGAAGCTGCGACCTGCTACGACCTGTTACACCTACTGTGTGTATTGAAGACTGGTGACAGCTGTGAGATAGCTGTGTTGGAGCTAGCATGGACTGCATCCTGCGTTGGAGATAGCTGCGTTGGAGACAGTTGCGTTGAGCTAGCTGCCTGCGTTGGTTAAGCTAGTTGCATGTGTTGAAGCTGATGCGTTTTGGGAATACACAAACCCTAATGTATGCCCTATCTTATTGAAGCCATGATATGCTGCTGCTGCGAGTTAATTGTAGGCTGAAGAATCACGAATTCTCACTTGCATGAAGGTAATAAGTTACACATTTTGCTGAGATTGTGACTGTTGGCATACAAAAACCCTATTGTTTAACCTAATTCTTATACATGTTGTGCGTTCATCTGACCTAAATCTTATACATCTTGTGAGGACTATATTGTAAAAGGTAGAAGAGACTTAGACCTGCCTTGAAGAATAAAGTCTGTGTGAAACAATTGTATTGAAGAAGCCTGTAAACTTGCATTGTATTCACCTTGGCAGAGACTATAGACCTGCAAGGTTATTGTTTTTCTCTTTCTCATATTAAGTTCATTATTGTAAATTACACTAACAGTTGTAAAAGATGCAATCTATAGCATTTGTAGTTGGTGTCACTCTCTCTGGCAAAGAGAGAGGCAGACGAAGAAGAAATTTCAAAGGCAGAGGGGGTAGAAACAACTTCAACAAAAGATCAAATTTGCAGTGCAAGCGTTGTGGAAACACTGGGCACACATCAGATCAGTGTTGGGATTCATGGGACTCCATCAAAGACAAGCATAACCAGAAGAAAGATGACCAAGATGCTAGTAAATCTTCTGATTCTTGTATTGTTGCACATTGTAATCTTGGAATTAATGAAATGACTTCACTTTCATCTTACAAAGATTGTTGGCTGCTTGATACTGGTGCAACATCACACATGACATTTAGAGAAAACTGTTTTGAAGAACTTAATGAAACAATAGATGGCATAGTGTACTTTGCAGATAAGTCAAGTATTAAACCAAAGGGAATGGGCACCATTCGACTGAAGATGCCTGGATTCCCTAATTTCTTGTTGAAGAATGTTATTTATATTCTAGAGTTGT
>LPNX010929159.1:212963-223916 GCA_001517045.1 Pseudotsuga menziesii | reverse complement strand
ATGGGAAAGAATACACTTCAAATGCTTTTGAAGATTATCTTCGCCAACATGGAATTGCACATCAGACTACAATTCCCTACAATCCTCAACAAAATGGTGTAGCAAAAAGAATGATTAGAACCATAATGAATATGGTTCGCTCAATGATGTTTTTCAAGAATGTAAAACTAATGTTTTGGGGTGATGCAGTAAAATGTGTAGCATATTTGAGAAACAGAAGTCCCTCAAATGTGCTTGATAACAAGACTCCACATGAAATGTGGTTTGGCCATCTCCCTTCAGTTAGGCATCTCATAGTTTTTGGTTCCACCTATTATGCCTTGATTCCAAAGGAGAAAAGAAACAAGCTTGGTGCTCGAAGCAGAAAATGTATTTTCCTGGGGTACGAAGAATACTCCAAAGCATATCGTTTGTATGATGAGGTAAACAAGAAATTTTTTATTTCCAGAGATGTCATTTTTCTTGAGACTAATAAAAATGACCAGTCCATTGAGAGACAGCTTGATCATTTGGAAATTTATCCTCATCCAAAGACATATTCTAAAAATGAATATGAAATTTCAAACCTTGAAGGGGGGATTCCTATTCTAGATCAACCTTTGGAATTTCCATATGAAGCACCAACTCCCCCGCATGAAGAAGTTCCTGCTACTTCACTTGAACAAGAGGTTCAACTGGATGATGTGATTGAGAGAATTGAAAGACTCTCAATCAATGATGAAGCACCACCAGCTGATCAAAGACACTTGAAAGTGTCCATCCGGATGAAGTTGGAAAGATAGGAACGAGAAGTTCGAAAAGACATGAAGATGGAGGAGGAGCAGATAATTCAGTTGATGACATGGATGTATCATTTGATTGTGAATTTAATTTATCTGCTAACTTTGAACCAACTTCATTTGAAGAAGCTTCTTCTCGAGTTGAGTGGAAAGAAGCTATGCAGAATGAGTATGATGCACTCATAAAGAATGGAACTTGGAAGCTGGTTGACCCTCCAGTTGGAACCAAACCAATTGGCTGCAAGTGGGTGTACAAGAACAAATATAGATCAGATGGCTCACTTGACAAGCACAAAGCGAGGCTTGTAGCAAAAGGATATGCATAGAAGGAAGAAATTGACTATGAAGAAACATTTTCTCCTACAGCAAAATGGGATACCATCCAAACCTTACTCTCTTTAGCTGCTCAGAAAGGGTGGAAAGTTCATCAAATGGATGTGAAGACTACTTTCTTGAATGGAGACTTGAAAGAGACTGTCTTCATGTCTCAGCCAGAAGGCATTGTTGTGAAAGGAAAAGAACAAAAGGTATGCAAGCTTATCAAATCCTTGTATGGCCTAAAACAAGCACCTCATGCATGGTATGAAAAGTTAACCGAGCATCTTTTGAAGTTAAATTTCAAACATTTTGATCTTGATGAAGCAACACTGTTTATAAAGAAAGTTGGAAGATCTGTTGTGTATCTTGCGGTGTACGTAGATGATATTTTGATGACAGGGAACAATGAGAGCTATATAGCATCCATAAAGAAAGATTTGAAAAAGATCTTTGAAATGACAGATATGGGACATCTCCACTATTACTTAGGAATTGAAGTCACTCAACATCCTAAGTACATATTCCTATCTCAGAAAAAATATATTGGAGAACTACTAAACAAATTTTGCATGACAGAATGCAACCCTTTATCTACTCCAATGGAACAGAAAATGAAGCTCACATCAAGCGAAGGAAAAGAATTTGAAGATGCGACCAAGTATCAACAACTTGTAGGAAGTCTTATCTACCTTACAACAACTAGACCATATATTTCTTATGTTGTTGGCATACTTTCAAGGTTCATGCATAAACCTTGTGAAGGACACTGGTCAGCTGCAAAAAGAGTTCTAAGATACTTGAAGGGGACTCAAGACATTGGACTCAATTACTCTAAAGTGGATGACTTCAAACTTATTGGGTACCCAGACTCAGATTTTGATGGCGATAAGGAGACAGGAGCATCAACTTCTGGATACACTATGAGTCTTGGATCAGCAGTTGTCTCATGGAGATCACGCAAACAGCCAGTTTCGACAGATTCAACAACAAAAGCAGAATATGTTGCTGCAGCTGAAGCAACGAAAGAAATAGTATGGCTCAGGAAGATACTTGAAGATTTGCAAGAAAAACAAGAAAATTCCACTCCATTATTGGTCGACAATACTTTTGCAATCAAGCCGGTTAAGAATCCTAGATTCCATGATCGAACCAAACACATCAACACAAAGTATCATTTGATTTGACATCATGTAGAGGCCAAGACAGTCCATCTTTGACATTGTTCCACAAATGATCAAGTTGCAGACATCTTCACTAAAGCGCTTGGACGAGAAAAGTTTGAAAAATTCAGAAACATGCTCGGACTTACGAACACCCCTTCAGATTAAGAGGGGGATTGTTAGAATATAATCTGTCGGGATTATATTATGTAAATAAATAAATAAATAGTTATGTAGGAAGCTGAACAGTTACATAGGAAGGTGAAGCTCAACCACCACCTGAAATGTATAAATGAATGCATTAGCATTGGAATAATATTGAATCGGGAGTTATACCTATCAAATCTGATTCCACATTAGAAGCTGAAATCATACATGTTGCTGCAGTTTTAGTTGGAACATAAGAGTTGGTTAGCTTCCAAGAAGGATCATATTCCAATCAAATCCTATTCAACCCTAGTTACTATTCCAAGTAGATAATCTCACCCAATGCCCAAATTTGGAAGGGGGTGTACAGATAGTGCCCAACTTTGGAAGGGGGTTTCTAGATGTCCTCCTTTCTGTGAAATGTTTCCCTAGATGTCCCTCAATCCTGGGGCATGGGAAACACAAGGGGCTTTCTCCTGGCCCTAAATATGTGTCCCCATTGAGCGTTGATTTGTATTTGTAAAATTAAAAGTGCTACATTTTTAGTGTTAGATTAGGTTCTATTTGAGCACTGAGTTAATTCTTATTCCAAATTTAGAATTATAAGTCTACACTTTGCTTTTGTTATTTTTGGAAGTTCAAGTTTCTAGACTTGGCAGTTCGCTTGTTCAGAATTAGATTATGGGTTTTCATTTTTTCTTTGGGTTCCCATAGAGGTGTGTTGTTTTGTATTTTTCTCTTATCCTTTTTCATCTATATGAGAAAAGTAGAGGTGCTAGTAATTGATCATCTTCAATTTTGTTTTTTTTTAAACTATAATGGTTATAATTTTTCAATAAAAATGCTATCATTGAACTATATAGCTAGGTCATACAAAAGTATTAAATATTATTGGAGTGGGAACCATATATTACAAAACCCATAAGGATAACAAGCCCAATCAATGGTTTTGGCTTAAGTGAAGGGTACATTTTTACTATGGCCATGAAATATGAGTTCAACAACATACACCACCAGTAATCGGGGATAAAGAGGGCTTGCTGCTCTTTACTAAATTCTAGTCCCATAACCTCAAACATCATAGAATAAAGTCTTGAAATGTTGCAATGATGTCAGTCTTGAAATGTTGACATACTAAAAACGGTCAAGTCTATTGAATTCTGAATGGAATATGAAATTCTACATTTTGCATATAATGTCCATTCAACCTATTCTACTTGGTTTGAACTAGTCTAGTCCACCTATTATGGTAACACCAGTATTAATGTGGGATCTCAGGTTCAAAACCCTCTATGCAGGTGGATATTAGGCCTAGAATTAGACATGTACTAACATAGGGAACATGGTTCAAAAATCCTATGCGGGTCCAAATGACACCAAGTGCAAATCATATGTGATTTCACTAGGATCCACCCCTAATATCATGGTATCTTATCCGAAGGAAAACTATATGTTTATATAAGAAAAATATATAAAGGAAAAAAATTGCAACATACTGAGCTTGAAAAGGATGAGAAGCCATACCTTAATTATTCCTCTCTCATAGACACTTGGAAGGAAACCATACAAAAACATACCAATTAATCCAGAACATTAAATGTGATCATAATTGGAACTTTTGTAGCAGATTGCAACGGTATTGTTGAGTATGGTTTCCATTGATGTCAAAGGAGTTCATTAATGACAAAGGAAATGACATGACATATATAATGATGTGACATGTGTGATGAGGTTGTAAATTCATATGATGTTGTTCTAGTTCTCTCATGAATTCATTTTTACAATTTGACACCATTCTGTAAAAATATGGCAACTTGCTGAAACTCTTGCTGAAAGTCTGAAAATTGACTAAGTATAGGAAAATCAGACTTCATTAATGACAAAGGGATAACAAACGAAGTGATGACATGGAATGTGACATGCGTTATGAGGTTTCAAAGTATTATGATCGTGTTATAGTCCTCTCATGAATTCATCGTTACAATTTGACACCATTCTGTAAAATTATGGCAACTTGCTAAAACTCTTGTTGAAACTTTGAAAATTTGACTAAGTATAAATTGTTCTTAATATGCCTAAGGGGCCTCTGTAAAATACATGCCATATTCTATATTTCATGAATTAAATAAATATGAGGATATAGACATCTAGATTGTTTTCTTGTGCATATAACCATATGATTGGTTTGTCAAGACAATCTCTGAAGATGAATTTATTAGTATGCCAAAAGTGCTTTCTAACATGATTTGCATTGTTTTACTTCTGGTAAATATTCCTTGGTGGCCTCAGTAAAATTCCCTCCATATTTTATAGGAAACTGATAAAAATTATATAAGACCATAAGATTCTATCTTGTTGATGTGTACATATGACCATGGTCTCAGTTCCCCTAAAACGTGCTTGAAGAAAAAGTTACAGGTTTTGAAAAATAGGTCTAAGTTGCCCTAGTAAAATGCTTGCCTTATTTTGTAGGAAACTGATAAAAATAATCTGAAACCATCAAGATGGAGCTTGTTGATGTGTGCATCTAAACATGGTATGATTTCTCCTAAAAGGTGCTTGAAGACAAAGTTATAGGTCTTCCAAAAAAGGGTTTCATGTTGTTTTGCACCAGTTCATGAAAAAACATGTTTCCATAATGAAGAGATGCATTGGTGAAAATGTTTTAATGAAGGGACATTATGATGAAAAGACACAATGGTTCAAAGAAATGATGAAAGAAGTATTTAAACAGAAGTTCGAGGTGGAAGAAAGATGTCTCAGCAATCTAGATCAACGTAACAACAAGAGAAGATAGAGACCAATGTAGTGAAGAATAATTAGTAAAATAATTGAAGAAAAAAATCAAAATAGGGTGGTAGGGTGATGCTAAGGAAATATAGCATGCAAGGGGGTTGTAGCCTCCGTCCAATAGTGGCTGGAAAATAGAGTGTTGTAGCATCCTTATCTGTTGGAGCAGGAAAAAACCGGGGTGTTGTAGCATCCTTCAGTTGTAGCTAAAAAACTTGGGGATTGGTGTCTCCAACAAGTTGTAGCTTGCAAAAACAATTGTAAATATAATTTTGCAGTTATAGAAAGTTTTTGTGGTTTTCCCAACTGGGCTTCCACGATAAATGTTATGTTCTGTGTATCTTGTTGATTCTGTGTTTTAATGAATAAGTTAAAAGAGGTTTTAACTTGTTAAAAGTTATCAATACCGATTCACCACCCCCCTCCTAGTATTTTCCAATATTCCAACAATTGGTATCAAAGCAGGATCCTTCACTACAGTCTAAACCATTGGAAGAAAGATCCTATTAAAAACCACTATGGATCATCATGAAGGGTTAGCTGCTAACATACCTTCATTATTTACAGGAAATATTTATGCATTTTGGAGTGTAAGAATGAGATGTCATCTAATGTCTCTTGGATGAAAAATTTGGAGTTATGTTGAAAGAGGGTATAAAATACTAGACAACATACCTATAGATAGAGATGAAGTAGATGAATATGAATCCAATGCAAAAGCTTTGAATGAAAGTTTGAAAGGATTAGAAGATTCAGTGTTTGTTAAAGTCATGCAATGTAAGACAACCAAACATGTTTGGGAAAAAATAAAAATTGCTTATGAAGGGACTTCCAAAGTAAAAAAATCCAAACTTCAAACATACAAAGGGAAGTTCAAAAGTCTAAAGATGAAAGAAGAAAAAAATATTGCATCATGTATTCTAAGAGTAGATGAAATTGTCAATGCTATTAAAGGTATGGGAAGATAAATAAAGGAGAAAGAGGTAGTTGAAAAAGTACCAAGCACCCCACCAATAAGATATAGCCCAAACATATCTACTATGGATGATCTTGAACTTTTGATAATGGATGAGCTACATGGGATATTCACTCCCCATGAGATGAGAATAGAACATAATGGACCATCAAGAAAAGAGGCAACATTTAAAGCTACAAAACAATCAAAGAAATATGAAGCTTTACCCATGAACCAGTCAGAGAAATTAGATGATGAATAAGCTTTTTTCATCCAAAAACTTGAGAAAGGTACTAGCAAGTACAAAGGAAAGCTACCAATAAAGTTTTTTAACTGTGGATGAATTCGAGATTTTTCCACAAAGTGTCCTTATCCAAAACAAGAATACAATGACGATGAAGAACATTGCATTCAAATGAAAGATAAAAAGAGTAAAATTATATATAATAAGAAATTTAATAAAAAGAAGAAAAACTTCTATTCCATGGAAGACAATGAAGGTGAAGAGATAATTGAAAATGAATAAATTCTATTCATGGGAATAGAAAATCAAAGTTTAGATGATGAATCAGATGTAGAAGGAGAGGTGGACCTAGAGGCTGAACTCATAAGTTCTCTTGAAGAAATTGAAAAATGTAGAAGAAGGAACAAATATTTGAAAGAACAATTGTCAAAAAACAAAGAAGAGCACAAATCAAAAGAAGAGGAATTCAAGACCCTCCAAGAAGAGATGCACACTTCAAGACAATAAGCGTTGGTTAGCATGAAAGAGGTCGAGATATTAAAACAAGATGTTGATAACTTCAAGGGAGAAGTAAAGGGGATAAAAGATCAGCATACCATTAATGAGAAGTTCATAGAAATCCCTAAAAAAAATACTTTAAAAGACTTGAGGCAGAAATTATTCATCTTAAAAAGAAGGATGATGAAGAATCTATTAATTCAAAGATTCTAGATGACATCCTAAGTGTCCAAAGACCATCAAGTGACAAAGATGAATTAATATATAACAAGAAGAGTTATGTTGATGCAATTATGGATTCAATTGGAAAGAAGGATAGTTAGAAATATGCTCCCTCCTCTCATAATAAATATAGAACTAATATAATGCCTAGAAGACCAATGGCAAGTAGGTATAAGCATATCTTTATATGTCATTGCTACTCTTGCACTAATTTTAGACATATGTCTAGAGAATGTAAGTTGATAAGTCTTACAGAAAAGAAGGCTATAGTAGAGGTTCAGAAATAAAGGAAGGGATCGAAGAAGAAGGAAGTTGTGAAGCAAAAAGATCAAAGATTCCCCAAATATAAAACAACATTCTTTGGATATTGTCATTGTTTTCACAAGTTTGTTCATAAGTTCATTGATTGTAGAATCAAGAGAAAAGATCAAGGTTTGAAAATACAAATAAATAGAAGATCCGTGTTCAGGGTACCTCGGCGAAAGATGTGGAGAAGAAAGTTAGATTACAAAGATTCAGAGGAAACAAAGATTCCAAGCATCAATTGAGTTTCCAAAGATGATAGTGTTGTATATAAGAATGACTTCCATTATGATGAAAAGAAAGATGAAGATGTAAAAGAATACACCGATGGAGATGATGAAGAAGAATATAATGATGATGGTGGAACTGAAGAAAAAAAATGTCTTTTTTAAACTCTCTCATGACCTAGAAGAGAACCTTGAAATTAGCATTAGAAGAGATCATATACTTGGGGGGATTTTTATTACAAGAAGGGAACTATTGTTTAATGAAAAAGCCTTACTATTAGTGGTGGAACCTAAGAAATTTGTAGAAGCCAACAAAGATGATAATTGGAGCAAGGCCATGAATGAATATTTAGATCAAATTGAGAAGAATCAAACTTGGGAACTTTTCCCAGGACCTAAAAGAAATAATATTGTAGGGACAAAATGGGTATTCAAAAAAAAGGTTCAATGAATATGGTCAAGTGATAAGAAACAAAGAAAGACTAGTGTGTAATGGATAGGCTCAAGTGGAAAGTAATGACCTTGAACAAACTTTTTCCCCTGTAGCAATACTTGAAGCAATATGATTTTTTTTGGCATATTCATGTTATAGAAAATTAAAAGTATATCAAATGGATGTCAAATATTCATTTTTTAATGGGAAGCTATAAGATGAAGTATATATTGAAAAAAATGAAGGTTTTCTCTTATAAAAAAAAGGAGGACTATGTTTGCAAACTGAAGAAGGAACTCTATGGTCTCAAACAAACCCCAAGGGCATGGTTTTCAAGACTAGATAGATACTTGAATCAACAAGGATATAAAAGAGGGGTCACTGATAGTAATCACTACATAAAGTGTGAAGATAAGAACACTATCATTGTTATTATTTATGTGGATGAGATTTTATTTGGAAGCGATCTACAAATGCGAAATGAAAATTTTTCCTCTAAAATGAAGGAGTTTGAAATGTCAATGTTGGGTGAATTAACATTATTCTTGGGATTACAAGTTTCTCAATCAGACAAAGGGATCTTCATTACTCAAACCATGTACATTAAAGACATGCTTAAGAAGTTTAAGTTGGAATATTATAAGCCTGTTAGTACTCTTATGGTCACTAGTTGTAAGTTAAGCAAGGAGGGTGAGTATTTGGAAGTATATCATACCATGTAAAGATATATGATAGGAATCCTGCTATATGTGATAGCTACAAGACTGAATGTGATGCCAGCTATAGGATTGGTTTCCAGATTCCAATAATCTCCCAAAGAAACACATGTGATAGCACTAAAAATAATTCTTAGATATTTGAAAAGTACTATAGAGTATGGTTTATGGTACCCAAGAGGTCAAAACTTCAATGTAAAAGAATTCACTAATTCAGATTGGGCAGGAAGTGTTGGTGACCGAAAGAGTACCGGTGGAGAAGCATTCTACTTGGGAGACTATTTGGTATCATGGCTAAGTAATAAACAATCCTCCATTGCACTATCTACAAAAAAAAATTGAATACATTGCTACTGCATCATGTTTCACTCAAGTAATTTGGATGAAACATATATTGGAAGACTTAATTGTAAAGTATGAGCATCCAATAGTGATAAATTGTGACAATGCTAGTGCCATAAACATATCGAAACACTGATATCCACTCCAAGGCAAAGCATATCTTTATAAAATATCACTTTTTGAGGGATCAAGTATCATAGAAGGTGGTGAAACTAGAATATGTTGATACAAGGGAGCAAATAGCTGATATCTTCACTAAGACACTACCCAAAGAAGCATTTGAGCATCTTAGACAAATTTTGTGAGTAATCTCCCCACAATAGATATAGACAAAATAAAAAAGAAAAAAAGGAATTATGTCAGGGGAAGACATGTTGACAAGGGGAGATGTCAAAAGGAGACCTTCGTCATTAATTTCAAAAGGGGGGGAAATTGAAGAGTTGTTGTCATCAATGCCAAAGCGGGGGAATGTTGAGTATGGTTTCTGTTGATGTCAAACGAGTTCATTAATGCCAAAGGAAATGAAATGACATGTATGATGATGTGACATGTGTGATGAGGTTGAAAAGTCACATGATGATGTTCTAGTACTCTCATGAAGTCATTTTTATAATTTGAAACCATTATGTAAAAATATGGTAACTTGCTGAAACTCTAAAATTTGACTAAGTATAGGAAAATTAGAGTTCATTAATGACAAAGGAATAACAAAAGAAGTGATGACATGGCATGTGGCATGTGCTATGAGGTTGAAAATTCATATGATGGCATTCTAGTCCTATCGTGAAGTCATTCTTACAATTTGACACCATTCTCTAAAATTATGGCAACTTGTTGAAAGTCTTGTTGAAACTCTGAAAACTTGACTAAGTATAAATTATTCTTAATTTTCCTAAGAGGCCTCTATAAAATACATGCCATCTTCTGTATTTGATGAATTAAATGATTCTGAGGATATAGACATCTAGATTGTTGTCTTGTGCATTTAACCATATGATTGGTTTGTCAATATAGTCTCTAAAGGTGAGTTATTAGTCTTCCAAAAGTATTTTCTGGCATGATTTGCATTGTTTCAGTTTCGGTAAATCTGCCATATTTTGTAGGATACTAATAAAAATTATATGAGACCATCAGGTATTATCTTGTGTATGTATACATATGACCATGGTCTTATTTCCCCTAAGACGTGCTTGAAGAAAAAGTTACAGGTCTTCCAAAATGAGGTTTCAGACTGTTTTGGGAGATTTGCTGAAAATTGACTAAGTATTGAAAAATCGGTTTAAGTTGCCCTAGTAAAATGCCCACCATATTTTGTCGAAAACTGATAAAAATAATATGAGACCATCATGATGTAGCTTGTTGATGTGTGCATTTGACCATGTTCTTATTTCTCCTAAAATGTGCTTGAAGACAAAGTTATAGGTATGCCAAAACAGGGTTTCAGGTTTTTTTGCACCAGTTCATGAAAATGCACATTTCCATAATGAAGAGATGCATTGGTGAAAAGGTTTTAATGAAGGGAAATGATGATGAAATTACATAATGGTTCAAAGATATGATGAAATAATTATTTAAACCGAAGTTTGAAGTGGAAGAAAGATGTCTCAACAATCTAGATTAATGTAACAACAAGAGAATACAAAGACTGATGCAGTGAAAAATAATCAATAACAGAATTGAAGAAAATGATCAAACTAGGGTGGTAGGGTGGTGTTAGGGAAGGCTACAAGCCTGCAAGGGGGTTGTAGTCTCCTTCCAGTAGTGGCTAGAAAATTGGGTGTTGTAGCATCCTGATCTATTGGAGTAAGCATAAACCAGG
>LPNX010929159.1:0-210863 GCA_001517045.1 Pseudotsuga menziesii | reverse complement strand
ATATATATATCACCACAATATTCATATAAAATCTTTATCATAATGTTTTCTAGCTTCGATTTGGCTTTTGGGTAAAATAATGATTTGTTAACGTTGACTTAGTGAAAGGTGATAACCACTTAAGCTTTTGGTTAATCCCAAAATTGACCATGCTCACTATAGGTAGGATTATATACTTGCAACCAATGTTAAGTATACATGTTTTATAATCCAATCTTATCACTTATAAACCAACAACTCGAATGCTTATAATTTATGGTGTTGAATAGCATGGTATTAGATTATAAACATGCCTTTTACCAAGTTCGATGTTGATTAAAAACTTTCATAGACACTTGTCAATGTTAGAAGTTTACCATATCTGTGTATGTTGGACTAGATAGTTTTGTGAGTATACAAGATAATATGTACTTCTTATGAGGTAAATTATGATCATAGTAGAAATATCTACCATAATAGCCACTTTAGACATTAACTTAATGTAAGAGAGGCATTATGATAATAATAAATTACAATGAAATAACCATGCTCAAGTGTATAATCATTGAAACAACACTGATTGACTTAGACTTAGGAAGTAAGGGTAAATAGTATTCCATCTTGGAATGATGTAGTTATTTGTTTACATTAATCAAGCTTATAATATCAAGGAGTTTTACAAGCAGTAAGTTTCCCTACATAATGTAAATAACTATCAGTTTGGCATTTTAGTAAAGACTACGATATTTTATGTGATTACATTAGTACATGCAGTACGTCGTTAATGCAAGTAAGAAAGTTGATAACCTGTTAGTGAACAATTGGTTTGCACATATGAGTAATAGGTTGATACTTACCATAACTAGTAAGTTAAAAATGAAATCGAATCATATATTCTAATGAGAATCTTACTATCAGTATCGATAGAATATCTTCCATGTATAGAAACAAATAGTACGTACAAGTGTAACATTGCAAGTTAAGCATGTTAAAATAGAAATGAATATAAGACAAATATTACAAGCTTAGAGTTCATAGTAAGTAGCTTTGGTATCATCAAGCTTGATAAAGAAAGACAATCGTTTATCTGAACTTTGCTTACAAGAAAAACTGGAGAAAATAAACTACTTTACCTCATTGAAGTTTGCTTGGAAATTATCAGCTTATTTTAGTAGCATATTATTTTGCAAATAGAAACACTTCTTGATACTTTATGAATTTAAAATGTCTACTTGTTCAATCGTACTTGTAAACCTATAAGAACCAGCAATCTATCTGCATTAGCATAAATGCTAAGTAATCCCAGGATTCAAAGTTAGCTTCCACGTACTTGCCATAAAGCAGACTCATTAGTAAAACAAAAAGAAAACAGCATGCAAGTAAATCTTATTTACGTTACGAAAAAGAAGTTTCTTTAGTTAACATAATTTGAAAATGTGTAATACTAATCATTAGACTGTTTCATTTTACTCTAACCATTAGCTATTAGTAAATCGCATATCTAGCATTTTATGTTATCTCAAAATTTTGAATTTTTATGAAAATTTGGGGTTTTGACACTTCCTATATATAAGAGACAAAGTTATACAATAAAAACTAATAGACCCACTAATATACCTAAGCCTACATCAATAATATGTAATACACCACCATATATGGGGTAAAGTGTCACACTATAGGGGGGACTATGCCCAACATTTAGGGCTTAACATTGTTTGTATGTATCCTAGTCAGGAGGGGCAGTTATGTGCCATAGTTTCCTTGATTGTAAGAAATCTGAGATAAGTGACACAAACACCGCACAATAATTAACATTTATATGCAATGAAATGTCCAACAAACCTTTAATCACATAGGATTGATGTAGCCATTAAAAATTGAGTTTCTTGGATGGGTAGCATATGAGAATTTGGCTTAAGGAGTGGGGTCCTAACTAAAAACGGAATTGAAATTCAATGTCTATACAGTGTAAAGTATTCCTCTTTGTTTTTTAGATAAGAAAATAAATTTTACTAATGTACACAAACGATTAAGGCATAGGCCAATGGCAGTAGAGAGTACAATTGTGGCCACAAAACTATAGGAGTGTCTAGAACACTTATACGGAATATTATCCATATAAGAATGAAATAAAAGACACAATAAGAAGAAAAATAACATGATCTTGGCAAGAAGAGGAAAAAACCACTAGAAGGCTCAAGTCCCCAACTCAACATCATCTTAACTAGAAATAAAAGTAAATGTGGATCGAGAGGAGGCATACCAATCTCCATATATATTTGTGAAGGAACTAATGTAAACCTTGATGTTGTCCTCCAACAAATTCCCAACACTAAGGGGGGCTAGTTGTGCAATCCTAGTAATAAAGATGCTTATCTATACTAGTCTCTAAGGATAAGGATAAAAATCCCATGATGTAGGTTTTGCTACTCAATCCAACCCAAGGAGGCCATACTCCATATTGCACAAGTTAGGATCTAAATTAACGTAGAGGTAATGTTCATACTAATCATGTGGTAAAAGGTTCATTGTATCATATATCTATGCCATGTAACTACAAGGCAAGGGAATCCACTAGCCTTAACACTTCTAACAACCTAAATAGGTTGGGATAAAGAAGCAATGCTCCTAACAGTACTGAGTTTTGGAGAATCCATGCAGTCTCTAATATGTGGATAATTTCCTCTTGGACATATAAATCTAGGCATAGATGATCATGGTTTGAAGTAAAGTAAGAAGGGAACCTCCTGAGCCCCAGAACAAGCAATGGAACTTCCTCCCCTAGATATCCTAATATATGGGACATTTGAAGATTAAATGTTTTTTTAAACTCGATTTTGATTGGGAAGAACCTGGATGCTATAAATGTACATTTAATAGATGAAATCCATAACTCCTTTGTTTATATGTCTTTTGGTGAGGAGGAGATGACTAGAGGCATATAAGGAGTAACTGAAAGGAGGTACGTGTTGTATATACATACCAATGGACTGAATAAGTGAGGTGGCCTCCAAGAACCGTCACCATTTGCATGCAGAAAGACCCATTTGCAACACAAATGATAAGATGACTTTAGGCTTGATAGTTTGCTCAAGTAAACACACCATTTCTATCTCCTCGTCTCCAAGGGATCCAAAATCATGTATAGACTGCAAGAATTGGAATCCCACATACATTTTCAATGGAGAAAATTTGAATAATAGTGTTGATAGTAATTTCTATCGCAGGATAGGAACGATTGACAAAACCACATAATATGACCAAACCCGCATTAAGATATCTATAATCCCAACATCTAATTTAAGACAACAATTCAAACAAATACCAAAAATAAAGGAGCGGCCAAAAGAACTTTGATTACCAATTCACTTTGATGCATGTGTGACTTCAAAAATGGAAATGAAAATAAATACTCAACTTATCTCCCACAACCATGGTGTCATGGTTAATCCCCTTCTTCCTTTGCTGAGTAAAGATGCATGCAACCTTAATCATCCCATTAGAAAACATCCTATTACAAGCATGACCCAAATTCCCACCCTCCTTATAATCATCCTCCAAAAAAAATATTCATCAAGTGAAACAAATTCAAAATTAAAGATGGAGATACTCCAATACTAATCCACCCTTCTACTCTTTTTCCTGTAAATTTGATCCAAATACCTATGGATATGACATTATTTCAAGGGATAGAAATTATATCTCCACAAAAAAATGGGTAATCCAAACCCTTTTCTTTTATGACTTTTCCCAAAATCGACCACGAACCACTGAGAATAAATTTAGCCAAAATCTAATGCTCACTTCAACCAAGCAAGTAGGGAAAGGAAAGGAACAAAGGGAAAATGGTGCATTGGAATTTGGTGTCCTTGTCATCCCTTTTTTAGACTCGTATTGAATGAAGAGGGTGAGCATTATGAATCCATGAAATGGAAAGACTTTATTTCAAAACCATATGGATTAACCTACTACAAAAGGCATCTCCAGATGATGTTGCAAGCACCAAATTACTAAAACCAATAACTAAGGTTAGAGAGATATTTTCAAAATATATAAAAAATCATTAAAAATCATATATATACTAGATTATGTATAGATATGGTAATGTACTTGAGATAGATACTGGTATCATATCATATTAAGGGTTGGAGCAATTCTATGGGATTGATTTCACATGTTAGGGTAAAGAGCCTCCATTGAGTGGCCATTCAAAAAGCATGACACCCTTTCTCAATGAACGAAATGGAATTGAATGAATAATTAGATACAATAAATACCAAACTAAAACAAAATCTCTCATAAGATATCAATGACCATGCACAACATTGGCTCTAATAATTCTCTCTCATAAAATAGGTTTATCTACTAGCTATTGGTCCAGAGGATTCATAAATTTCAATATATCATGGAATTTATATCAATGGGGGTGTATATTATAGTGATAATAGTTCTCATATTTATGTAATGGGTAGTTGATTAGTATAAACAACTAATTAATACTCATTTTTCTCTTTTTGGTAAGTTATTTAACAGAATTCGACAATGAAAAATTGCAATTTTGACAATGATTTTTTCCAATTTGCTAAATTTTTACTCTATAAATGAATTCAAAGACCCCCTATGTTACTCGACAACGAAAAATTGCAATTATGACAATGTATGTTTACAATTTACTAAATTTTAACACTGGAGATGGACTCAGAGATCTTCAAATCCATATAAATTCATCTATAGTGTTAAATTTTAGTAATTTGTAAAAATTCATTGTCAAAATTGCAATTTTCCATTGTTGAATGACACAAGAGGTCTATGAATCCATCTCTAATGTTACAATTTTTTTTAATTTTAACATTGCAGATGGGTTTTCAGAGACCTCCTAGAAAGGGGACTTTGAACCATTCTACAGTGTTAAAATTTAGTAAATTGTACAAATCCATTGTTAAAATTGTAATTTTCCATTGTCAGAGTGATACAACTAAAAATGACTAACAAAAATGACTAACTCATGTTCTTATGTAGTTTTTAGCTAGTCATATTTGTATTCCTATGACTAAATTAGTCATTTATGTTACTCATTTTTAGTTTAGTAACTCATTATTTAATCGTATATTTCGTTCCTGGACTAATTTAGTCATTTTTAGTTAGATCACTTAAAATTGCTCAATTTTAGTAATATTTCCCATGAAAAAACTGTGGTGACTAACGTTTTTAGTCACCTAGTCATCTATCTCTCATTTTGTACTAGTGCTTGGACTCCTTCCTGACTCTTCCTATCCACCTATTGAATTTTTGTTACACAGAATTTTCATCCTCACCATGGTCATGAACCATGTACACCTTTCCTTTCCTTAATCCCTGAAGTGCTTGGCTAGAAGCTCCTTGGAAGATGAACCCTGAGGTTTTTTCCCTTTAAAACCCCACTTTTTATTAGGTGACACACTTTTCCTTCTATTCATGTGTGTCACTCTCCGTCGATGCACTTTGCATCATTACAGGGTGTACTACCGATGCACTTTGCTTATGTATAGGGTGCATCACTGCTTGTATGAAGGGAAAAATGAGTATTTTTTAGAAGTCTCTCAAACAACCTCGAACGAGACTCTCATTGAGGTTTATCCATTCCATTTGGAGTGGATTTCACTCGCCTCCCACCTCATCCTTCTCCCTTAATCCTCTCCTCTCTTCCTCATCTCTTTTGTCCTATACATGACAGCTCACCCTCATGGGATAGGGGGTTAGAATGAGAGCAAGTAAATGTTGGAGGAATTAGACCAGATCTGATAACTTACCTTTGAGGAAATGATTAATTGGAGAGGAATTTCAATGCCAAGTCATCATGGTTTTATTATTTCCTCTATTTGTTAATACATCAATGTTTTCCCTTCCCATAAATGATGTGTAATGTCGATTATAACAGTTCTCCTTGGTCAATTGCTTATATATATCATATCATCTTTTGTTTCCACTTATTTCTTGTTTTCTTTGATTCTTTTGCAGGTCTTATCTTCATCAATGGTATTTCAAAAGCTTACAGCTAATGAGGACAACCTTCAGCAAGAGGTAAGGATTCTGTACATTCCAGTGATTTGATAAATCTAGGGAAAGGTTTACATTTATTTCTTGTTTTGTTTTATATCTAAACCATTTATAATAGGTACTTTGTTCTTTGTCTGCATCGTCCAAAAGATACATTAACAAAATTGGTGACTCCACTAGGAATTGAATTAATAAATCTGTTGGTGTTTAATAGTTCTTTTGTTTCATAGATCTCCTTTTTTGCCTCCTTTTTGAGTTAGATATGGCCTTAGTTTCAGCTAGTAGATTACATCTGGTTGATTGATCTGTTTGTCTGAAATCTATTGTGCAATCTCAAACCTTATATTTTGGTTATTAGTAAGAAATTATTCTTTTTTTACAAATTTTTGGTGCGTTGTCACACTTTACCTACATGGACAGTGCATCACTTTCATATCAATGCCTTTTTCCTTCAAACTTAGTGTGTAGTGTCTGCACCTTGCCTTTGCATAGAGCGTGTCGCCCTATTTCTGATGCTCTATTGTATATCTGCAACCTACATCACTCTATTGAAATTTAGTCTGATTTCACCCCAGACTTGTTACTGTCCTATAGCTTGGTTTGTTATTGATATTTCACAGTGATTTCTATTTCCAAAATTGTTTCTTCAGTTGTTTTTCTTATCAATTTCTTTGTTTTTGTGGAAAGTATAGTTTCACATCATTTAATGATTGAATTGTTCTAGGCATTAGACATATCTTTCATTAAATTTGATTTATTTGGTTTGCAATTAGAAGAACTAGAAGATTTGGGCAAACCATTTCATTTCATTTCTCCTACTCTTGAGTAGATTAGTCATTGTGTTCTTTTGAAGGATTTTTTATCATATTTGAATTCAAAAATAGTGAATGTTTTGAAAGTTATTTTTGGCATATTTGTTCACTAAAAGAAAATAAAAGATTTATTTTGTGTTAGATGATTCTTTGCATGTGCATTAAATATCTTTCCCTCTCGTAGATTAGAGATTCATCAAAAGGAATTAATCGCACATTTCATCCATCTACATGGTTTTGTGTCAAGTCTACACTCCATTGGTCCACTTAACCATGAAAATTTGAATTAAGCAATCCTTAATTTAAAATTTATAGTAAGGTTGTGAGTTAGGTTGGAGATGTGTTTCAGTTTCTTTAAGCGTAGGACCTGTAATTTTTTGCATGCACTGCATCCTGGGGACTATTTGGTTCTTCCACATACTTGTTTGTATATATAATGGTTTTTCACATACTTTATGGTATATAGAAAGATTATTTCACGTACTCGACGGTATATAGGAAGGGCCCTTTCAAATGGTTGTGCATTATAAAACACTACTACGAACTTGATATCCCATGTACCTTATGTATATCGGGATACCCTCATAGAATCCTGAGACCAACTAAGTTATCCATTTGATTTTCTTGTTGTCGCAATACACCGAGAACAACACTTAGGGAGCTACTATGCACATACTATCTAGGTAGTCGGGTATACAGGCAAGGGTAAGGTCCCAATCCTCCTTGGTTCATATTACTATTGGACCTTGTGGTATATCACAAGTTGTAACACCTGACACTCATGTGAGGATCTATATTTTGATCCCTACCTATTCACATTGTTTGTTTGTGTCCTTAGATTGAGTTTTGTAACTTGATATCTTGCTTGACTATGGTGTTAGGATATTTCATAGGATGAAAGGTTCAAATCCTGAAAAATGTGAACCTATACCACCACCATAGTCACCAATCCATTCAAACAATGCAAGTATTGATATTGCTTCAGTAGAAGGATTGGTAGCTCCAAAATTTGACAGTATAGTAGAAACCATAGAAGATATAGAAAAGATACCTAGCATAAGTTATTCCCTTCCATAAATATGTTTCGACCCTTTTGCACATTTACCGTAGATGAGGTTTTTAGACTCTATCCTTACTCATCAACATCAACCCGAATCATCTCTTCGAAGAGCTTTAGGCATGCCTAACTTTCCAAATATTTCTTTTCCTTTTCTTGTGATTTCCAATGTTACAGATCCTACTTTTCCTTTGAATAACACGGTTACGACACCACCACCCCAATCATAATCACCCTTGAATCTTCCCACTCAAGTTCATTTTGGATGGTCATCAACCCAACCAGTAACTAATTCGGCTTCCTTGGGTGCTATGTCAAGTTGTTTAGTTGTTATGAATCCTAATCCCATGAATAGTGTGAACATATCTTCCATGCCAAATATTTATATACCATTTACTGTAGGAAAAATTGGGACAAGGGGGGAAGCCTCAACTACTGGTAAATTACCCAATTGGACGGTTTATATGGCATGGGGTCTATTTGGTTATCTACCTAGCCATTCCATGACTAGTAATATACCCCTAAATACTAGATTACCTAATGTTTATGGGACTCGACCT
Organism: Pseudotsuga menziesii; assembly: GCA_001517045.1. Lineage (NCBI taxonomy): Eukaryota > Viridiplantae > Streptophyta > Pinopsida > Pinales > Pinaceae > Pseudotsuga > Pseudotsuga menziesii. Next base: position 202,419 of record LPNX010929159.1, on the reverse strand, counting down.
AATTTGGTAGGCACACCCAATCAACAAATCAATCCATTGACTTTTCAATCCCCTCAACTACAACATTTAGGTACGACCTCATAGTATTTTCAATCCCATTATATAGGTATGTTTCCTCAATAACATGTTTCTCCTGTACAGTATCAACCTCAGTACACGAGTATGAATCCACAACCTCCATACATGGGAGGACCTGCTTATTGTCTTACTGGTGTCACAATGCCTCATAATTATTACCAATATCCTCAACCAAACCAGCAGTTACCTTTTTTGGAAACTCTAGATTTTCTAGATCTGTCATGTTTGATAAACGATCCCATCCAACATTCACAGTTTTGGCCCTGCATTCCAGAAAAACTCCCATATGATTTTCTAAAGTTCAACGGGAAACCTAGTGAGGACCCCAACAATCATGTTATGTCCCTTCATTTATGGTGCTCCTTGAACTCTTTAATGGATGACTCTATTTGTTTGAGGTTATTTTAAAGGACACTCCCCGGTATCACTGCAAAGTGGTAGATTGAGTTACATTCAAATTTCTTTACATATTTTGTCTGTCTATCTATGGAATTCTTAATGTATTTTCAGTTGCCACTGTTATGATACTGGTACTAAATTGTTGACCTCACTTCAACAATCCACCTCTACACACATTTCTGAACACATTCATGAGTGGAGGAGGTGGCACAAGTTAATCAAAGCGTTAATCCTAGACCAATTGTTGGATGTTTGGTTCACCAAGTCGTTACTCCCACCTATTTCAAGAGATGTTACTAAGGGAGGAGATGTTACCAAGGAGAAAGCTATCAATCATGCTCAATATTTGGATTTGGTATATTCTCAATCTAACATGTTATATGATTTGATTCCAAATGCTCCTCAACCTATAGATGATTCTTCACGATATGTCATAAAACCTCTTGTTGATGGTTTGGTAGGGTCCATATGTTAGCACCTCTATTTTGAACAGCTGAGGAAAAAATATGATGGAGTAATAAAAAGATACATGAACTTGGCTAAGTTTAATAGTTTGATTCCATTATTAAATTGTGCATAATGGTTAATTTGGCACGTAATACGATGGTGTAAAGCGATTGAGATGAAGATCTACAGTTTAAAATAGATCCACTAGATAAATATGTGCAGGAGATCAGGAGAAGCGGATGTGGTTAACGAAGCTTGAAGATCAACGGTGATGGAATGAAGCAAATGAAATCTATGGCTGAGAAATACTTCACTGAATAAAGATGCACATTTAAAAAAATTAGAAAAGGCTAGCGGAATTTGTACAGCCAATCTCAATCCAAAGGCTTAAATAAAAAGTGAAAACTCATTGACGGTTATTATCGGTTCTGGAGGATAAAGTTACGATATGGTTAAAAAGGCAAGTTGGTAGTGGAATGTAAACCATGTTCCACGTGGCAACTTGAAGTGAATTCCATAGAGAAAAGTAGGTTGGGGAAAACCGCTTGATGAGGGCTCTGGAAAGGGATCGTAGTATAAAGTTAAAATTGACTTGTTTTTAAAAATCATTTCATTTGTGTGTTGCGAACGAGCGAAGGAAACAGTCCGCCATATTTCTAAATTCAACCTTTCGTATCTGCAGTCACAGTCACAGGTAAGCCTTAAAACACTTAAGCTTCGTTCAAAGAATTATCGCCATTGTTCGTTATGGAAAGGGAACAGGGGTTAGGAGTTTTAAGCGGAGTTTTGGATGAAAGGGAGGAGTTTATTGTTGATAGAGATAGAAACGTATGTGACTCGGTTTTATCAGTTGGAAATGTATCAGTCTCTAAGCAGCGGTTGTGGCAGTGTAATTTGCAAGGAAATGATGTTCTAAATATCTGTAGTTCTTTTTCGTATTACTTTGCTATTGAGCAAACATTACCATTTCCTGAATTTGTTGAATGGTGCGCAAGAAGCTATTCACCCTCTAAAAGAGTCATCATGAGTCATACCACATCTAAGATACTTTGTAAGGTTGATGCAAAATCCATTCGCGGAATTCTTAATTTACCTGATAGTTTCCCTGATAATTGTGAATCTTTGAATGATTATGTCTTAGTCGAAATGTACAAAAGTTGTAAAACCAAAATTAGATGCAAATTTATGTCCAGCATTCTCAAAGAGGGTCATTCATTAGAGGGACTTTTTCTGCCGTATAATGTTGACATTTTCAAAAAAGATGTACAGTTGGTCATGTCTTTAGTCTGTCAAATTTTGGGTCTAGATGATGATTTTCATATCAGCGAAGTTGTTTTAGGTTTCTTATTGAGAATGAGTTCAATTTATCCCGAGTCTCATTTAGTCCATTATTTCAGTCTGTATGAGTATTTGGCTGAAGTCATCCATGTCCAGTTAGTCGAATTTCCAAAGGTCATGTTTTTCAAATATCAGTCATACTTGTTGAATATGTTGTTGTGTTCAAATGTATCAGAATTACAATTCATGTCCACTATTTTCTCTCCAGATCTTCCAAAACAAATCAATGTGTTCGAGTTTGTAAATACCATTATGTCCGAGATGTACAAATTGTTGTTTGATGAAGTATTACCAAGGGTGTTAGAAGAAATGAAACTCATGTTCCAGTCATCCTCAGAAGACAGAATGGGACACTGGTTCTTATATAAAGATTTTACTGTTTTGAGGGTGTATGGTTTTCACTGGGAAACCATACAAGTTACCTGTTTTTCTGACTCCAAGAATTTTTGTACTTGAGTTCATGAAGCAGAGATTATGTGCAGAAGAGGAGCATTTTGGAGCATTCAAGAAGTCTTCTAATATTAAATTTCCTCTTAAAGTTGGTCCATTTATTCTCAAAAACAAAAGTGCACTGATGGTTGTAGAAAAGTTATTAGAAATTATGGATTTCCAGAAAGAACAAAGAATCAATTATGATCCACATCGTATAATTTCTCAAAGGAAACAATCAAATAAAAACAAACCATTCGATCACCAGGTTGTTGAAGGTTTAGAGGAAATAGCCAATTTGTCTTGTTTTGATGAAAGTAGGAGCAATGAGTTGACTACAACAATTCAAGCACCTGATAATCCTAGCATTTTGAATAAGAGAATTCTTTCTGAGATTGAGAGTATGGATGTGGATGAAAACAGTTCATGTAAAAATATTAAAACACATTCTTAGGATGATCAAGTTTCAGGAGAAATAATTTCAGAAGATTCAAAGAAAATAGTTTTGTTCCCGAAGAAGTCAGTACAAATGCATCAGTATTCCTTTGGAGGAGAAGGTAGTACAGAGCCTAGTTCAGGTTTCAAATCCAGAGCAGATTTCGTGTAAAGTTATGCTGAAAAACAGATGCAGTCATTAGAGGAAACCAAAAATCTACTTCCTCAAGTTAGAAATCTAGTCAATCAAAAGACGTCACTGATTTCTACTCGAGATGTAGAGAGGAACACCTTGAAGTTTGCTATGGTTAGTGATAAAAAAGTATCAGAGATGGAAGTAAGGCTAGATAAAATCAGTGTCCCCGACAAGATACAACTCCACAAGTAGACGGGAGATATTATTTATTCAGACTTATTACATGCTATTATGAAAATTAACAAATTGCAAGCCCTTGTAGATAAAATGGAAGTCCAATTGAAACATGAGAAAGTAGAGAATAAAGCAAATCTGAACCAGATTAAGAAGCTACAAGTAGATGTTATAATCTTGGGAAGTGAACCAAGAAATGCACAGGCCACCAAAAATATTTTGGAAGAAAAAGACAATACCATCCGGGTATTAAAAAAGAAGCTTAAGATTCCAAATAATGAACATGCTCAGTCCACGGAATTATTTACATTGCAAGAAGAAAAAGATAAAGTTTATCAAGAGATGATGGATTACAAAGGTAAAGATTTGAAACTGCAGGAATAAAAAAGCAAATGAGAAATGCAAAGATCTGAATTGATGACCCAGATTTCAAAGTTAAAAAAGGATCAGAATGATGAAAAGAAAATTATGGAAGAACTAATGAGCCAGACTCCTGCTGATACAGATTTATCCCTTGTGAATATTGAAAAACCTTTAAGTGAATTTTCTGTCGATGATCTATTAGTACCTTTGTCACAGGTAAGTCTGAAGGATGTGGAAATCAAGGAATTGAAGGAAGAAAATGAGAAGATTAAATCAGGATTGGCTAGGATGATTGAAAATAAGAATAAAATATTAAATGATAAAAACCAGTTGCAGAAAACGTTTAATGAGTTGAAGGAAAGAAGTACAGGAAAAGCTCCTCTACAAGGATCTAAGCATATAATTTATGATACATTATCTGTGGAAGTTAATAATTTTAGGAACTATCTAAATTTTATTGATGATCAAAGTGTATTAGTCAATTTGGCTACCCAAATACTAAAGTTGGCAAACGAGACCATGGAGAAGAATCCTTTAAACACGGCTCAAAATGCTTTAAATTTTTTGAATTATCTAACATATCAAAAGTTGCAGGAGATCGGAATTAAGGACAGAGTAGCTATTGTACTATGGTCGAAGAAATTTATTAACAAACATCAGCTCATGAAGGTGGTGCAGGATAAAGCAAATGCAATGTCTTCACAGATAAATGATTTCAGAAATTCTTTTAAGGAGTTATTTGAACATGGCCTCCCTTCTTTCTGGGATGATGAGGGAATATTATTTTCTCAGGAGCATTATCATATTCTGTTAGTACAAAATCACATGGACCATTCCAAGTTTGAAGACTTGGTAAAAGGACTGACTGGGAAAATCATCGTAGAGAAATTGACAGAAGATTTCGAAATATTGTAAAAGTTTTTGATCATTAGAGGAGGATTTCCCACATTATCTTATGAGTCCTATGTGTATATGGAAGTATCTATCAGAGAAATGACACAATATGACATGCCAAGTGAAGAACAATGGAGGACCATGGAAAGATTCGAGAAGACCAAGTATATTCTTCATCCTTGAAAATAGGTGTTGCACGTCAGAGAGCTTCTTATTCAGGCCCTGCTATCACCAAGTTGATTATAATTAAACGATCTGTTATTAGAATCGAAGCATGTATTTTTATTTCTAGTTGTTAAGGATATAGTTACAAAAAAATTTGATTAACATATTATTCTGTTATTGATCTTCTTGGGAAGAATTTATTTGTGTATATATTTGAATTTACTTGATGTATTACAGGTTGGAACCCATATTTGATCAATGTGTTTTTTGAGGACATATCATTTTTGAAATAACAAAGCTGAATGTTGGTTGTTCATCAGAGATTCCTATGTCATTTATGTTACAGTCTGTGCCTTTCTTTTCTATGTGAATGTCTTCTAAGTGCCAACCTTCCATTTTGTTTTCTACATATTTGAAACGTAGTGTTGAATAGTTTTAGAATTCATACTTGTTATGCTCTGGCTATTTTTTTGGATATTTCATAAATATTTCTGCTAAAGTTGATATGGAATTCATCTTATGATGCTCTATATTGATGGATTGTTCATGTTTCTTTCTTATTCACCCGAAATCAATGAATGACTATAACTGGATGGTTATCTTGCCTTTGTTGAAATCCCATGTATGAAAGATTTGTATTATCTTTATCTATTTGACTCCATTTCCCAATGGTTATATGTGTTGTTTCAACCATCTACATAGTTTTAAAGTATTGATTCCAATATTTGGCCTTGTTAAATTTATATTCGAGAGATCCCTTTCTGGAAAGAAAAGCCAGTTTCTTTCCAAAGTGGTTTTTGTTGTTACCTTGGGATTTACCTTTCACAACCTGGGTACATTATGAGTGATAACACCATAAAATCCTAGTATGTTTCAAATTAGACTGGAAATAACACCCAATAAACTTATTATCCTTCCCCCACACCTGAAGTGAACCAATTCCAATCCTCTTCATCTTCGGGTGGTAAGAAGAAAGGAAAAAATTATTCCAACAAGCAGGAGAATTCATCCAACCAAGACCAAACCAGTGAAACCAAACCACCATAGAAGGATAAGTATCATTTCCTAATATGTGAGGAATACCATTACACCAAATATTGTCCTCATCGCGAGGAGGTTAATCTATTTTTGAAAAGCACCACCTTCCCTCCACAACAACAACATTTGATTTTGCATGATTAAATCCCTCTACATGGGGGAAATGGAAATGATTCTCATCATGCAGAATCATCCACTGCTCACGTCCTCATGATAAATGGGAAGGTTAATCTCACTACCCAGACCAAGACATATGAATATACTTCAACTCAGAACAGAAGTTCGAAGGGGAAGGCTTCAATAGAAACACCTCCTTCCATTCCTCCATCGAACAACTCTCTATCAATAGAGAATCCTATTCTTGATTTAGTGTTGTGTCCTCCCAAGGAAACCATTCGAAAGTTTATTTTCAATCCAAATGCTCATGATTCCCAACATTACAATATTTTACAATGTTATAATTGATTTTACCACACCTAGTTGATCACATATTTATGGCCTTCCATGTCCCTCTGCGGACTCCTTGGACCCCATTTTCCCATATTATACTTTGATGTTCCAATATTATCCCCGAAAAACACATGTTTATGCCTAAACGTGACTTTTAAATCTATACTCGCATGTATACGCTTCTTTTGAGACAAAACACATGTACATCAAGAAATGTGCATAAATCCAAAAAAAATTGGAGTTTTCCTCATGGAGTTCAAAATATCTTGACTCTTGTCCTTCCATATGCCTTGAGAATGCTCAGACTCAACCCTCCATTGCCTATTTTGAGTGTTATATATTGAGCCTCTTGGATACATTAAAGGAGGAGAAAATTGATAGCAAGGAAACTATAGCCCATTGTTGCCTCACTTGTTATGCTTGAGTCTGCATCCCTTCTTCCCTTTGGAGCACACAGTTATACTATTCCCATGATTTCCTTTTCTTTGTAAGCTTACGATTGAGAGATGGAGGATTGAAGTGGTGGAGGACTTGATTTATCGGGTTCGAAGAAGTGCACGCAGAGGTTGTCACTATTGTATCTCTATTTTTATTAATAGAAATATCCATTTCTTGTCCAATACATGTGCATAAATATGAATATTGTCTCCATGGATGTATTAATTTTCTTATACATGATTGATTATATATGCTAAAGTAGGCCTAACACTTAAATATATAGCATGCTTGTCCTGTTTGTTGTTGTTGAGAGCGAATTGTGAATGCAAGCGTGTTGGAAAAGCTCAACATGGATCTACATCAACCGTCCGGAATAAGGTACGATTCAAGTCCCTTAGTGTTATATGTCTTTATTGCTCTTGCATATTGGGAAGGATTGATTTCTGGTGTCATTCAACTTGTTGTGGTACACCCCAACCCATAGGAAGTTTTTCTCTGTAACAGAATTGGACACTCCAATGGGGAGGTTCCTTGTTTTTTCTTTGGGGATTGGGTGCACAATGTGCTTGAATTGCTCTCTTTTCTCTGAGTTTCTATGTCGGGTCTAGAAGCAAGTTTACCTTTTAGTGTCTAGTTGAAGTAATTTTGGTCTTGGCCTATCATTTTACCCTCTTTTCCTTCCTGTACGCGATTTTTTGCTTCACAGTTGCGTATACACACAGTTTTCTTCTGAATTCCTGCATATGTACGCAGGTTTTATGCGAACAATCATGTATGCCTATGTTTTGAGATTTATTTGTATGATTGGAAGTTTCTAGGTGAGTTTTGAATGTTGCTAAGTCTTCCTGGACGTTGTTGGTGTCTATATAATGCCTCTATTTTTTACCACAGACCCTTTTTTATTTACTTTTCATTAGATGTTGTTCTTGTCATCTTTTTCCTTTTTTGTTTTGGGATTAGTGCATTAGGTCTCTTTCATCTTGGTGCCTTGCTTGGCTGTTGTCTGTGAGTGGTTTCAGGGTCTGAGAGTTGTAGAGTCTTTTCTTGCTTTTACATCTCATTTATTTCAAAAAATACAAAAATATTTTATTATTCGCATATTTATGCATTGTTGCATTTTTGCATTTGCATGGTACTTGCATTAGGTTTGCTTACTGAAGATTATAGTTAGGTATTCATTTAGGAATGATTGCATTATCATTTGAAGGAAAAACATGCATCTCATGTAGTGGCATACCCCATTTTTTCATTTAGACAATATTGCACTTGGCATTGTTGGTTAGGCATGCACATTTATTTCACTGTTGAGTGATAATACCATTGGTTGCATGGTCATTTCCCTTTAAGTAATCACAACCGTTAAAATCAATGCTTAAATTAAAATGAATTCCACATTTTTATTTGTTAGGTTACATCAACAAGATTAGGATTTAGAGTCTTGGAATAGTTCATTGTGAGTTAATTCTCCAAGACTACTAAATGAAACAAGTAGGTGTCTATCCAAGTGAGAGAGTGAAATCCTTGGTATAATTAGTGTTCTCAGGAGGCTCCTATTACACAGGAGTTAAGCACGAGGTAGCGCACGTGATTATAGTTGGGATAGACCCTGGCCACTTTCTGTGAGCACTGGATATATTTCCAGGATCATATTCATATCTAGGGACTTTTGAGGTACCGATTGGTGCTTTCGAGCTTGGGTATTTGCTACCCTTCCCATACGGTTAATCCCTCCTATGACTGTCTTCCTGAGCATTGGTTATATTGGGGTGACCTTAGTTTCCTTACCTAGGTATGGCACAGGGTACTTGCAGAGGTTATTCTGTGAGTGTCTTAGCCATCTAGGGGTCAAACTACACAGTCTCTTTACGCGTTGAAGCTAAGGACCACTATAATTGGTTACACACCTCCACTTGTAGTGTATGGGAGTCTCAAGCCTCTCCTAGGAGATACATACCTACTGAATTCAGGAGCTCACATATCCTCCCCTTGGTTTTCTTGTATTTTGGTTGTATATTTTCTTAGGAGTGTGCTCTGTGTATGCTAGATTGATTTAGGGCACATAACTAGTTTGAGTCTTTTTGTTTTTTTTAGTCATAGTGGATCCAGGTGCGACACTCCGTTGTTCTAGTTGTTTAACATGTCTTCCTCCTTCTATGTCTCCTCCTCCTTTGGGAGAGAGAATCAAACAGTCTGGGCAGACCGATACTCACTTTGATTCACACGTAGATCTCACCATGAGTCATTCATCTGAGATACCGTAGAATCCCCCTTCTCCACTCTCCAGGGTGGAGGCTATACCTGATAGTTTGTATGGGACTTCAGAATAACCTGACCACTTTGAGGTTGGGGCGTCACATAATGTATTATCACAGTTTCTAGAATATATAAACTCAAAACGTCGATATTTTCACATATTCCAAGCGGTGAGACTCATCCTATGCCCTTTAGCACTAGCTTTAGATATGGAATTCCAGACCTTCCTAAGACCGGGCTGACACCCAATGTTAGATCTGGTGTTAACCCTAGTGCTATGCCTAGGGGCACTGCCATTCCTTTCCAAGTGGATAGGTTTGGTAGTAGTCATATTGCACCTTCTACTCCTCCAGTGGGAGGATCCTCACACGTGCAACCTAGACCTAGTACTAGTACTCCCATCATGAAAGTAACCTTAGACATGTGAATATTGGGAACACAAGTTATACCCCATCCCATGTTCCATCATCTTCAACACCTGTTCATTCAAATGTGTTTATAATGACATGTCCTCCCCCTAAATCGCATGGTCCTTCAGGACAGAGTTCTACTTTTAGCCATGTTTTTCCCACGTCTGCTAACACTGTAGTGTCACAAGGATATGTGCATCCTTATGTGTCAGCGGGGTATGTACCACCTTATACACCACCTTATGGGTATGGGACTCAACCTTCTTGTCAGTCTTATAACTATGGATTCGTAGCACCCCAATCTCAAGGTATCCTGAACTACAATGTTCCCATCCACCCTTTTATGGGTCAAACGAGAGGAGGTTACTATCACATTGGACAAGGCCATGGAGTTTACAACAATCAGACCTATGTGAACTAGTCTTATCAGGGAGCATGGAACCAAATGCCACAGCCTAGGCTCCCTTTCCTAGCAACATTAAATTTGTCTAGCTTATCGAGATTGACTAATGATCAGGTGTCTCATGATCCGACATGGCCGGTTGTTCCTCCCAAGCTTCCTTCGAACATTCCAAAATTCGAATGTAAGATTGAGGACCCTGGTGAGCACGTTACAAATTTTCACCCATGGTGCTCTTTGAATTCATTGAATCATGATTCTGTTCATTTAAGATTATTTCAATGCACCCTCATGGGTCTTGCGGCGAAGTGGTATATAGAGTTTCCTGGTGGCACATTTCAGATATTTAATAACTTATCCATAACCTTCCTCAATCATTTTTAGCTACCCATGCGTTACGATGTCGGTACTGAACTCTTGTCGACATTTCGGTAGGATAAAGCCACTCATATATCTGATCATATTCAAGAGTGCAGTAGAGGAAAGCGATTTATTAAGGCTCGCATTCCACCAAAGTTTATTTTGGAGTGGTTCCTCAAATCGTTATTTCCGTATATAGCAAAGGATGTTTCCACATCTGGAGTGCAGAATGTGGAACATGCTATCTTTCGAGCTCAACAATTAGACTTGATTTATGCTCAATCTGGGCTCTTATATGAGATTATTCTGAATGCACCATGATCCAATTTTGATCTAAAGTTCAAACCTGGGCCACATTCCAATGGCATTGTTGGCTCTACAAGTGTTAAACCTACAGACTCGGTTACAAACCAAATGAATAAGTTGTCTATTAACTAGCCTACGTTGGGACAAGATATGGCTTTGTCTCAGCCCACTCAAATGGTGGATGTACTTTCTATGAAATCGTCGAACTAGAAGGGTAACAAACAACCCGGATGGAATAAGAAGAAAAGCAGAAATAACCGAAAGGGTGGGAATAGGAATGCAAATGTTAATGATGACAAGAATGATAGTATGATGGGGGGGACAAGAAGGTTTAACGTAAGGTTAAGTTCTCATGCAAGGTTTGCGAGGCAGATCACCTCACTCACTTGTGCCCTCATATGGAAGATGCCTCAAAGTTCATCGCACAAATCCCAGCTGTGTTGATGAATCCTTTACCGCAAAACCAAAATATGAACTCGAGGACCATGGACCCTGAAAGTGCTTCTGGTGGGAGTAAAAACCCCTTGAACACCGTAAGTGGCCATGGTTGCATCAACTTGATGTCTGTAAAAAATGTTGTGATGTGTGCTAAGGATTATGGTATGTCGCAACCTGACCTACGAAAAGAACCTGCTTCACCCAAGAGCTCTTTGTGTATTGGTAAACCTAGTGACAAGCCTGAATCTCTACCTCGCAATCCTAAGGGAGTCTTAAAGCATTCAGGGCATAATCCTAATGCCCGAGTCACCCAGAACTATTTTGTTGTCGAGGATTTGGGCCAGACTCCTTGTGCGATGTCTGCTTTAGAAGTTCTTTAGACTTTCCCTTCGCAAAGTAAATCCTTATTGGCTGCTCTTGGGGTTGTTGATGGGAGTTCTTCCACAACTATTAAATTTGAAACTCATAGAGTGTATGAACAACACCATCAAGTGCACAACGATTGATGAAGGCATTGTGGCTTTCATGATGTCTTTAGCTTGTTGGAATGGATTGGATTCTCCTACATTGTCAAAATCTAGAACCATGTTGGCTACGTTCGATGGAAGATCTTTTTGTCTACATGGTATACTTTCTTCCCTTGAGATCCAATTGGAGGGGAATATCATAGCGATCGAGGTTGAGGTGGTTAATGCACCCCTCGACTGTAATCTTTTACTGGGATGTAACTGGATTTATAACATGTAAGCAATCACGTCGTCTCTCTTATGGGTAGTTTGTTTTCCTTTGGATGGGAGGATTGTTACGATTGATCAGTAATATTTTGATAATTTTGAAACAAAAGCATCATCGGGAGCTACTATCCTGATCATTGATCATTCTTAGTCGGCAACTAAGAATGTTGAGGAGGGCATGAATCCTTCGTTGAGGGGAAATTTTAATTGTCCCACGCGCATTCTTATGATAGATTCTAGTCTTTGTAGAGCTTCGTCATCATTGAGTTTGGTTCCTTTTTGTACTTTGCATTTGGAGGATCCTTGGACTCTTCCTTCTCCAAGTGCTTTGGGTGAAGACTCTCGACCTACCGAGACAGACATGTCATTTTCTGCAACTTTGGTGGCTTATCAAGCTAATCTTGGTATGGTTGTAGATCCTAGTCCTTCCTCTTCAAGGACGGAAGAGGAGGACCCTTATGCACTTCTTGCTTGGGGGGTTGCATTATCTCACTCGCATGACTGCTTCAATGAAATTTTCCCAACAGATGAAGATATTCTCAAAGCTATGTCTGGTTTAGAAGAACCTTGGGGAGAGTTGCATCATAGATCTTATTTTCTTCCTAAGCTTGATCGTGTAGAGTGTCATGACTATAGGGAGATTCTGAGCGAAAAAGTTGGTAGGCCCGTGGTCCCATTAGTCATTCCTAGTCAGTATGTCAAAGGGAGGATGGCCAACTTGTCACCTACTATACCTATCAACATTTCTCTAATTCCTGTAAAGATTGAGAATGTGTACATTGGGCCAGATTGTTCCCCCAATGAGATTGAAACATATACCAAGCACTTTAAATAATTTCAAGATGTTTTCGCTTGGTCATATGAGGAGATGTCGATAATTGATCCTCGCATTGTCGAACATGAAATTAAAACCTATCTGGATGTTAAACCTGTTCGAAAACATTTGCATGCAATGAATCCTAGGAAAGCACCCGCCATTAAGGCAGAGATAGAGAATTTGCTTAAGGCTAGCTTCATTTATCTTGTCCCCTTTACTAAATGGGTGTCAAATCCTATTTCGGTTGACAAGAAGCAAGGAACCATCCATGTATGCACTGATTTCAGAGAGTTGAACCGATCCTGTCCTAATGATAACTTCCCCACACCATTTATTGATCAGATTTTGGATGAGTGTGTGGGAAGCAAGGTTTTCTTGTTTATGGATGGCTTTTCAGGATATTATCATATCTAGATTAAACCTGAGGATCAACATAAAACTACTTTCATTTGTCCTTGGGGTACGTTTTCATATCGAAAGATGCCCTTCGGCCTTAAAAACGCTGGAGATACTTTTCAACGAGCTATGACCTTCACGTTTTGAGACCTTAAAAGAATAATTGAAGTTTATCTTGATGACCTAGCTGCCCACTCTTGTTTGAGGTTGCGTCATCCTGATCATCTTCGCTTGGTTTTCGAAAGATGTTGTCGTTATCAAATTCGATTAAATCCTCATAAGTGCATATTTTGCGTGATGGTAGGTCATTTACTAGGGTTCATCGTTTCCAAGGAGGGAATTAGAGTTGACCCTTTAAAGGTTGAGGCAATACTTCAATTGTATCCCCCGTGTACTATTAGACATATTCATAGTTTGCAAGGGATGGAGAAATTCTTGCAAAGATTCATGGTCAATTTTTCCAATTTGACTAAGGGTTTCATGCGCTTATTGAAGAAAGACACACCATTTAGCTGGGATGAGCGAGCCCAGGATTCTTTTGATGCTTTAAAGAAATCCTTGGCATCGACCCACATGCTTAGTCCACCCGACTATAGCCGTGATTTTTTTACATATGTGGTCGCATCTCAAGAGACGATTGGTATGGTCTTGGTTCAAGAGGATGAGGAGCTCCAGGAGCATGTCATCTATTATCTTAGTCGAAACCTTATTTATGCAGAGCTTCGTTACACTCATGTCAAGAAACTAGCCTTAGATACCATCCATGTGGTCCAACGTTTGAGGAATTGTATCCTTCATCGTCAAACTTTGGTTTTGGCTCACATTAATCCATTTCAATTTGTCCGCACCAGAAGGATGATAGGGGGGAAGTACAATAAATGGATTTTGATATTGCAAGCATTTGACCTCGAGTTTGTTTCAGCGAAGTCGAAGAAGTCATTTATTTTTTCTGAGCTCGTATTTGATTTTCCTAGTTTAGATGAAGGAGAGGTTCATGCGGACTCTTTCATTGATGAGCACATTTTTCTCTTTTCGACTAAGGAACCATGGTATGGGGACATTATTGTTTATTTGCAAACTTTGAAGGTTCCTTCTCACCTCTCGTGAGATGAGCGTCGACGTCTATGTCATGTAGCGAAGAATTGCCTCATTGTTGATGACACTGTGTATCATCATGGGGTTGATTCCATTTTGTGTCGGTGCTCAACCCATGAAGAGGTTGAGTCTGTGCTGAATTATTGCGACTGTGGGGCATGTGGTGGTCATTTATCTGGGATTTCTATAGCTCGAAATATTTTGAGCGGGATAGTTTTGGCCGTCCATATTCAAGGATTATGTTAATGCAGTCAAATGGTGCCACCCTTGCCAGTTGTTTGCATGGAACATGCACTCTCATCCGTCCCCTTTACATCTGATTATCACCTCCAGTCCCTTCACTAAGTGGGGGGTTGATTTTATGGATTGCAACCCAGCTTCGGCTCAGGGGCATCATCACATCATAGTGGTTGTTGATTATTTCACAAAATGGGCAGAGATTATGCCCACAATCAAAGTCGACGATGAGACAGTCGCGCATTTTGTATTCAATCGGATTATCACCCATTTTAGTATCCCAAAGGAGCTTGTCACTGACCATGGTAGACAATTTCAAAATAAGATGATGGATGAGTTGTCTTTAAAGCTAGCGTATAAGCAAGAGCATTCCTCTTCTTACTATCCTCAAGCGAATGGACAGGTTGAAGCGGTGAACAAGTCACTTAAGTCCATTCTCCAATGAACCATCACACAAAGCAAGACCAATCGACATATCATGTTATATCCTGCTTTGTGGGCTTTGTTATCAACTTTTTGTACCATAGTTGGGTTACCTGAGGAGCCATTGGTTGACAAACTTGTTCAAAGTCTGATTCTAGTGTATCAGTTGATCTGTCTGCATGTCTAGCCAATATTGGCTAGCCAGTTTTTTATTTGAATAATTTTGACCATGGCCTCGCGGGGTTTGTAATAGAATGTGCTAGTAGGATATTTTTGAGTGGTTTCGGTCTCCTGAGACATAGAATCTCAAATAGGGTATTCCAGGGAGTTTTTTTCCCCTGACAATTATGCGTTGCCTTCAGCCGAGTATAATTGACGAGGTTTTCTCCCGCTTCCTCCAAAGCTAGAATGCCCGATGTTGAATTCTAGGCCTTGGGGGGTTATTAGAGCCCAACTGAGTATTATAAGCCTACTAGACATTATTTAGATATATCATGGTCATGTCCTAAGTCATCTAGACACATAAAAAAAAATTGAAAAAATCTTTTTCGAACAGTGAAATTTTTTTTTTTAATTTTTTAATTTTTAATTACTTTTCCTAAGTTTTTTGAGTTAATTTTTCCATAAATTAAACGGAAAAAACCCGTTCGTGATCCGGACTCAGAATTCAGTGATTGAAGGCCCTAACCTTAAGCCAAAAATCATTCTTGATCAGCCAGCTAGTCAGAGCCAGCTTTCAAATCAGTAATCGAACACATAATGCCTTTTTACTCAAAAAAGTCAGTTTTGAGTAAAAAAATGATTTTTAGTAAAAAAATGATTTTTATTAAAAAATGATTATTTTGGAGAAATCTAAAACTCTTTAAATTAATCCAAATTCAGTAAAATAAAAGGCTAAATGACATCTCATGGAACACTTATGAT
Source organism: Pseudotsuga menziesii (assembly GCA_001517045.1). Lineage (NCBI taxonomy): Eukaryota > Viridiplantae > Streptophyta > Pinopsida > Pinales > Pinaceae > Pseudotsuga > Pseudotsuga menziesii. The sequence goes on along the minus strand of LPNX010929159.1, from coordinate 186,782 downwards.
GATTGGAGTTATCATAACTCAGCTTCAGTCATCATTAAGAGAGCAATTAATTTATTATCAGTTATCAGACATGTCGTCTCCAGCTAAAGATGAGATGGAGAGCTCTCATTGGTCTGGTGATTTGATCGAGGTGAAGACTAAATCTTACACCATCAGTAGGCTTCCCAGACCTGACAAAGTAGGTTTCCAGACCTAGTAGGCAGCTTTCCCATGCAGCAAGGTTGGTTTTTTGGTTTTAGGGTTTTAGCACTCTCTCATTTGTTAAATAGAGCCTCTTTCAGCTCTATTGAGGGTGGATGATTGATGTAAAGAACCTCTGGTAAAATATTGTAATGCTTGTTTCTCTCATGCAACCTATTTTGTAATAAAGAAAGGCTTTGGAGGCTCATGCTATGTGGATCCTAGGTGCATACGTTCCTGCTAATGAGGTGAAATTGTTCTAGTTTCTTTACTTTTGATAATGTGTGGGTATCAATACATGCTTTAGAGGGCTTCTATAAGCACGTATGAATAGGTATTTGCAGCTTCAAGTTACCTATTTATTTCATTTACTTTCAAAAGCCTCAAAGAGCATTGTTTTATTCAGTTGTATTTCATGCTTTTGAGATTTGATTAGTAAATAATACATGTTTTAACCCCCATGTTTCCAAGTGTATAAGATTGTCTTGCGGATCACTTCATTGTAGCAAGTAAGAGGCTGAGCTAAGTTGCATCTACTCTTCTTGGAGCAAAGCATATGTACCTAGCAGTTGCATGCCATTGGGATCCAAAGTGATTTCAGGGATTCAAAATCCAAGTGGTTCATCTTCTCCATTCACCCTAAAGTCAATTTTTCTCATTATTTTACTTTATGTTGCAAGTAGTATATTGATCTATAAAATAAATCGTTTGCATCTACTTGCTTCCATTTCTAGATCTAGGAAGTGTTCTTTCTCTTAGATCTAGTTGGTATTTGAAGCAACACAAGGTTCATATATTTTGCTCAAATGCTAGGTGTATTTTTGTAGTATATTCTATTGTTTAACCCATCATTTTGCAGTTAAATAGCTCACTGGTTTTTTCTCTCTCCATGAAAGGTTAAGCAGGAAAAATTGGCAAAAAACTTAAAGAATTAAGCTGCAAAAAACCTCCCATTGTTCCTCTTCTTAATCCCTTTTCTTCTGGTCACTTGGTTTTGTTTCTTTTACCTCTTCTTCATCACTGCCTTGTTAGTACCTTTTTATCAGCCGTCTTTCTCTTTTTGGACAGCCCTAGTGTGCACTAGCTTTCTTCCCTTGTTTGCCTCTTTTTGCCCTAGTTTTTGGGCTTCCTTTAACCTTGTTTTTGGCCATTTCTTTTACTTTTTGTTCACTGTCCCATTTTTCACTTTTTATGACAAAAACTTATTTCATTATTTTCTGTCCCGTTTTGCACTTTTTATGATAGCCACTTATTTCCTCTTTCGCTGCCCCGTTTTCTTCAATTGTGTTCATCCCTTAGCTTCTTAGTTGGCTGCCCTATTCTCCCCTTTCTTTGGTTTTGATCCTTGCTTAGTTTGTTTGCCTTCCTTCTCTCATCTTCTATTGTTTCAGCTCTCTTTCCTTTTGTTCTTTTTACTCTCTTCAAGCTTCTTCCCTTTCCCCTTTTCAAATTTTAATAAAAGATATCAAAAGTAAAAATACAAGGCACTCTCCTTTTTACAGGTTATAATTTGTGTAGAGTTACTTTACCTTTATCTGAAAAGTCCTTTCAAGGATCAGGTTCCTTAAGGAACATTGTATAAATTTTAATAAAAGATCTATGTTTGAGTGGGGTTTTTAAGTCCCCACTCTCTTCCTCCCCCATTTGGGGAGGCTTGTGTTGTGTGTATGCTTTGAGTAGTGCTAGTTTTCATCATTCATTACATCTCATGCTTAGATCATTAATTGTTAATTTATCATTGGTAAGTTGATTATTCAGTTTAAATTGTTTATCTTTCTAAGATTAATCAACTACTTAATTCTCTTGAATCTCACCATAAGGTGGATCAAGAGTGCTCTCTATCGGAGAGTTTAAGCAACTAATATCATCTTGTGCTTGTTTAATCAATTAATAATCCATAAGTAAGACTCTTGAACTTGCAGAAACACAAGTCAAGAGAACTCTCTATCGGAGAGCATCTTAGATTTGCATAATCCCTGCATTAACTTCATATAGATTAGCTAAGTCTCTTGAACCATGGTCATAAGATGAGGTCAAGAGCGCTTTCTGTCGGAGATTTTTAATTAATTAACTTAATAAAATTCGCAACTCACACCCCTTTTAATTAATTAACCGCCTTTCCTCCTTACTGGAGTATGCTCTTACCAATCGTAGATCGGAATACCCAGAAACGACATTGGATCTCTAAACCCCACAAGAGGAATTTAACTAAAACTCTTCCCAATAACCAATGCACCAGCGTTGTTCGATAAATACCAAGGCATGTGGGCAAATTCCAAGTGTGGGTGCCGGACTACCCAATCTGGGCACTGGTAGTTAAGTTATTGAACACTTACCTTTGACCCCAGACAGGTCCATCATGTCTTCGAACGGAGCCACTGAAGGTATTACCGGTTAGGACATCCAGCTACCATAAGTGAAGATCACAAGTAAAAACTCTTAAAACTTACCAAGAGCAATTTCAAAACCTCACATTCACTAGAATCTTTTGGGATTCACATCATATTTACATTCGAAGCATCTCTGATAAGTTGACTCCATAGGCACTGGTCCTATCTTTTACACATTGTTGATAATCTGGGCCATTTGTCCATCGAATGTTTGATTATAAATCATATCTGTGAATGCTTTATCTATTTCATGAAGTTCTCAAATATTTGTCTATCTTTCAATTCCGGTGATAGCAACGTGGATTGATTTGTCTTGTTTTCAATTCATCACATTAATCATCTTAAATCACATTAACTCCTAAACAACATCCATCCGCATCCAAAACATCTAAAAATTAACTTAAACATTGAGCCATAGAAAAATCTTTGTTAGGGACTACCCCCCTTGGCTTCGTTAGGAGTTAGCCTAAACGGAGGAGCTAGGAGTAGGTGACAGTGCCTAACTATGTGCTTGCCCCCAAGGTCACACCTCTCCCAGTTTCTCAAGTGAGGAGACAGCTTTCAGAAGATTTCTGCTACTGGTGTGCAATTGACGGACAGCAGGCTTATCAAACCGCGGTTAAGACTACCACCGGTTTTTCCCCATATCAATTGGTGCATGGGATGCAGTCAATTTTACCTATTGAATATGAAATCCCTTCTTTAAAGCTAACCATGGAAATTTTACCAGAGACTTTTGCATTAGATGAATGTCTGGTCCACTTAGAGCAACTTGATGAGTAGCGTCAGGATGCTTTAGTCGCTCTTGAGGTTAATAAGCACCGCGTTAAATCCCAGTACGATAAGTTTGTTTGTCATAGGAATTTTACTGAAGGTGACTTGGTCCTCTTATGGGATCAAGCTAGTGAACCATTAGGGGCGGGAAAGTTCAAGCCTATGTGGCGTGAGCCTTACGTGGTTAAACAAGTATTAGAGAAAGGTGTTTATGAGCTGGTGGATTATGAAGGGACATTCTTGGCGAAGCCTAGAAATGGGCTCTATCTAAAAAAATACTTTGTGTAATTCTCAGCCAGGGTTGACACTTTGTATATTATTGTACAGTTGCATGGTCACAGTTTTGGTTCCTTTGCAGTGATCGAGTTGGTTAACATGCTTCCGTTTGTTGTGGCAGAAGTCGGCAGAGTCTTTGGTATATGTAGGATTCGCTGAAGGTGCTAGCCACCACACTCAAAACTCAGCTTCAGCTACTTGGGTGATTTATACTCCTACGGGTCAGGTTTTGTCTTTAGGAGGTGTATGTTTACGGCCTTATTCAAACAATATTACTGAATATAGTGTCGTTATTGAGTTATTATGCAATGCCATTTCGCATGGCATTTGGTCTCTTGAGGTACGACTTGATTCACAGTTAGTGGTCTTACATTTAAATGGTGTGTAGCGTATTAGAGATCTGAATTTATTACAAAGATTATTGAGAGTAAGGCTGTTAGAACGACAGTTTGAGAACATTACATACATTCACATTCCAAGAAATTTTAATCAAGTTGTTGATTCATATGAAAATTACGTCCTAGATTGGCATTCGATACGCCGACTGTTAGCACTCGAGGAAACTCTCCTAGGTTGTTTTTCAGAGATGCCTGGTAACTTAACTAATCTTATAATGTAGAGGAAAAAGGATCGAATCGGATGACATTATAAACTCACATCCATTTAGACAACACATAAACCACTCGAAAGACCAAGGCTTTCAACTATGCTGCTCAGAATGTTTTAATCAATGTTTGGACATATGGACTCATTATGCTAACAGAAATACCTATACAATAGTATATCTGAATGGCCAGTAATGATAGGGAAGATATGCTTCATCCCAGCAGAAACATATATAAGATTGCATATAATATATGGCCAGACATAAGAGGTAAGTACTTGTAGCTTTAGATTATGAATGCACTGATAGGATGACAACTATCTGGCATTAAGACAAAAATAAGAAGAAATGTATAAAGTTTAATATATCAATGAAGAGATGGGATGACAACCTTCTGTCATTAAATATATATAAACATAGAAAGAAAAAAGATGAAAACTGATTAAACGAAGTGAAAGAAGATCAATGTCAAGATGTATTTATGGACCTCTCCAAAGGATGAAATGTAGTTACAAGTCTTCAAGCATCGAACCACAGTCCTCAGACTGTTTCCTCACCTCCTGTTCTTAAAAATCTTAGGCTTTATAATCTTTACATCAAGATTTCAAGATCCTATTTTAATGTATCTGACATAAATAAAAATGAACATAATCAAATACATTTTTTAGGAAATAGATTCAATGTTGTCATCATAAATCGAAACTAGCAGTCTTCAACTTTACTTGGAAACTTGCAGGTGAAGATGACAGAGTTTGAAATCTTTCTTTGAGAGTTGGGCTATTTCTGTCAAGAATAGAAAATCCATTTGGCTTCATTTCCTTACCATATACCTCCAAAACTTGATAAGGAGGATGATATGTATTCCCATGCTTATTATCTTTCATTTAAAATCATTCCCACAAAATCTGGAGATCAAAAACGCAATCTAGACAGAAAGAAACGTGATCTAGACACTTCTCCAGTTTTGGTGTCTTAATCTCCCTGTGCGCATCCCTTTAGCCGCCGAAAAGGAGAGCTTTTGACGGCTTACTACACTTTGAAATTGATCATTTAACCACCGAAAGCTAAAAATTGGCTTTTCTTTTAGTAGAAAGATACTTCAACATGAATTAAAGCCATACTATAGGGCATTTTCGGAATGCATTAACCACAGTCCAATATTCATTTGGTTCCAATCCAGTAGATCGGAGAATACATGTTACTACAAACCTTGCAACTCGGCTGAATTTGCTGAATATTTGATAACATGTCGACCTGTTTGCTTCATTAATAGCTTAACATAAGCATTGGGCACGTAACTTGACTCATGGCCCTTCCAAACTTGCAATAAATCCCTAAAATCCAAGAGACTTGTGATTGACATGTAGACTTAAATGGTGACATAGCTTGGGTTTCGACTAATCTCTTGATTTATAGATGACTCGTGGATTTTGCATGCGCAGCTAGCATGTGAGACAGTATAACATATGATTTGGAATATGGCATTTTAAATGGTTTATGATTTTGACTTTAGACTTAGCATGAAAGCTTAGGCTCATAAGTTAACTCATGGTTGACTCATGGATAGCATGTGGACTTGGCTTGATTTTAATGTGTTTGCACATAAATCATATGAAATAGAACTCAACGTTGAGTGTGGTTTGATATGTCAATTATGACTTAGGATTAAAATTAGAGTTTGACACTTGAGCACACACCTTATGTGGATTTTTCCAATATTTTATTTGACAATATAAAAAGGCATTAGACTGAGTTTCTAAGCAATACTAACCAAATTTAGTTATGTAGGTTAGACACAAGGATCATAAAGGTTTGGAGCAAACATGATCAGTGAAGACCTATTGGGGAATTTGAAGATATGGACAAGGGAAATGACCAAGGAAAATGAAAAAATAAGCATGAACTAATGAAGCTCCTCAAAAAATATTTGAGGAGATAACATCTCGCTCCTACTTGAGGATGAAATCCTCCCTGTGAGGTTTCAAGAACCACAGATCAAATTCCTTTCCTGTAGAACAAAAATTCAAACATGTCCTCTAGTGTTCCATTGGGCATGGAGTCAGTAGTACAATCTTCTTCTGAACACCTTTCAAGAGCTGTCTTTACAACTGATCCCCTACAAACCTGTTGCATTCCTGTAACATGCTCTGCTTATTCAAGAAAATTGAAAACAATCTACGTGCTTGTATGAAGATCTTATTCTTCTGCTAACTCCTACACTAACCAAATGTACTGCCTCTTATCAAGTAAAAGCATACTTCCAATGAAGCCATGTCAAAAACTGATCTACTGAACCTTATCTTGATCGTAACCCCAGAAATAAAGGAATGTACATCGAACATGAAAGTGGTTTGAACAGATGATAAAGCCAACTTTCATCTGACAGAAATATTTTAACATATATACTGCTCAAATATTCCAAACTGAATGAAATGCTTTTGCTGATGGCTGTCAATGATCTCAATGCTGAATGTGGACTGCTCAACTTCTGTCAGAGAGTCACATAGGATGGACTGTTGATCTAAGATTTTCATCTCATCATCTTCCTCTTCATATCTGCTGCACTCTCCCTTTGAATGTAAATCAAAAAACTAAGGGCTGCCCTTACTATCAGCTGCATATTCAAATCTGTCACATGCTGGTATAAAAATCTGTTCATTATCTTTTGGTTTTTCAAAGGGAACAAACTGATCTTCTTGACACTCTAAGTCAAAAGATGCATTTCGTACAATGTCAAAAACATCTACACCGTAATTAACATCCTGAATTTCATTAATATATCGATCACAAAAAGAAGTGTCCCCTATTGCAGCATACTCATCATAACTATCATTAACCACATCATGCATACATTTCTGATCATCCCTTTGCTGAAAAGTAGAACTAGATGAAAATCTAGTAGTCAACAACCCTTTATAAACCTCAAAATTTTCTTCCTCATCACAATATTTATCAAATATGGGAACATCAAGATAAGATCTTAATGACAGAGATGGAGCTTCTTGTATAGAAGTATCAGCAATAGGATCATGAAACAGATTTGGAAAAATCTCTCCTTATTCCTCATCATAATTTGAAACAACATTTTCATAAAAATAAGGAGGATCCTTCTGATGTTCTAGCTGAAAATTAGATCACCCCTGAAAATTTTGTTCCTCATGGTTACTACCACTTTCCTTAGTCTGCAAATCTGAAAATTGTGGGATAGCCTTACTGATTTCAATGGTCATTTGACCAGCAGAAAGTTGATCATTTCCATGTGTAGTTAAAGAAATCAATTCTTCAGATTCACAACAATCAGATTTAATGATAGTAAGCAAACATTCAACTCCTTTATAATCCATTTCTATTTTATGTTGATGGGAAAGTGCATCATCTTGAAGATCATTGAAGGGCTGTTGCATATTGTGAGGGAGAGATCCATCTCTATTTACATTTTCAACCTTATAATGTAATTCATATTCATCACAGCAATTACCAAATGCAAACTCATCTAAAAAATACCTTTTGCAGTGCTTAGTGAATGCTCTGTGAAAATCCTTCAATGATGAAATGTGGAAGGAGGTAAAGAAAAATACCACTGACGTGCATCACCATACAATGAATACATGAACATTTTCATGCGAACATCCTCGTGCTGTAGATTTAGTAGATCCATGCACTCATGGAACTTGATGAGGTGATCTGCAGGATTATCTTCTTTCCCCTCTCTGAAGATAGGAAGAAAATCTCCCCATTCTGACATATCAGGTATTGGATGTGGGAAACCAAGAACTAAAGAGAAGTAGAGAGGTGCAAACCTCTGAGCCAAAAGAGCATCAAATGCTTTTGACATCTGAATATTGTGGAGTCGCCACTGAATCCGTCCTTAATGGAGTCACCAAATAGATGATTACAACCAAGATAATGTCCACACTTTGTCTATCATCAAAGTTGGATCTATGTCATCTCCTAGGGAAGCTGAGCTTCAATCTCTTCTCTCCGGCAACGGCGCCAATTTGTTAGCACTCCAGGAAACTCTCCTAGGTTGTAGTTCAGAGATGCCTGGTAACTTAACTAATCTTATAATGTAAAGGAAAAAGGATCGAATCGGATGACATTATAAACTCACATCCATTTAGACAACATATAAACCACTCAAAAGACCAAGGATTTCAACTATGCTTCTCAGAAGGTTTTAATCAATGTGTGGAAATATGGAGAAGACTCATTATGCTAACAGAAATACCTACACAATAGTATATGTGAATGGTCAGTAATGATAGGCAAGATAGTCTTCATCCCAACATAAACATATATAAGATTGCATATAATATATGGCCAGACATAACAGGTAAATACTTGCAGCTTTATATTATGAATGCACTGATAGGATGACAGCTATTTGGCATTAAGAAAAACATCATAAGCAATGTATAAAGTTTAATATATCAATGAAGAGATGGGATTACAACGTTCTGTCATTGAATATATATAAACATAGAAAGAAAGAAAAACGAAAACTAAACAAACAAAGTGAAAGAAGCTCGATGTCAAGATGTATTTATGGACCTCTCCAAAGGATGAAATGTAGTTACAAGTCTTCAAGGATCGAACCATAGTCCTTGGATTGTTTCCTCGCGTCTTGTTCTTAAAACTCTTAGGCTTTATAATCTTTACATCAAGATTTCAAGATCCTATTTTAATGGATCTGACATAAATAAAAATGAACATAATAAAATACAATTTTTAGGAAATAGATTCAATGTTGTCATCATAAATCGAATCTGACAGTGTTCAGCTTTACATGGTAGATTGCAGGTGAAGATGACAGAGTTTGAAATCTTTCTTTGAGATCTGGGCGATTTCTGTCAAGAACAGAAAATCCATTTGGCTTCATTTCCTTACCATATTCCTCCAAAAATTGATAAGGAGGATGATCTATCTTCCCATACTTATTATATTTCATTTAAGATCATTCCCACAAAATCTGGAGATCAAAACCGCGACCTGGGCAGAAAGAAACGTGATCTGGACACTTCTGCAGTTTCAGTGACTTAATCTTCATATGCACATCCCTTTAGCCTCCGAAAAGGAGAACTTTAGACGGCTTACTACACTTTGAAATTGTTCATTTAACCGCCGAAAGCTAAAAATTGGCTTTGCTTTTAGCAGCAAGATACTTCATCATGAATTAAAGCCATACTGTAGGGCGTGAGCGTGATCAGAATGCATTAACCACGGACCAATATTCATTTGGTTCCAATCCAGTAGATCGGAGAATACATGTTACTACAAACCTTGCAACTTGGCTGAATTTGCTGAGTATTTGATAACGTGTTGACCTGTTTGCTTGATTAATAGCTAAACATACGCATTGGGCATGTAACTTGGCTCGTGGCCCTTCCAAACTTGCAATAAATCCCTAAAACCCAAGAGAATTATGATTTACGTGTAGACTTAAATGGTGACATAGCTTGGGTGTTGACTAATCTCTTGATTTGTAGATGACTCGTGGCTTTTGCATGCGCAGCTAGCATGTGAGATAGCATAACATATGATTTGGAATATGGCATTTTAAATGGTTTATGATTTTGACTTTAGACTTAGCATGAAAGGTTATGCTCATAAGTTAACTCATGGATGACTCATGGCTAGCATGTGGAATTTGCTTGATTTGAATGTGTTTGCACATAAATCATATGAAATAGAACTCAGCGTTGAGTGTGGTTTGATAAGTCAATTATGACTGAGGATTAGAATTAGAGTTTGACACTAGAGCATACATCTTATGTGGATTGTTCCAGTATTTTATTTAACAATATAAAAAGGCATTAGACTAAGTTTCTAAGCAATACTAACCAAATTTAGTTATGTAGGTTAGACACAAGGATCGTAAAGGTTTGGAGAAAACATGATCAGTGAAGACATAATGGGGAATTTGAAGATATGGACAAGGGCAAATGACCAAGGAAAATGAAAAAATAAGCATGAACGAATGAAGCTCCTCAAAAACTATTTGAGGAGATAACACAGGCATTAAGGCATGCACAACAAATTTACACATGTAAATATAAATAACCGATCATCATAAATCTTTTTCATTAAAATGGAGTCCAAAACGTGGTGTCATAATACATAATGTCAAAATACAAAATTGGGGGTTCCGAGCCACCAAAATATACTACACGGTCAATATAACAAAAAGTACATCTAGGCTTCTAAGCTTGTGGAGGGTGTTGATCATGATAACACACAACAGCTCTATCTAGCCATCGGAATAAGCGAACCCATGCGTGTGGTACTCCCACCACCTGTCACTGCATGGCCTCAGGAATTTCCTCGGCTTGGGCCATGGGTACTCTATGTGTCAGCCGAATGAAGTTTTTATGGATGTTTTGGAGCGTACGCTCCGCATCTACGCCTATGATGTCATCACCCCTCCCCCTCCGACGATGACGAAGGAAACCGTATGGTCGTTTAGGACCAACATCTGTGTATATATGAACAAGTATCAATATATGTCATCACACAAAAACATGTCTTTTTTATTTCATTATATCAAAAACACAAAAAAAATTTAATAATTCAAAAACAAGATTGATTGAGGATTTTTACCTATGGCTCTATATGTGGATCTCGGTGGAATGGGAATATCAGGATCTCCACGGAAGTCTATCCCCTCATAGGGGTAGTCATCTATGGCAATGATTTGACTCTAACACCAGAGGAAGAAGTCTATTGGGTAGGGGTTGGCCACTCGTCCCCCTCCTAGCCTCAGCATCACATTCACCCAGTGTAGTTGAGTTGGATCCCAAGCACCGTGAGAAGTGATCTCCACTCTTAGGCTGAGCCCCGGTACACGCTCAAAGAAAAAGGTACTCAAGATGATTGTGAAGCCTAAGTTTCTTACCCTTCCCATATTGCAGTCTGTTAGATCATTAGAGGATATTCGAGGTCTAAAATGGGCCTCCTAAGGACAATAATAAAATAATAGTTCAAATAATAAAATAATATTTATTAATTTTGGAGGAAGAAATAAAAAACTACTCTTTTGTTCGTATTTTCAACATATCTCTTTGTGAGTTTTCTCAAATTTTGAGCGGGAGGCCTTGTTGGATGCGTAATTTAATTCTGCATCCAACGAGTACCCACACTGCATACATTTGACGGAACCCTCTACCCCAAAAACAAGAAATACCTGAAAAATGTGATGATGACATCATCATCACATTTTTTTAGGTATTTCTTGTTTTTGGGGTAGAGGATTCCATCAAAGGTATTTCATGTGGGTACTCGTTGGATGCAAAATTAAATTACGCATCCAACAAGGCCTCCCGCTCAAAATTTGAGAAAACTCACAAAGAGATATGTTGAAAATACGAACAAAAAAGTAGTTTTTTTTATGACAAATATGTGAAGTCAACCATAATGGTTGACTCATTTTATTGAAATTCTATTGGTTCTTGAATTCCAACTCATAAGAATTTATGGTTTGCTTGTTTTCTTATAAGGCCCATTTTAGACCCCAAATTTCCTCTAATGGATGTTTCATGTTGCCCAACAGTGAGGTACTCCAATCATATATGGTGGGACTCATGCATTCCACTGCATAGTACATCAATGGTCTAGATTCTTGATGGAGGGATGCTAGTCCTGCAATCTTGCCAAGTACCAATAGTATGGCCTTTATCCCTAGGTTCTAGATCGAGTTCGTCGGGATCTGACTCCCAACCTTTTCTGTATCAGGGAGGCAGTACACTGCAATGTATTCATCTATCATGAGGCCACCTCCTAACCCACGAGCTCATAGATTGACCACTTCCCCTCTACGGGAGAGTCCTATAATGAAGTATATATCCTCAACCTCTAGGCTAAGGGGCATCCCATCCAGCTGGAATGGAGTCTGTATCAGTATCCCAATAGTCTACCAGCATTTGGAGTAGTCCTTGTTTTTCTCTCAAGCTACCAAGACGCCAGAATTTGTACAAACCACAAGCCCTCAAAACTTATTGGGATAGTAAATCACCTTGCATAGCCTTGTCAACATCTTCATGCTCACATTCATGCCACTCAATAACCATCCTGCAAAAAAAATTTAGAGTTGCATTAGTATTTTCCTTTAAAATTGTCAAGCGCGGCCTCATACGCGATTGTTTTGCAAGCGGCTTTGTACATACATGAGAATCGAAGGAATTTCCGCATATGTCGATCCTTATACGCGGACATTCGCTGATTTTACACATGGGCTGAAATCGCTTTTTTTGGGATGGCATAAAATAAAATAAAAATTGACCATGAAAAATTAAAATAAAAGTATTGAAATGAAGGAGTACGACATGAGGATTTACCTAATCCAAGTGGTTTGTGATTTCATGGATCATGGCTCCCAGAATCAACTTCTCAAATTTTTGGTTCAAAAACACTATGTGGGATGAAATTCCAAATGGTATGGAAAAGAAAAAAAAATTCACTATTTTATAGAAAAAAATTTGAAATTTTTACCCACTTTTATATAGTTTGGACCGTTTGGACTAGTGTTTGATGTAGGGACCAAATTTGAGGGAATTTTGATGAAGACTTTGACCTGCTCGTGCCTATCACAAGTATAATGTTGAACTAGCATATAGGTTAGGATTTCACATCCACTTGCATTTATGCATTTTCTTATGATTGTTTCATCTTGACCTTAGGTACGAACCCACTTCGTAGTGTCACAAAACCATCATACTGCTATCTAGAAGTGACATTATGTAAGTGGTAGAGCTTTCCTATACATGGGCGCCCTAGTTAGATCCCGTTTTTCATTTGGTGCCCATGCTAAGATTTCTCCTTTAGATTGGGGACTCCCTTATAGTACCGCCATGCCCTTGAGCAAAGGCTTCATACTCCTCTTGAACTTTATGTTGTCCTTTCCCCATAGGGACTCCCTTGTATATCAAGTTGTGATTGTATTCATGATTTTTTCTTTCCTTATTGAGCTTTACGCCGGCTCCCTGCTTCCGAGTTATAAGCCATGTAGCCTGAGCTTGTCTCAATCCTAGCCAAGAAGATCCTTTTACATATCCTTTGCAGCTTGATCACCCTTTACCGGGAGGAGACCTTCCCCCGAACGTTCTTATCCTGCACATGCTTCCTTGCATTGAGCATAGGTATGTTCCACTGCTTGGAACTAGTTTTATTTTCCATGACACTTGTTTCCTCCTAGTTGTACACTGTAAAGCACTTTTATTCTTTTTCAATCTTTTCAACATCTGAAAAAGTCCAAAAAATAAAAAGCATAAAAATCCAGACAGAAAATGATATCATCTTTGGCATATGTCGAGTCATGTCTCCTTCGATCAGAGCACTATATATTACATCCATTGGTTGGGTTGTTAGTTTCACTTTAGGAGTTGTACTCGTTACTTTGATTTTATCTCCATCAACTGGTTATGCTTACAGTCCCTATGGAGCCTCTGTCGATGCCTCCTGTGTCACAGAGATGTCCCAATTGGCATATTGAGTCTATGTTGCCTACCGTCAGTCACCATTCATCTTATGCTCTTCTTCAAAGAAAGTTGAATCCTGAGTCAACCATTCCTCATTTATCTTGACTTTGCATTTCTTCCATTCCCAGTATAGTTACCGGTTCGTGCACATCATGTTCGTTTGAGTTCTTCCACATTATCCAGTGTTGTTGAGTACCTCGTGTTGGTTGATGGGGGATTCCTTAATGACCTCCTTCCAGCAGACTCCATTCCATTGGCTTCAGATCATTTATTCTGGAATAGGAGTCTAGAGTGTATTTGAGTTCCTTGCGACTTACAGTCATCAGTCACTAGGTTCTCTCACCATCGACAGTTTTGAGAATACATCAATGTCCCCTGATCGATGGATTTTTTCCAGTGTTCAACCTCAACACATCTATTCACACTTGTTAGATTGCACTCTATACCTTGATTCCCATTATCATTATCGGTGGGATGTCTCGCGTCTATTAACGGTATACATCAATGACTGGTAATCAGACGATGGACTGCTATGTTCGACCTCGACACATCTATTCACATAGTAGGAAATGTACTCGTAGTTATTTGCGTAGAAGACGTTCGATATTGGTGGCATTCCATATATGCTACCTCCTTGATCGTTCCAATATTCATGAGATGTCAGCTCTCGTGACTAAATTCCAGTGTATATCAGATATCTTCATCCATTATGGAGATCTTAATTCATTGTATATTGTACATGGCGATGACCACACATGACATTTGTATATCATGCCTATTCATGGCCATTGTACTCTTATGTATACAAGACTGCTATATTTATATTTGCAGTCATATGCATAGATTGATCATTGTAGTGTACTAATGAGTGGCTGGTTCTTCCACCTGGGTCTTTGTTACTCCACTTCTGGGATGGATATAATGCATTTCGGCCATCATGTTACCCCTCTGACCTCACACATTAGGGGGAATCTTTTATAGTTGATTTTACCACACCTCATTGATCACATATTTATGGCCTTCCATGTCTCTCTGTAGGCTCTTTGGAACCCCTTTGCCCATATTATACTTTGATGTTCCAATATTATTCCCAAAAAACACCTCTTTATGCCTATACGTGACTTTTAAAGCTATACTCGCATGTATACGCTACTTTTGAGCCAAAACTTGTGTACATCGAGAAATGTGCATAAACCCAAACGTTTTTGGAGTTTTCCTCATAGAGTTTTGAATATATTGACTCTTGGCCTTCCATATGCCTTGAGAACACCTGGACTCAACCCTCCATTGCCTATTTGGAGTGCTATATATTGAGCCTCTTGGATACACTAAAGGAGGAGAAAATTAAGAGCAAGGAAACCATAGTCCATTGTTTCCTCACTTGCTATGCTTGAGTCTGCATCCCTTCGTCCCTTTGGAGCAAACAGTGCTGCTCTTCCCAAGCTTTCCTTTTCTTTGTAATCTTTCCATTGAGATATGGAGGATTGAAGTGGTGGAGGCCCAGGTGGAAGACTCGGTTTTTCTGGTTCGAAGAAGTGCCGGCAGAGGTTGTCACTATTGCATCTCTGTTTTTATTAATGTAAATATCAATTTCCTGTCTAATACATGTATATAAATATGAATATTGTCTCCATGGATGTATTTATTTGCTTATACATGATTGATTATATATGCTAGAGTATGCCTAACACTTGAATATATAGCATACGTTTCTTGTTTGTTGTTGTTGAGAGCGAATTGTGAATGCAAGCGTGTTGGAAAAGCTCAACATGGATCTCCATCAACCATTCGAAATAATGTATGATTCATGTCCCTTAGTGTTAAATGTCTTTATTTCTCTTGCATATTGGAAAGGATTGATTTCTGGTGTCATTCAGTTTGTTGTGGTACACCCCAATCCATAGGAAGTTTCTCTCTGTAAAATACAATATTTGGCACAGGAACCTTGTGCGATGTCCACACTGGAAGTTTTACATAATTGTCCTAGTCAACGTAGAACTCTTTTTTCATCCCTTGGAGCTATGGACCTAAAATTTTCTAACACTATTATGTTCCAATTGGAGTATTTTAAGTCAATATTATCCCATCAATTGGCTTTCCAGATTCATAAAATTATTGTCGCATCGTACCATTTTGGACGAAGGATCCTTGACTTCTATTATGTCATTGTCTTGTTTGCGATCTATTAGTTCTCCTACCATTACTTCATCTCAAACTACATTGAACTATTTTTATGGCCATAGTTTTCAACCCTATGGGCTCTTACCTACCTTAGATATAGTTTTGGGAGGAAAAAACGTCTCTATCCATGTAGAGGTAGTTGCTGCAACTTTGGATTGTAATATTTTTCTTGTTCAAATTTGGTTTTATGAAATGACCGTCATTGCATCCTTAGTCTTTCAATTAGTACAATTTACTCATCAAGGAAATATTGTTACCATCGACCTACTCGACTTTTACAATATGAATGTCCATACAAATGCAGATGATGTCATTCCTCTCTTGGATAGTCCAATCCTCAATATCAAGACGTAGCAGTAGGATTCCTTAAGGATTCCTCCCTTCTCGGAGTATTTCCTTTATGTTTTCTAGATCCTTCACGCCTTATAGCTTTGCTAAATATGATTTCATCCGTGGACTCTAGGTTTGAGCCCAATCTATTGTCATATAGCTCTGATATCGTTGCCTCTCTTCCTTAAGAGCATGGTTCACATTTTGTATCAAGAGACTTAAAAAATAAAATGGATCCCCATCACATTAAGTTGAGTCTTCCACCAGACTTAACATTTGAACCTTCTTTTCATCCACTTGTGACTTTTGATTTTTCTTTTTCCTCCATTTCTAGTGAACATTTTTCCCATTAGTAATCAGAAGGTTTATCCTTTGAAGAAAACAATAGGTGAACAAAATAAAGCTTGGGGGGGATATCGTCAGCCTCTAACCTTTATGTTGGGGGAAATATCCAAACCTATGGACATCATGTTTGAAAAAAACGTGTTTATGGGTATCATCCTAAGTACCAACCTCTATACATCATGTTGGGAAGAGGCCCACCTATAGGAATCCTACAGAACATGGTTTCTCTCAATTTTAATCTCTTTAAAAAATGAAACTCAGCTTCGAGCATAGTTCATTTTCTGTTTCAAGCTTGTTAAAAAACGAAGTTGATCATTTGAGCTTTCTTTTCACTTTTTGTGGTCTAGTTAAAACATGAAAAGTGGTTTGAGATTACTTTATCGCTTTTTCGTGATCTAGATTTAAACATGAAAAAGGTTCCAAGTTATTTTTATACCATAATCATGCTCGTTAAAAACCAAGTAAAATGGTATCAATTATACGTTTATCACTTTTTCTGGCTTGAAAAAGTTATTACAAAAAATTACCCTTTGGAGTTGCCTTTAATCTCTTTTCAGACTCTCTAAATAGGAAAAGATCGCCAAGCAAAATTGTTTCTTTCATGCTTGTAAAATTATTTGAAAGTTCTTCTATCTAGTGATAGTTTACCGCTTTTTTGGACCGTGTAGACTAATTATGGAAAAGGTATACTCTAGTTCATCATAACTGCAAGAGTTCTCCTAGGTATTATTTTATACTTTTTTAGGCCTTGGGGACTAAATTTACAAAAGCTTTCATCTTAAATTCTTCTTTAGTCCTTTCAGACTCGCTAAACATGAAATGAAACCGATTTTACCTTCTTTGGACTCGTTAAAATTAAACAATAAAGGACCCTTTTTGGGACCAAACCCCTCATTTCTCAAGTTCATAAGACATGTGAGATTGGAATCATCCCAAATGATGAGTTACATCGAGCATTTGTTACCCTCTTCTAGCTCGTTAAAAATCAAAGAGGCCCTCATCCATAATGATAGGGACATTAAGGGAATGGGAATATATATTTAATCTATATTAATGGAAACTTAGAGTCACCCTTGAACATGACACATGTCTGTATCGTATTCAAATAGTTGGATAATTATTTTGTCCTTGAGTCATACCAATTCCATGAGTCATATTACTCCTTTGGGTCATCCAAAGAATGCCTTCATCATTTGTTTCATTATGTCTTGGTCTCTGCCTCGTTTGAGTCAATGTTGCCAAGTCACTTGTTGTGATGTTATATGTTCAAGGGAATTCTTTTGCTTGAATCAACCTTTGCAGTCATCGCAACTTCTATTGTGTTAGTCATCACTAAAATATTCTCTCATGTTCACCATTACACCTTTGTTTTAGTTCACACTCATTTTATTTACCATCTTACCTCACTTTCGTAAGTTGGTTTTGTGTCAATGATTGATATACATCATGGCCCTTATTCAGCGAGTATATTCCTATCGACAACAACACATTTGTTAGCACCATTTTTGGGCTAAGTAATTGGTAAGGGATTTGGCCAATAAAAAGAGGAATAAGGTTTGTAAATTTCCATATCATGATGCCTTAAAGAATGTTGATGAGGGTTTGCAGATATTTTAAGGGACTTTTCTAGATTAGAAATGCCATATACTTAAAGGATTCTATTTTTTTACCGTGAAATGCATGTAAATGAAGAAATACGCCATTAGTTGAATTATAACAAGAAATGGACGGCCTAGATACACAGGCGAGGAAATCCAATGGCCCAAAATCATTTTTTCCAAGGCAAAGTCCGTAGCGAAAAGGCAGAAAAAAGACAATTTTCAATGAAAAAAGTGATAAAACCCAATTGTCGCCCTCCGTAGTCCAAGATCCGACGGCCCAGAACATTTCTGTTGAATATCAACGGCTCAAAAAATAATAGAGAGGCATAGATCGAAAGGCGGAAAACTTAAAAAGTTTATCGTGAAAATTTGAAGTCTCGCATTCCACGATCCACAAGATCTACGGTCGAGAGAGTTTTCGCACAGATCAATGGTGCATAAAGAAAGGGTGGAAGTGGAAAGGGTAAAGTTTTGGGTTGCAAAACTTGGAAAACCCTGGAGCTGGGTTTTCACCCTAGCTACGTGCAAAAGCACCTCCCTTCTGTAAATGAGACATAAGGGTAGAGTTCAATGGAAACGAGCTAGTTGCAAATAAAATATTAGTAAAAGAATAAACAATAAGAAGAAACAACTAAATTGAATAAAGAAAAATGTGACAAGTATACCTTCTGTTTTTATTGAAAATGGGCCACCGTGCCCTAACTTGGAATGGGACCACCTCTCCACAGGCTTGTTAGTACGGAGGGTGCCTCAACGTACATGATGGGAGATGGTGGGGCAGTGGAATGGTTGGAAAAATGATGTGAGTATTTTGAGAATAATGGATTCTCAACGTACTCACGAAAATAGAATAATAGCAGAAGGAATAAGTGAATCTTGTGATGGAGACCTCCACACTATTTTATAGTTTTTTCTGTCATTTTCTCTCTTTTAGGTTTTTGGAACCCTATTTAGGATTTTAAGCCCTATTTAGGGTTTTAATCCCTTTTGTGGTTTTTTAAGCCCTTTTTTTTAGCCCTTTTTGGGGTTTTTAGCCCTTTTGTGAGATTTTTAACCGTTTTGTGGGTTTTTTAGGCCCATTTTGATATTTTTTGAGATTTTTGAGAGAGAATAAGGTTAAACCGTAGTTGTGGAGGTCAAAAATGAGGGAAAATGTTGATGTATTTGTAACTTCGGAATGTATTCACCTATGTATCTTATGTCTTGTAACCTGATGTTTATTCCAAGATGTGTATGTAATGTAATTAAGTCATGTCATGCCTCGATGTTCCGATCGAGAAGATCTATAATGTAAACAAGTCATGTAAATCCATTGTGGGTAACCCTCCTATTGATCAAGGGTTAAAGTCCCCGCAGTTCCGGGGCACTAGGGTTATTAGACTGACCTAATGAAGTCAGCCCTAGTTGGGTTTAGTCAAGTCAGGAATTAGTATAAATAGAGAATTAGTATAAACAGGAATTAGTATAAACAGGGGCAGGCACTGGTGCCGTACAAACTCAGATCGGTTTCCTGGGGTTCAATCAGTGACAACTGAGACTCAAAATAAAATAAACACCTGCAAAACAAGAGGATCAAAAAGGATCAACCCGGTATGGTCGCCAAAACTATAGTTGGGTTTTCACCCTAGCTACATGCAAAAGCACCTCCCTTCCGTCAATAAGACAAAAGGGTAGATTTAAATGGAAACGTGTTGGATGCAAATAAAATATTAGTAACATAATAAACAATAAGAAGAAACAACTAAACTAAATAAACAAAAACGTGACAAGTATACCTTCTGTTTTTCTTGAAAATGGGCCACTGTGCCCTAACTTGGAATGGGACTGCCTCCCCACTGGATTATTAGTACGGAGGGTGCCTCAACGTACAGGATGGGAGATGTTGGGGCAATGGAATATTTGGAAAAATTATACGAGTATTTTGAGAATAATGGCTTCTCAACGTACTCAAGAAAATAGAATAATGGCAGAAGGAATAAGTGAATCTTGTGATGGATACCTCCACACTATTTTATAGTTTTTTTCGTCCTTTTCTCTCTTTTAAGGTTTTGGAACCCTGTTTAGGGTTTTAAGCCATTTTGTGGGTTTTTTAAGCCCTTTTTTGTATTTTTTATCCCTTTTGTGAGTTTTTTAACCCTTTTGTGGGTTTTTAAGGCCCTTTTTTATATTTTTTGAGATTTTTGAGAGAGAATAAGGTTAAACCATAGTTGTAGAGGTCAAAAATGAGGGAAAAAAGGTAGGAAAAAGATGTATGTACGTGGTTTAGGCCATGTAGAGCTATTTGAGCAATTTTTTGTGTTAACAAACCCAATTTTTGCTTTTCGCGGTCCAAATCCAACAGTTCAGAATGTTTCCGCCGAAGATCAACACCTTAGAAAAGAACAGAGAGATGCAAATTGAAAGGCAGAAAATTTAAGGATTTCGTCATGAAAGGTTGAAATTCTGCATTCCGCGATCCGTGATATTAATGGTCCAGAAGAGAGCAGAGAAGCAGAGGTCGAAAGGCGAAAAACTTAAAGATTTTATTGTGAAAAGTTGAAGTCCTTCTTTCTGTGATCCACAAGATCTACGGTCGAGGGAGCTTCCGCACAGATCAATGGTGCAGAAAGAAAAGGGTGGAAGAGGAAGAGGATAAGTTTCAGTGAAGAAAGTTGGAAGATCCATGTTCCATTTTTCGTTAAAGGAGGAAACAGAAGGGCGGAAGTGGAAAGGTAAATTTATTTGTTATGAAAAGTCTGAATTTTGATTTTCATCTTCTGAAGCCCGCAAAAATTATTTCAGATCAACGGTTGAGACTCAATCCTACGAAGATCAATGGTGCAGAAAGAAAAGGGCGGAAATGATAAGGTGGGGGTGGAAAGATCAAATTGAACCGCGAGAAAGCTAATAGCCTATTTTTCGTCTTTCCCAAACCCCATATCAATGACCCATAAAGAATTTTGAAGTAAGATCTATGGTCCAGAAGCGATTTCAAAGGTAAATATACAAGGAGGGATAAAAATTGTTGCAGTTCGGCTGGAAATCCTTTGATCAATTGTTTTCAGCAAGAAATCATGAGTCCCTGCTATCAAAACTCCCCAACTGATCCACCATGCGCGTTCCAACATTCTTTTATGTTTGGTTTATGATCATGGTGAATCTACCAGATCATCATTTGTTAGGATTTTCATTTCCATGTTGCAACTGTTTTGGCTTTGTTTTGAGGTTGGTATCGGGAGTCTATGACACTATAAATATTACCTCAATAGAAGAGGATGGGGTTGGAACCCATGAGAATTTTTTTTTATGCGTTTTGTGATATGTTGCTAATAAACTTGCAGAGTCGAATGTTGGTTTGTTATTGTAGAGATTCTTGTGTATTTCGTAGTTACAGTCTGGTATCTTCTTTCCCCTATGCATGTTTTTCCTGTTAAAATCACCATTATGTGTTCTTCATAAATGGAATAAGTGTATAATAGCTCAAAATTCATATTGTTATACTATGGCTATGTTTCATGTATTCACCAAGCCTTCCTTACAAAATTGATGCAAAATTCATCTCTTAGGTGATCTGTGTTGATAGATTGTTCTTGTTCTTTCTTTATCACCAGACAAACTACTATTTGACTGTAACCGAGTGCTACCTTGCCTTTTTAGATATTCACCTACAAATTGCTCTATAATTCATGAATATTTGTGACTCCATATCCCAATTTATGCTTGCCTTGTTTCAACCACAAACTCAATATGAATTTTGTTTTATTTTGATATCTGAACCTATTAAAAAACTGTGAGAGATCCCTCTCTAGAAAGGAAGAAGCCACCTCCCTCTCTTAAATTGGTTTTGTTGTTACCTTGGGATTTACCTTCCACAACCCTGGGTACATTCTAAGTGCTAACAAATTGGCATTGTTTCCGGGGACGAAAGTGCAAATCAGCCCTGGGAGACGACAAAGATTACAAGAAGAAAGGGTTTATGTCAGAAAACAGATAATTCTACAATTCAAAAAGGTTGTATAATTTTCCATGGCAACTCCACATCGATTTTGAGCAACATTTCAGAAGGCATCTTGGCTCCCAAGAGATCACATACACGAGGTAACCCTAACACTGAAATATTACTGAGTGTGGAAAATACAGAAAGATTTCTTAGAAATAAGGGAAAATAACAAATATATATTTCACCATTTGGTGCTTCATCTTCTAAAGAATTTCATAACATTCATAATTTTGGGCAAGAAACAAATTTCAAAATATCCTTGTTGAAATCGAAATCTGAATCTGATTTGAAGGAAATTGGAATTAATCCCTATAAGTTAGAATCATATTTGCTTGATTCTCTTTGACACAATCTTCATAACTCTGTGAAAACTAAAGAAAGAAACCTTGTTGTTCAAATCTTTCAGCCTTATATCCCACTAACTGTTCAAACCTCTCCATCCTTTCAAACTCCTCCTCTTGTTCCAAATCCACCTAGACAAATGGCTGCATGGTTTGCTCCACTGGCCTTACCTATTATATTGCATGACCTTCCTGAAAATTATGCCCAGAGAATTACCTTGTATGTTCCTTCTACTTCTGTTGTTGCTTCTTCTAATGATGTGAAGTTTGAAATGATGATTAAAACAATGGAGAATTTGATGGATAGGTTCACTGTAGATAATAGACCATTGAATAGAGAACAGAATGAACCTCAGATCAGAAACCCAAACTTCAGAAGGCCAAATCCTCCCCCACCTCCACAAATCAGATAGAGAGATATGAGGAATCCTATAAATCCAAATGATCAAGAAATAAGGCCAGCTTTTCCTGAGAACTATGTTGTAGAAGAAGATGAGGATGAATCTATTGAGGATCATATTCACCATTTTGGTGACTTGGATTCTGAAATATACCTCATAGAGGGAGAACATAGTATGTTTTCCCAGGATGATGCCAATAATGATATTGAGAAAGAGTTAGAGCAATACCAAAGAGGATATTTGCATGCCATGGATGATGTCCAAAGAAAGATCAAATTGAGGAATAAAGATGTCACTATAAATAAAGGTAGGCTAAATCAAAATCAACCTTCTAGTAGTCAACAAAATACAGAAAACAGAAGTGAAAAACAAAAAGAACCCATTGTATACAAAGAATTAGAAAATAAGTTAGAGAAAACAAAAGAAGTGAAACAACCAGCACTGGTGGATGTAGAGAAAGTTGTTTCCACTTTTAACTTGCAAACATAGCTCTCAAAATTGAAAGTTTCCATTCCTTTCAATGAATTGTTAAGAAACAGAGAATACAGCGACAAAATAGCAGACATGGTCAGGATTCAGGGAGAATTTCAACCAGATATCCTAGAGGTGGAAGATGATGATCCTACCATTGTCTTCGGGTCAACAATTAAAATTATGTATGATGAGGAAGATCCTCCTTTTTACCTAAGTTTAAATGTACATGATATGATTGTTCACAATTCTATGATAGATTCTGGTGCCTCTCGTAATTTAATTCCCAATGGAATAGTAGAAAGTTTGGTACTTGAAGTTACTAGACCATATAAATATTTGTACTCTTTTGATTCTAGGAAGGAGAAATGTCTTGGATTAATTAAGGATATGGTGGTAAGTTTGAAAAAAATGACATCTAAGACTGTGTTAATGGATGTGGTTGTAGCAGACATTCCTCCTAAATTTAGTGTATTTTTGTCAAGGTCTTGGACTTCTAAATTGAAAGGCAATTTGCAAATGGATATGTCGTATGCTACCATTCCTGTGGATGGTGGGAATGAAAGGTTATACAATGAGAATAGATCACCTTATGTAGTTAGCAGCCAAGAAAAACCAGATAATCATGATATCTATGTTGTTGATACTAACTGGGATATTCCATTTTCTTTAATGATAGTTCTCCCTATGATCCTAAAATTCCTATACCCATTGAAGTTAAGGAGGACAAAGAGTTTGCAAAGAGACAAGAGGATTTGGAAAAGAAACAAAAAGAAGAAGGTCTCTAGACCATGTATTTTGATGGATCTATGGAAAAAGTTGGTGGTGGTGTATATATTATCTCTCCTACCAGGGATTTTAAGGCTATGTCATATAAGTTAACTTTTGAATGTACCAATAATGTGGCAAAGTATGAATCCTTATTACTAGGAATCCATGCTTTAAAAGATCTGGAAGCAAAGAGGGTACAAGTCATGGAAGATTAAGAGCTTGTAATAAACCAAGTGAATGACAATTATTAGACCAAACATACCAGAATGAGGGCTTATAGAAATGAGGTATGGGATATGTTTGGTAACTATTTTATAGAGCATAACATCAAAGTGATTCCTAGGGATGAAAACACAGTAGACTCGACTCGTTGGTCGTTGTTGCTAGTAAATTCAAAACTTCCACTGCTGGTCAAAGAAATTATAAAGTTAATATTGTGAACAGACCCTCCATACTAGATAATTCCAAATACTGGCAGGTATTTGAAGATGATATGCAGATAAAAATATTTTTAGAGTTGTCTAGTGAGTTTTTGAATGCTCATATACATAGTGAAAATGATAATTGTGAAAACTTCCAATATGTTGAAGAGAGTGAAGAAGAAATTGCTGAAAATAGAAAGTTCAAAAACTCACTAGGGGGAAATGATATAGTTCAGTTGAAGAGTAATCATATCCCAGAGGCCTAATCCCTTTAGATAAGCTTTTTTATCAAAATGATATTGCTAGAGATACAAAAATGAATCCTGCTGGTGATGTTCATGAAGAGAAAAATATAGGAACTAAAGAAAATCCAAGGATCATCAAACTTGGCAAAGAACTTGTTTGTCAAAGTAAAAGCAGACTATGTCAATTTTGATGAAAATATACACTGATGTCTTTGTATGGAGTTATGAAGACCTTAAAAAGTATGATACTTCTATCATACAACATACAATCCTAATAAAACCTGGTGAGAAACCTTTTAGACATAAATTGAGAAGAGTTAATCCAATGTTGCTGCCTGTTATTGAGAAAGAAATTAAAAAATTATTCAATGCCAAGATTATAGTAACCCTGAGATTTTCCAGATGGGTTGCAAATTTGGTGTGTTAGGAAAAAGAATGGTGAAATCAGGCTTTGCATAGATTTCAGAAATCTCAACAAAGTCTCTTTGAAATATAATTACCCTTTGCCAAAAATGGAACATATTTTGCAGAAAGTGGTCTAAAAGGATTTCAAATATGGATGGTTTCTCAAGATACAATCAGATCAAAGTGTTGCTTGAGGATCAAGAAAATTATACCTTTACTACACCATGGGGTGCATTTATGTATGCCAAAATGCATTTTGGTTTAATGAATGCAGGGGCCACTTTCCAGCGTGCCATGGGTATTGCTTTTGCAGAGGAAAAGGATAAATTTGTGGTTGTATACATGGATGATATCACTATGTATTCAAGATCTGACCAGGAGCATATTAAACATTTGGAAAAAGTTTTTATGAAGTGTAAAAGGTATGGAATAACATTAAACCCAAGAAAATCAAATTTTGCATTGGAGAAAGGAAAATTGCTAGGGCACATTATTTCAAAGGATGGTATAAAGATTGATCTAGAGAGAATCAGTGCAATCTTGAAAGTTGAGGAGCCAAGAAGCAAAAAGGAAGTGCAATCCTTCATTGGACGGGTAAATTTTTTGAGAAGTTTTATTCCCAATTTTGCTAAGATATTAATGAATATCACTAACATGTTGAAAAAGGACCATGAAATAAAGTGGAAAATAGATGCAAGGAGATATTTCAAATATATTAAACAGGCTATCACAGAAGCACCAATTCTGGTAAGTCCATATTTTAGCAAAGATTTTCTGATCTTTTCTTATGCTTTTGATCCCACTATTGCTGGAGTATTGTTACAGAGAAACAGTCAGAATGTTGAACAACCTATAGCCTTCTTTGGTAAAGTGTTAAGAGATGGAAAGTTGAAATATGACATTATGGAAAAACAAGCATATGCTCTTATTAAATCTTTGAAAGATTTTAGATTTTATGTTCTTCATTTACATGTCATTTCTTATGTTCCTAGTAATGTAATGAAGAGCATCCTCACACAGCCAGATCTAGAGGGAAAAAGAGAAAAATGGATTGTTGTGTTATTGGAGTATGACATTGAAATTAATCCCACCAAGTTGATCAAAGGACAAGGACTTGCAAAGATGATGACAAATTCCAACTGTGAATCCTTGCAACTAAATTTCTTGACCAGTCATTCCAATCAGCTTGATACAGGGGTACAAGTAATTCTTGATTTCTCTATGTGTCCATGTTATTCTGATATTGTGTATGTGTTGCAAAATTTGCAGTCTCCTATAGGGTTAAGAAAAACCAGAGCAAGGTCAGTGAAGTTGAAATCTTCCAAGTTTTGCACTCTGAACCAATACCTTTATTGGAAAGATCCTGGTGGAATTTTACTCAATTTGAATGGACACCTAAATGTGAGGGAATCTTCCAGCCATTGAAGAATCTTCTCACAAGTGCATCCATTCTGAAAATTGCAAACCCAGAAAAGGACTTTGTGGTGTGCACCGATGCATGCGGTCAAGGACTTGGAGGAGTTCTTATGCAAGACAACCATGTGGTATGTTATGAGTCTAGGAAGTTGAAAGATCATGAGAATAATTATGCCACTCATGACTTAGAACTTGTGGCCATAGTACATGCTCTCAAGATGTGGAGGCATTACTTAATGGGAAGAAAGTTTGAGTTAAGGATAGGCCACTGTGGTCTGAAGTATTTGTTTGATCAGCCAACACTAAATGCTAGAAAAGCTAGATGGCTAGAGTTTTTATGTGAGTTTGATTTTGAAATAAAAAACATAAAAGGGAAGGAGAATAAAGTGGTTGATGCACTCAGCAGGAAAGTGCATGAAATCCATGTGGAATCTCTTAGTATTTTCTAATCATATCTAAGATAGCTGATTCTGAATCATGCTACTGAAGATGAAGTGTATGTGCAGCTAAAAGACAAATTGCAGCAACAAAGTCTTGAGAAGAGGTATGGGGGATATAAATTGGAATAAGATGGGATTCTTACATACAAGAATAGAATTTATATTCCACATGTAGAATATTTGAGGAGAGTTGTTATGGATGAGATCCATCAAACTCTATATCCTGGTCATCCGGGATATCAGAAGACAATTGCTATAGCCAGAAAGCAATATTTCTGGCTAGGAATGAAAAAGGACATTGCTGAATACATTTCAAGGTGCATGAAATGTCAACATGTGAAGGTTGAGCATCAACACCCAGCAGGTTTGCCACAACCTTTTCCATTTCTTGAATGGAAATGGGAAGTTATTTCCATGGACTTCATTACAGGTTTGTCAATGACTTGGAGACAACATGATTCTATCATGGTTGTGGTGGATAAGTTGACAAAGGCGACACAGTTTATACATGTTAAGTCCACACATAAGGTTGATGACATTGCAAAAATATTCATGAAGGATATTTTCAAGTTGAATGGATTTCCTAAGGAAATAGTTTCTGACAGGGATGCCAAGTTCACTTCCAATTTTTGGAAGGGGTTGTTTGCAGATTTGGCTACAAAGCTCAATTTTAGCACTACTTACCATCTTCATACTAATGGTCAAACAGAAAGGGTCAACCAAGTGTTGGAAGACATACTGCGTATGTATGTGATGGACAAGCCAACCAAGTGGGAAGACTACTTACACTTGGTAGAATTTGTGTACAACAATGGACAACAAGAATCCTTGGGGATGATCCCATATGAATATTTATATGGCAGAATGTGTAGGACGCCTATGACTTGGGATAACCCTATGAAGGGGATTGTGCTTGGGCCAAAATTGCTCAAGGAGATGGAGCAAGAATTTGCAAAGATAAGGAAGAATATGAAGCAATACCAAGACAGAAAGAAGAGCTATGATGATAAGCATAGAGTGAACAGAGAATTATGTGTTGGGGATCATGTTTATCTGAGAGTGAGGGAAAAGTAGAGTTCTTTGAAGCTTGGAAGTTGTGCCAATTTGTCCCCTAGATATTGTGGACCTTTTGAATTACTAGAAATAATAGGGCCAGTTGCATATAGACTTGTATTTCCTGCTAGCACTAGAGCTCATGATGTTTTTCATGTTTCTTTGCTTAAGAAATATTGACATGACACTAAACATGTGATTAATTGGGATGTGATTCAAGTGGAACCCGAGGGAGAGTTCCAAATCGAGCCAATGTCCATCCTTGACAAGAAGGTCGCCATGCTCCAGAACCGATCCATAGGGTAGGTAAAGGTGCAATGGGAGCACTATGGTCTTGAAGAGGCTACTTGGGAGCTGGAGGATTCCATGTGATTGGCACATCCATTTTTGTTCAATTTTGCAGAGCACTGAGGATAATGCCAGTGTATAATTTTTGTTCAATTTGGTAAGCACTAAGGATAGTGCTAATTGAAGGGAGGGGGGAGGGAATGTAACACCCTGATTTTGACCCCATGATATTTTGATGGTACATGATGTATATATTATATTGAGATCATGGCATGGAGCTCAAGACCAAGGCCCTGCCATCGATCTGGTATTTTTTATATAGGTGATTGAGGTTGATACCTATGGTTTTTTCGCTAAGTGAAGCATAGTAGATATACTGTCATATATCGTGTAAATATACAAATTAATATAATACCACAGCTATCTATGGAATTGCAACATGAAAGAGATGGGGACATGATTTCAAAAGGGATAGGGTGGGGGAGTTGGTCAAACCTATGAGCCTATAAGGTTAATCCAGAAGTCAATAGGAGAACCTATGAACCCTCATCTACCTTTTTTCCTTTGTCCTCAATCCTTTATTCTTCCAGAAGGTGGTTGAGGCAGTTAATTCCTTGGGTAGAGCAAGGCATGGATTTAGATTGATTTTCTGAGAAATTCTGCGCAGACCTGCAACCTAGGAAGGCGTATTCTTGCTTCTGTAGCAAGTAAGCACGTGAATGTGTGCGGAGACCATTCTCCTTAATCATGTTTTTCTCTAGGGGGGATGTTTTTTCATTCATTCCACTCATTCATGGGGTTCACTCACGCATTTTTATATTTGTTTTTCATAATTGGCATTATTGTTCACCTTGTTACAGAGCCGAGTTGTCTATTTTGAGTTCTTCACCTTGGTCACTCAACCTGAAGGTAGAGAACTGGGTTTTGGTCACCCATTTCTCCTTTTCCTCAGTCGCGCAAGGGTCAGGGGACTGTGTATTTTGAAATTATTTTCATTTTTCGAGCAAGGGTAGAGGAGATCCTTCGATTTCATGAGCAAGTGTGGCCATCTATGGTTTTTTCCCATCATAGGTGGTTCCTGCAATAGAAATCCTCTATTACAGTGTTTTCCCTGTGTACAGTGAGAAGCATGTTTGTTGGTTTAACAGTGTGGTTTTTGTGTTGTGTACCCTGGGTTTTGGGTCTGATTTGTTTACAAGACTATGGAGTGGAAGAGAATAGGAAAGGGCTTGTTAACCTAGTGCAGGAGGAAACTCAGGAAAATATAAGAGTGGTTGGAGATATTTATTGCATGCCGTGAAGAGCAATAGAAGGGAGACATAGCCTTAAGGAATGTTGAGCATACAAAGGGATGCTACCTTGTGTTGGGATGTAGGTAATGTGGATGTTAGGACAGATAGATATTTTGGAGGTGTACTTAGCTCTTGAGTGAGCCACTACCTTAGCCACTTTTCCTTTCCACTACCCTAGCAACCTCTAAACCCAAGGGAGATTGGCTTGGCATTGGGAACTATTAACCCAATTGGAACTTGGTTTGGATGATTCTATTTTGTATTGGCCTTGTGCGTTGTCTTGGTAATCCTACAACCTATTAACCCAACTAGGTGTTGGCTTAGTTGGACAGTATAATAAGTCCAAATAGGTGTTGGCTCGATTGTGTGTTAAATATCTGGTTGTGTGCGAGTCTGATGTTCCCTGGTTCCTTGTGGAATCATGCCCAACTCGGGGGTGGAAGTGGTGTTGAGAGATTAAAGAAAACACTCGCCTATGGTTGGGTGGAAAGTTGCATATACATAGCTCGTTTCAGGACAGCTTCATCCTTCTAGATAAGTGTTATTGTTATATTGTTTATGCAATGTATTTTCCTATGAATTGTTTTGTTCATGTTTGAATGCTTAATGATGATGAAGCAAATGTTTACTTGTGTATATTTCCTGCATTTAATCTATGTTTTTTCCTTAGATGTTTTTATGCATTTTTTTTCCTAAGTTTATGGAGGTTAAAGCTCTATTACAGAGGTCAGAATGCTTCTGACTTAGTGTTTCATCCCTTTGAAATCTGCTTAGGATAGGTTGAAGGAGGAAGCCGAAAATGAGCAGTTGAACTGGGAAGAAAAGTTGCGTTTCTGCATATCAAGATCCACAGCGGAAGGCTGGATATAGGAGGAAAGAGAAAGAAGTTCCATCAGCATAGAATATGGGATTTTCAACTTCCGAGTTCCACCTGCGGAAGACGAAAGGTAGAAATCCAGATAAAAGATAAGGCAGAAAGTGGGCTTTCCGACTTCCGATGTCCGAGGTCAGAAACTGAAATTCAAAAGCATAAAATGATTTTAAGGTTGAAGGGTGAATTTCTGATTCCCAGGATCTGCCTGCGGAAGGCGGGAAGCGGAGAGCAGAAAAACACGGAAAATTTCTAAGGAAAAGTTAATGTCCCAATTTCCGAAGTCCGAGGTCGGAAAGCAGAAGTCAGAAGTGCAGAAAAAGGTTAAGGCCAAAAGTCATTCTCCTGATTTCCAAGTTCCACTGCAGCGGTGGAATGCAAGAGGTGGAAGAAAGAAGTTTTATCAAAGCAAAATGTGGGATTTCTGACTTTCGATATACACTTGTAGAAGCTAGAAGGCGGAAGGTGGAAATCCATAAAAAGGTTAAGGTAAGGATTTTAACTTTCGATTCCCGAGCTCCACACTAGAGGGTGGAAAGGCGGAATGCAAAAGGTGGAAACAAGGATAGACATACCATAATTTAATAGTTTTCTGACTTCTGAGTATTGAAGTATGGAAGGTAGAAGGTAGAACGATGGTGGAAATACTCTGTCGAAAGTTAATGTTCTAATTTTCGAAGACCGAGGTCAGAGGGCGGAAGTGAGAAGGACAGAGAAAAGTTAAGTCGAAAGTGTAAGTTCCCGGGATTCGAGTTCCTCAATGGAAGGGAGGAAGGAGAAAGATGGGAGAATGAAAGTTGATAAAGGATGAATATTGGGTTTCTGTGATTCGAGTTTCGCAACGGAAAGGTGGAAGGCGAAAAGTGAATAAGTTCAATTAGCATTTTGGTGGTTCTCTAATTTTCGACTTCCGAGGCCAGAAGGCAGAAAAGCGGAACTACGAAAGGTGGAAATGTCGTTAAATGTTTCTTCACACATTTATGTTTCTTATTTCCAACTTCCGAGGCCAGAAGGCATAAAGCAAAAATGCATAAGCGGAAGGTTATCGAAACACTTCGTCGAGATGTTGGATTTCCGATTTGCGACTTCCGAGGCCAGAAGGCAGGAAGCAGAAGTGCGGAAGCGGAATCTTGGCAGGACGCTTCATCGAAAATTGAAGTTCATATTTCATACTTCTGAAGTCAGCAATGCAGAAGTGGAGGTGTAGAAAGGGCAAGGTTAGTTTGGAAAAGGCCATTCTAGACACAGAATGTGTAATTGAAGGGCGGAAAAAATGGTATAGTGGTTATAAACCTGAGATGAAGGTTAGAGAATAGGTTAATGTCCATACCTGATGTTTATCAAAAGAGAAAGAGGTTCTTTAAACAAAAATATTTAATAATCTGTATTTTGGGGTATGGGGATGTGACAGTGTGGTATTAGAGCTAATGGTTGCAATATTGGGCCTAGATGGGCCATGTGAATAGTTTCCAAAACTATTGGTTGCATCATTGCAGCTAACTGTGTTTTTAACTTTTTGAAAATTATAATGTATCTATAAAACATGTTTGTTAACACATTTTTTCAGAGTCATTGTGCAGATTAGAAAGGTGGGTTTTTAAGCTCAAACCATCAAAACCTACAGCAGTAATGATATACGGTATCCCCATGGGTATTAGGAAGATGTTATGGATGACAATGTTAGCATCAAAAATGATGAAATTGAGTCAAATGGAAGGAGATATCAGGACACCCCGCCAGATTTTGCAGCCACCATGAGAAGCCTAAGGGTGGAAATGCAGAGTTATAGAGCAGACAATGAAAAATTGGTCAAGGATCAAGAGGATCAGAATAAGCTGAATGTATCCATGCTGTAGATTTTAACAAACTTACAAATAAATATGAACTTTGGGCATGGGACAGTAAATCCATAAGGAAGTAAGAGCAACACTAGAAGAAGGAAAAGGACTTCTAGTGGGTCATCTAACTCAGAAGAATCCAATGGGGGTTCAAGGTGTTCTTCTCACAAGAGCAAGAGAAAGAGGCACCATAGGAATAGCTCTCAAGATGAATTTAAGAAGGCTAAACCTCCTATCTTTAATGGTGAGATAAATACAAGTTAAGAAGCTGAAGTTGGCTTCTTGGGATGAGGAAGTATTTCCAAGTCCAGGACTCTTCAGGAAACATGAAGGAAAGGGTTGCCATTTTCAATCTCAATGGAAGAGCATCCATTTTGTGGGAGCACCTCATACATGTAAAAAGGATTGGTGAAAGAAGACTTAAGTGGAAACAATTCAAGTACTCCAAGCAAAATTACCTCTCTAACAGGTATTATGATGACAAAATTAAGGAATTCCATCAGCTGAGATTGGGACAACTAACAATGGAATAATATGCCAATAATTTCTTAGAGTTGTTAAGGTATGTTAAGTACATCAAATATGAGAACTTCAAGATCCATCGTTTTCTGAGTGGATTGCCTCAGTCTTACAAAGACCGAATTGATTTTGATGATGACATCATCATCACGTTTTTCAGGTATTTCATGTTTTTGGGGTAGTTAGGCCCTTCAAAAGTATGTTGAGTGGGTACTCGTTGGATGTGTATTTTAAATCCACATCCAACGAGCTCTTCCGATCAAAATTTGAGTAAAAACATAGGGAAAAATGTCAAAAATACGAACAAAAACAGTAGTTTTTTTTATGATACCTATCCCCAAATTTATATTAAAAAATTGTTTAAGAGGTGCTCCCTTTTTGAATTTTAAAGCATTTTTATTAGCTAATACATGATGACATGGAATTTGTATTATTTTTGGAAGGCCCATTTTAAATTGAAATTTCCTCTAATGGGAAAGATCCTGGTGGAATTTTACTCAATTTCCTCTTGGAGAAAGAAGCTAAGCATACTATGAAGGAATTTCACAAGGGAGACTGTGGTGGACATCATTCATGGAAGGTGACTGTAAACAAAATTTTGAGAGCTGGTTTTTACTAGCCCCAATGTTTTCACATGTTTACAAATAGGCTACTACATGCCACCAATGCCAAATCTTTGATAGTAAGAGGAAAGTGGTCCCACGCCCTCTCAATCCAATATCAGTAAAAGCACCTTTTCAGCAGTGGGTACAGTATTTTATTGGGGAAATAAATCCCAACTCTTCAGGATAGCATAGATGGATCTTAACAGCAACTGACTACTTCACTAAGTGGATTGAAGAAATCCCTACAAGAAGGACCACAGAGGGAGTAATTATGGATTTTCTGGAAGAGAATATTTTGGCTAGATTTCGCTGTCCCAAAAGGATTGTGACAGACAATGCACCTACTTTCAAATCTAAGAAAATGATAAGTTTCTATCATAAGTATCATATTAGTCTCAATCATTCTACTGCATACTACCCACAGGGTAATGGACTGGCTGAATCTTCAAACAAAAGTCTAGTGAGAATCATTAGGAAGTTGTTGGAGGATAATGAAAGAGCTTGGCATACAAAGCTAAAATATGCTTTGTGGGTTGACAGAATTAGCACAAAAAGGGCAATTGGAATGTCAACATTCCAATTAGTGTATGGAGCTAAGGTGATTTTTCCAACATCTTTGCGAGTGCCAGTCATGAAGTTATTGTAGGAACAGTAGGATGAACCAAATCATGTGCAAAGAAGAATAAATCAGATCATATAATTGAATGAGTTGAGGGACAAATCCAATAGTAAAGTGCATATACATCAAGAAAGGATGAATAACACTTTTGATAGGAAGGTAAAGGAATAACAATTCCAGATTAATGATTGGTTTTGAAATGGGATGCTCCTAGGGAAGATAAACATGGCAAGTTTGATCACATGTGGTAGGTCCTTATATCATAGTAGCATACAGAGGTGAGAATGCATTCATTCTACAGCATCAAGATGGGTCTCTGCTGAAAGGAGGTCCATTCAATGGACGGTTTATCAAATATTACTTGTCCTGAAGGAGGAGGTAATCTATGTATCATAGGTGTATATGTTTATTTATTTTGCAAACAGTACAATTGATGAGCCAAAGCATTTGAAGCCCGAAGAGAAGGCCATAAGGTCTAAAGGGGTAGCCATGTTTCTATTTTTCTTTAGTTTTACTCAGAGGAAAATTGAAATTAAGAAGTTTTAAGATCTCAAAAGTTGGGAACATCCCAATGGATTTGGCACCTGTTCTACAGGGTTCTCGCTACCTCGCAGAGAGGGTAGCATCCCGAGTTGGAGCCAGTTTTTAGCACCATTTTTGGGCTAAGTAATTGGAAAGGGATTTGACCAGTAAAAAGAGGAATAAGGTTTGAAAATTTGTATATCACGATTCCTTAAAGAATGTTAATGAGGGTTTGTAGATGTTTGAATGGGATTTTCCAGATTAGAAATTCTAAATACTTAAAGGATTCCAATTTTTTTACCATGAAATGCATGTAAATGAATAAATCCGCCCTTAGTTGAATGATAACGGGAAATGGACGGCCTAGATACACAGTGGAGGAAATCGAATGGCCCGAAATCATTTCCACCAAGGCAAAGACGGGAGTGGAAAGGTGGAAAAAGACAAGTTTCGGTGAAAAAGGTGATAAAACCCAATGTTTTCCCTTCGTAGTCTAAGATCTGACAACCCAGAACGTTTCTGACCAAGATCAATGGCTCGAAAAAGAACAGAGAGGTGGATATCAGAAGGCAGAAAAACTTAAAGAGTTTATCATGAAAATTTGAATTCCCACTTTTTGCGATCCACAAGATCTACGGTCGATAGAGTTTCCACACATATCAACGGTGCGCAAAGAAAGGGCGGAAGCAGAAAGGGTAAAGTTTCGAGTTGCAAAACTTTGAAAACCCAATTTCTGCTTTTCGCTTTCCATGGTCCAGATCCAACGGCTCAAAATGTTTTTTTTAAGATCAATGACTCGAAAAAGAGAAAAGAGGTGGATATCAAAAGGCAAAAAACTAAAGGATTTGGTTGTGAAAGGTTGAAATTCTGCATTCTGCGATCCACCAGATCAACGGTCTAGAAGATAGCAGAGAAGCAGAGGTGATCAGAAGGAGAAAAACTTAAATATTTTATCGTGAAAATTTGAAGTCCCACTTTCCGTGATCCATAATATCTATGGTCGAGGGAACTTACACATAGATCAATGGTGTGGAAAGAAAATGCCAAAAGCGAAAAGGCAGAAGCAGAAGAGGAGAAGTTTTGAAGAAGAAAATTGGAAGATTTGTGTTCCATTTTCTGGTAAAGGGGGAAGATGAAGGGCAGAAACGGAAAGGTAAAGTTATTTGTTATGAAAAGTTAGAATTTCAATTTCTGTCTTCTAAATCCCACAAACTTGGTCTCATATCAACAGTTGAGAATGAATCCTGCAGAGATCAACAGTGCGGAAGGTGGAAGACGAGAGAATGAAAGTTTATCAAGGAAGTGTATTTGGTTTCCACAGTCTGAGTTCCATAACGGAAAGGCAGAAGGCAGAAGGCAGAAAGTAAATAAGTTCAGTTAGCATTTTGGTGGTTCTCTGATTTTTTACTTCCGAGGACGGAAGGTGGAAAGAAGAAGTGCAGAAGGCGGAAGATGGAAAGGTCATTAAAAGTTTCTTTGCAAATTTATGTTTCTGAATTCTGAATTCTGAGGCCAGAAGGAGGAAAGTGGAAGTGCAGAAACAGAAGGTTGGCGGAATACTTTGTCGAAATGTTGGAGTTATGATTTTTGACTTCCGAGGTCGGAAGGCACAAAGCGAAAGTAAAGAAGCGGAAGGTTGGCAAGATACTTCGTCGAAAATTGAAATTCTGATTTCTGACTTCAAAGGTCGGAAGTGCTGATGCAGAGGTGCGGAAAGGGAAAGGTTAGTTCGAAAATAGACATTCTGAACACATAATGGGTAATTGAAGGGTGGAACGACTGGTATAGTGGTTCTTAGCCTGAGATGAAGGTTGAAGAATAGGTTAACGTCCATACCCGGTGTTTATCAGAAGAGCAATAGGTTCTTTAAGAAAAAATGTTTAATAATCCACATTTTGGGGTATGGGGATGTGACATTGGCATATAAAGATGAAATATGCTATGTGGCATGACAGAATCAACACAAAAAGGGAAATTGGAATGTTACCATTCCAATTAGTATATGGAGCTGAGGTGATTTTTTCGGCATCTTTGGGAGTGCCAGTCAAGAAGTTATTGCAGGAACAACAAGATGAACCAAATCATGTGCAAAGAAGAATAAATCAAATCATAGAATTGAATGAGTTGAGGGACGAAGCCTACGTTAATTGTAGATACATCAAGAAAGGATGAAGAACACTTTTGATAGGAAGGTAGAGGAAGAACAATTCCAAATTAATGATTTGGTTTTGAAATGGGATGCTCCTAGGGAAGATAAACATGGTAATTTTGATGACACGTGGGTAGGTCCTTATATCATTGCAACATACATAGGTGAGAATGCATTCATTCTACAGCATCAAGATGGGTCTCTCCTAAAAGGTGGTCCAGTCAATGGACGGTTTCTCAAACATTACTTGTCCTGAAGGAGGAGGTAATTTTTGTATCATAGTTTTATATATTTCTTTACTTTGCAAACAATATAAGTGGTGAGCCAAAGGATTTGAAGCCCGAAGAGAAGGCCCTAAGCTCTAAAGGGGTATCCATGTTTATATTTTTCTTTACTTTTACTTACAGAAAAAGTGAAAATAAGAAGTTTTGAGATCTGGAAAGTTGGGAACAACCCAATGGATTTGAACCTATTCTATGGGGTTCTTTTCTACCTCGTAGGGAGGGTAGCATCCCGAGTTGGAGATAGTTTTTAGCACCATTTTTTATAGAAGTAATTGGTAAGGTATTTGGCCAGTAATAAGAGGAATAAGGTTTGTAAATTTTCATATCATGATTCCTTAAAGAATGTTGATGATTATTTGCAGATGTTTGAAGGGACTTTTCTGGTTTAGAAATGCCAAATACTTAAAGGATCCTGATTTTTTAACCGTGAAATGCATGTAAATGAAGAAATCTGCCTTAATTGAATCATAATAGGAAATGGACAGCCTAGATACACAGTGGAGTAAATACAATTGCCTAAAATCATTTCCTCCAAGGAAAATTCGGGAGTGGAAAGACAGAAAAAGACAAGTTTCGGTGAAAAAAATGACAAAACCCGATTTCTGCCCTCCGCAGTCCAAGATCCGATGGCCCAAAACATTTTCGTCAAAGATCAACAGCTCAGAAAAGAACACAGAGGCAGAGATTAAAGGGTGAAAAACTTAAAGAGTTTATCGTGAAAAGATGAAGCCCTGTTTTTCATGATCCACAAGATCTACGATCGAGAGAGTTTTTGCACAGATCAATGGTGCGAAAAGAAATGGCAGAAGTGGAAAGGATAAAGTTTCAGGTTGCAAAACCTCAAAAACCTGATTTCCGCTTTCAGTGGTCCAGAACTGATCAAAATGTTTTTGTCAAAGATCAATAGCTCGAAAGACAACAGAGAGGTGGATATAGGAAGGTGGAAAACTTAAGGGTTTGGTCGTGAAAGGTTGAAATTCCGCATTCTGCGATCCGCCAGATCAACGGTCCAGAAGAGAGCAGAGAATAAGACGTCAGAAGGTGGAAAACTTAAAGATTTTATCGTGTAAAGTTGAATTCCCACTTTCCACGATCCGCAAGATCTACACTCGGGGGAGCTTCCGCACAGATCAACGGTGCAAAAAGAAAAGGGTGAAAGAAAAAAGGCAGAAGCGGAAGAGGAAAAATTTCGTTGAAGAAAGTTGGAAGATATGCGTTCTGTTTTCTGCTAAAGGCAGAAGCAAAAGGGTGGATGTGGAAAGGTAAATTTATTTGTTATGAAAATTCAGAATTCTGATTTCCATCTTCTGAATCCCACAAACTTGATCTCAGATCAAGATTTGAGAATGAATCCTGTGGAGATCAATGGTGCAAAAAGAAAAGGGTGGAAAGGATAAGGCAGGTGCAGAAATATCAAATTGAACCATGAGAAATCTAATAGCCCATTTTCTATCTTCTGCAAATCCTAGATCGATGACCCAGAATGAATTTTGAAGTAAGATATAAGGTCTAGAAGCGATTTCGCATGGAAATATAAAAACTGTTGCAGGTCGGGCAAAAATCCTCTGATAGGTCATTTTCAGCAGGCAAGTCTGAGTCCTTGCTGTCCAAACTCCCCAACTGATCCACCATGCATGTTCCAATGTGCTTTTCTATTTGGTTTATGATCATGGCAAATCTACCAGATCATCATTTGTTAGGATTTTGATTTCCATGTTGTAACTGTTTTGGCTCTGTTTCAAGGTGGTATCGAGAGCCTATGACACTATAAATATGCCCTCAATAGAGGAATACAGGGTTGGTGTTAGCACTCAGAATGTACCCAAGTTGTAAAAGGTAAACTCCAAGGTAACAGCAAAACCACTTTAGGAAGAAACTAGTATTTTCTTCCAGAGAGGGATCTCTCAATAAAGATTTAACAGCACCAGATTTAACAAGACCAGATATAAAATAACCTTTAAAGATTTATGTATTCGGCTGAAACAATCACATAACCATTAGACATGGAGTCATATACAATATAAAGATACCACAAAGACGTGTACATGAGATTCATCAAAGGCAAGATAATCACATCATCACAGTCATTCAAATTGATCCAGGTGAAACAGAAGAGATGAAGAAACAACCCATTAATACAAAGCATCAACAAGGATGAATTCTATATCAACTTTAGCAGAAAAAATCATATAATATATGAAATGATGACCAGAGCATAAACATATGAATTCTAATCATCTAACGCTATATTTCAGATACGAGGAAGAAACAAAATGGAGTGTTACACAAGGGAAATACAATCACATAAAGAAAGAAGCACAGACTATAATATCAACGACACATGAATCTCTAACAAAAACTCTCATGCATTCACTTTGTTACTCCAAAAATAGATATGTCCTCCAAAATTATTCGCCCTCCGATGGGTTCCAACCCCCATCTCTTAAAAAAGATGCAAATTTATACATAAAATAATAGGCCTTCCAAGAAGACCAATAATTGAATGATCGGCTTAATTTAGAGTTTTGTAACTGAATTCCTAACCCCTAGGAAGTTTGTTACAACTCCAATCCTAACAGATCATAAAGTAACAATCAACTTGATAACAAACTTTTTCTCAGCCAGCTCCACGTCATCAGCTCCATGTCTTTTCCCCATCAGCTCCTCAGTGCATAACACCTGTTTCTAGGGATGAAGAATATACTTTGTCTTTCCAAACCATTCCACAGCTTTCCACTGCTCCGAACTTGGGGTGTCACATTCTGTCATTTCCTGAATTGATACTTCGAGATCCATATATGCTTCATAGGACTTCTTAGGCAATCTGCTTCTGATAATTGTGAACTTCTGCATGATTTCGAAATCTTCTGTTAACATATCCACAATGGTTTTCCCTGTTAGGATTTTCTCCAAATCATTAAATTTGGAGTGGTCCATGTGGCACTGGACAAGCAGGTTATGATAATGTTCCTGTGAGAACATCTGTCCCTCCTCGTCCCAGAAGGAAGGCAACCCGTCTTTGAACAGCTCTTTAAAATCTTGTTTGAAATTATTAACCTGCAAAAGCAATCCTTCTGATTTATCTTGGACCGTCTCGATTAAGTGATTCTTGTGGATGATTTTCTTTGCCCACAACACTATTGATACTTTGTATTTTATGCCCATATCGTGCAACTTCTAATATGTCAGTGAATTCAGGAAATTCAGTGTGTTCTGAGTTGTAGTAAGAGGTCTTTTCTCCATATGTTCATTTACCAGCTTTAATCTCTGGTGAGCTAAATTTATAAGTATATTCAAATCATCAA
Source organism: Pseudotsuga menziesii (assembly GCA_001517045.1). NCBI lineage: Eukaryota > Viridiplantae > Streptophyta > Pinopsida > Pinales > Pinaceae > Pseudotsuga > Pseudotsuga menziesii. The sequence goes on along the minus strand of LPNX010929159.1, from coordinate 146,395 downwards.
TAAAACTTAGATAGTGCCGGAACTTGGTAATCTCTATCGACAGGGTATCCCAAATGATATGTTTTGCCCCTTGAAGAGGGCCTTTCTCGATGCTTTTCTCCTTTAGCTCGTTGAATTTTTTCTGCAACTGATTTCTGTCCTGAAATATTTGCTTTTTACTTTCACTTACTTTGGCCAATTCAGATTTTACCTTTTCATTCTCTGCCTTCAAATCTTTAATTGCTTCTTCTTTCAAGCTCACCTGGGACATTGGCACCAACAAATCATCGGTAGAAAAATCATCTAATGGCTTGTGGATATTCACAACGGACAGGTCTTCATCAGCGGGGGTTTGACTCATTAACTCTTCCATAATTTCCTTCTCGTCACTTTGGTCTTTTTTCATTAAGGAAATCTGGGATAATAGTTCATTCTGCTCGGCCTCCCACCTGTCCTTTTCTTCCTGTAGTTCGACAGCTTTTCCCTTATATTCCATCATCTCCTGATGGACTTTATCCTTTTCCTCTTGCAAAGCCATTAATTCAGCTGATTGGACGTGCTCTGAACCTGGAATCTTCAGCTTTTTCTTTAAGACCTGGAGTGCATTGTCTTTTTCCTCTAGCATCCTCTTAACCTCCTGGGTGTTATCTGAACTAACAATGTCTATTTGCAGCTTTCTAATCTGAATGACATTTGCTTTATTCTCAACTTTCTCATGCTTCAATTGGATTTCTAGTTTGTCTATCAAAACTTGCAATTTATTAATCCTTACCATGGCTTGCAATAAGTCTGAGTAAATGATGTCACTGGTTTGTTTGTGCAGTTGAATCTTATCCGGAGTACTGATTTTGTCCAGCTGGATCTCCATTTCAGACATCTTCTTGTCGTTTACTATAGCCATCTTAAATGTATTTCTCTCAGCATCTCTAGCAGAAACTAGAGAGGTTTTTGAACTGTATAAACTTCTCACCCTCGGGAGCAAATTTCTTGTCTCCTCTAGAGACTGTTTCCTCTTCTCTGTATAGCTGGCTTTGAGCTCTTCCTTCGACTTAAATACCGGGCTCGATTCTGAACTGTCTACATCACCTTCTACATTTTTAAAAGATAATTGATTTACTTGTACGGTTTTCATGGGAATCAGGGCAACCTTTTTAAAACCATCAGAAACTTCCTCATCTACCATTTCACCACCTTCAAGCAGCTTTTCCCTTTTATGGGACCCATCTTCGTCCACTTCCATACTCTCAGTCTCAGAGAGACTTCGCTTAACTAAAATGTTAGTATTTTCTGATACTGTAATGGGAGCAATATGTGGATCTTCCTTGAACTGTAACAGATTGGCTGTTTCAGCCAAATTTTCAACAGACTGGTGCTCAAATGGCTTATTCTTGTTGTCTTGTTTCCTTAGGGATATAACATGATGTGGATCATAATTCACTTTTGGTTCCCTTTGGAAATCCATATTCTCTAATAACTTCTCTATGAATATTAAGGCGCCTTTGCTTTTAAAAACTAAAGAGCTGACTTTAAGTGGAAACTTAATGTTTGAAGACTTCTTGAAAGCCCCAAAATGCTCCTCTTTAGATAGCAACCTCTGCCTCATAAACTCAAGTGCAAAAATCCTCGGGGTTAAAAAGGTAGGTAACCTGTAGGGCTGACAAGTAAACCCATATATTCTTAACACAGTGTAATCCCTGTACAAAAACCAGTCTCCAACCCAATCTTCGGTTGAAGACTGCATTAAATACTTCATTTCATCCAGAACACGGGGAAAATCCTCATCAAATAACATTTTGTACATTTTCGACATGATCGAATTAGCAAATTCGAACATGTTGATTTGCTTGGGCAAATCAGAAGAGCACAGAGTACTTAAAAATTTCAACTCAGTGACATTGGAGCACAACAGAATGTTGAGCAAGTAGGTTTGAAACCTAAAGAAATGAACTTTTGGGAACTCAGTTAACTGCAGATGGATTATTTCAGCGAGATACTCATCAAAATTAAACACAGGAATTGACTGGGACTCGGGGCTTAAGGAACTTATTCTTAATAAAAAACCAAGGATGACATCACCTACACGACAATCATCACTCAGACCTAATACTTGACAGACCAAGGACACGACCATTTGGACTTCATTTTTGAAAATGTGCACGAGGTAGGGCAGGAAAAATTCATCAAGGGATTAACCTTCTTTTAAAATATTAGACGGGAAATGACAGCGATTCTTAGTTTCACAATTCTTATAAAAATCAGCAAGGACCGACTCATTTATCGACTCACAATTAATAGGGTAATTTTCAAGCAAACTGAGATTTTCTCTGATCACTGTGGCATCAATTTTACAAAGAATTATTGACGTAGACCAACTCACAATTATTCTCTGGGAGGGAGAATAGTTTACGGCACACCACTCTGCAAACTCCGGGAAAGGTAGGGTTTGCTCAAGAGCAAAGTAATACAGGAAAGACTTACAAACATTTAACACATCGTTCCCCTGTGAGTTATAATACCACAATTTCTCCTTGCTGACCAACACGCTCCCTATGGATAGGAAGGGGTCGCACACGCTCCTATCTCTGTCCACTAAAAACTCTTCTCTGTCGTCTACAACCTGACCAGACACTTGAATTTCTTTCCCCTGGTCCATTACTTAATTTACAAAGGTAATTTGGACGGAGGTGCTGCAGGTTTTAAGTCTTACCTGGCCGAATGTAGAGGCGCGTGCTTGGAGCGTGCCCGAACTGACAAATGGAAGCTGCTGAATCGGTCGGTCCTTTTCACCCTTCCCAAACGAATAAAATAATAATGATATAATTCAACCTTGCTTTTATAGGCCCCCACCAGCTTTTCGTAAACCACTTTTGTCTCCGGAGCCTACCACAATTCGCCACGTGGACAACAATTTATTTCCCACAACCACCATCTGTTCCTATCCGCCGTGCACTTCCATTCTCCGGGTTCATTCAAGACCGTCGATCTGAATCTTCTTTAATTTCTAGCCCTTGGATCACGTGCCACGTACATTCTTCCGCCGAGCACCTTGGCAATAAACAACGTGCAAGTCTCCACCCCGGAAACATCTCCAACCATTGATGAAAAAGCCTCTCATTACTCCGCCATTAGATCGGGAAGGAGATATTCGATTCCACTAGGCTTCTTGACCTTATCCTTCGTGCAACTTCCTGTTCCGGAATCTCCCATAGCCATAGATGCGATCAACCTTTATTTGTGAGCCGTTGGATTAGGTGGTGCCTATCACATTCCGCTGGGCTCCGTCATTTTAACCACCATGCAACTTTATGATCCGGAATCATCAACCGTGGATGTGATGACTTTACCTCTCCACCGTTGGATCGAGTATTATGTACCCGATTCCACCGGCTCTATCCCTTTAACCAACATGCGATTTCATAAGGCGGATCAAGTATGGACCATGGATCTGCCCGAGCCAGATTGATAGTCGTTGATCTGTGCACCCGATAAACGCCCGAGCATTCTTTATCTTCCTCGCATCTCTATGAGTGCGGAGATAATCCTGGCCATTGATTTCTATCCGTTCAACTCGTACCATCAGATCCTTGATAACAGGATCACTTCTTTGGGGCAGCATCGTACTCTTACAATATATCTTTTAACCAAGGTTCGACAAGCAACCTATCATTTCTTCTTTATCATGATTTTTTTATCCCCTTGATAAATAATGGTGTTAATAGCTGTCTCCATCTGGGGATGATATCTTCCCTACGAGGTATCAAAGAACTCGTAGACCAAGTGCCTGTTTTTTTATTTTGCATAATAACTCCCAAAAACCCATCTTTTGTTTTTTGTAAATATATCATTTTTGTATATTTTTAGAAAAGGAATGGTAGGCCTCCTGAATCTTAGGGCTTTCACTGCGAGCTTCAAATGCACTTGGCTTACCATTCATATTTACTTGTAAAGAAAAATAAGTATGTACAATCTATGATACAAATTTCACCTTCCTCCTCAGGATAGGTAATGCTTTAGATACCTTCCATTTACAGGGTTACTCTCCAAAAGAACCCCATTTGTATATTCCAGCAAAAATGCATTTTGTCCTCTGTACCCAGCAACAACATAAGGTCCGACCCACATAGGGTCAAACTTTCCATGCTTGTCTTCATTAGGAGCATCCCACTTCAAAACCAGGTCACCAATCTGAAACTACTCTTCCTTGATCCTTCTGTCAAAAGTATTCTTCATTTTCTCCTAATGTGACTGCACTTTGTCGTAAGCCTTACTTCTTCGTTCTTCTAGCTCAATGATCTGATTTATCCTTCGCTGTATGTGATTTGGTTCTTCTTGCTGATCCTGGAAATATCTCATAACTGGTACCCCTAATGATGTTGGAAAAATCACTTCAGCCACATATACCAGTTGGAATGGAGACATGCCGATTGCTCTTTCAGTACTAATCCTGTCAGCCCACAGAGCATATTTTAGTTTGGTGTGCCAGGACCTCTTATTATCTTCCAACATCTTTTTGATGATCCTCACCAGGATTTTATTTGAAGATTCAACTAATCCATTTCCTTGAGGATAATATGCAGTCGAGTGATTGAGGCTTATATGATACTTATGACAAAAATTAATCATCTTCCTAGATTTGAAAGCAGCTGCGTTGTCTGTTACTATCCTTCTTGGACACCCGAATCGAGCCAATATATTTTCTTCAAGAAAATCCATGATCACATTTTCAGTGGCCCTCCTGGTAGGAATCGCTTCTATCCATTTAGTAAAATAGTCTGTAGCTATCAAGATCCACCTGTGTTGACCTGATGAATTGGGGTTTATTTCACCAATAAAATCCAAACCCCATTGCTGGAAAGGAGCCTTAACTGTTATTGGATTCAAAGGGAGAGGCAGTACCTTCCTCTTATCGTCGAAAATTTGGCATTGATGACATTTGCTGATTTCTTTATATACATCTGAGAATAACGTAGGCCAATAATAACCAGCTCTCAGGATTTTGTTTGTAGTCACCTTCCAAGAATGATGTCCCCCGCAGTCTCCCTGGTGAAATTCTTTGGTAACTTACTGAGCTTCATCTTCCAAAAGACAATTTAGTAGAACTCCTCCAGGATCTTTCCAATAAAGATATTTATTTATGATACAAAATTTAGCAGATTTCAACTTTATGGATCTTGCTCTTGATTTACTTAATCCTTCTGGTGCTTGCAAATTTCGGAGGACATATACAATACCAGAATACCACGGAGAAGCCACAAAATCAACCATTACTTCTATCTCTGTATCCAAATGATCGGACTGGTGAGTCAAAAAGTTGATCTGCAAAGATTCACAATTTGAGTTTGTCATCATCTTTGCTAAACCTTGTCCTTTAACCAGCTTCGTGGGTTTTATTTCTATATCATATTCCAATAATGTAGCTATCCATCTTGCCCTCCTGCCTTCGAGATCTGGTTGAGTCAAAATCGCTTTTACTACAGCCGTGGGAACATGTGCAATTATATGGGAATGCAAAACATATACTCTGAAATCCTTTAATGCTTTAACTAAAGCATAGGCCTGCTTTTCCATGATGTCATATTTCAATTCCCCATCCCGTAGCATTTTACTGAAAAGGGCTATGGGTTGTTCCAAATCTTCATCATTTTTCTGCAATAATACTGCTGCTATAGTATGTTCCGAAGCATATGAGAATACTGAAAAATCTTTGGCAAAATTTGGACTTATCAAAATAGGAGCTTCTGAAATTGCTTTCTTGATTTCCCGAAATGACTCCTTAGCTTCTGTATTCCACTTTATTTCATGACCCTTCTTCAACATATTTGTAATATTCATCAAAATCTCAGCAAAGCTTGGTACAAATCTCCTCAAGAAATTTACCTGTCCCAGAAATGATTGTATCTCCTTTTTGCTTCTGGGTTCTCCTACCTTCAGAATTGCACTCACTCTTTCAGTATCAATCTTTATGCCATCTTTGGATATTATATGGCCCAGTAGCTTTCCTTCTTCTAATGCAAAATTAGACTTCTTAGGGTTCAAAGATATGCCATATTTCCTACACTTGGTGAAAACCCTTTCCAGATGACGTAGATGTTCTCTGTCAGACTTTGAGTAGACTGTGATATCGTCCATATAAATCACCACAGAAACCCCAATTTCACCCGCAAAGGCAATGTCCATAGCTCTCTGAAAAGTAGCTCATGCATTCATTAGGCCGAAAGGCATTTTTGCATACATGAAAGTGCCCCAAGGCATGGTGAAAGCGGTCTTCTCTTGGTCTTCAGGTAGTACCTTGATCTGATTATAACCAGAGAAACTATCTAGCATTGAAATTCTCTAAGCTCCTACCACCTGCTGTAGTATATGATCCATTTTTGGTAAAGGATAATTATCTTTCATAGAGACCTTATTAAAATTGCGGAAATCTATACACAGTCTTATCTCTCCGTTCTTCTTTCTGACAGGGACCAAATTCGCAACCCATTTAGAAAATCTGAGTGTTACAATGATCTTGGCATCAAATAACTTCTTTATTTCCTTCTCAAAGACAGGGAGCAATTTAGGGTTGATCCTCCTGAGTTTCTATTTAAAAGGCTTCTCCCCAGGCTTTATACGAATAGTGTGCTGTATGATAGATGTATCATATTCTTTGAGGTCTTCATAACTCCAAGAAAACACATCTGTATACTTTTTCATAAACTTTACATACTCCTCCTTCTCCCTCTCAGGCAGCTTCTTGGATAATTTTAGGATTTTAGGATTTTCTCCAGTGCCAATGTTTTTATCTTCAACCGCGCCTCCAACGGGTTTCACTTTGGGATTCTTGGCAACATCATTTTGATCAAAGAGCTTTTCTAAAGGGATCAGGCCTCTTGGTATGAAATTATTTTTCAGCTGGATAATATCCTTACCTCCTAAGGTATTCCTTAACTTCTTAGCATCTTCTTCTTTTGATTCAATTTCTTCATCATCTCCAAGGGTCCCATCATTATCAATTTCATTGTCAAAGTGAGTATTCACAAACTCTCCTGATAATTCTAAAAATCTTTGGATCTGCATATCATCTTCAAACACCTTCCAGTATTTGGAATTGTCTGGAATAGAAGGTCTGTTCAAAATCTCCACCTGGTATTTTTCTTGACTAGTCATTGGGGTCTCAAATTTTCCAGCAGATACTGCTAAAGAATCAGCCACCAAATTTTCAACCCTGGGAACAACCTGAATTGTATGCGCAGTGAAGAAATTACCAAGCATATCCCATACTTCATTTCTGTAAGCCCTCATCCGAGGATGTCTGGTTTGATAACTCTCATTTACCTGGTTTATCACCATCTCAAAATCTCCCAAGATCCTGACTCTCTGAGCCCCCAAATATTTCAAAGCATGTAACCCTAATAACAAAGCTTCATACTCTGCTACATTATTTGTGCATTCAAATAGCAATTTGTATGATAAATCTTTGAAATCATGAATAGGAGAAATTATGTATACACCAGCCCCAGCACCAACCTTTGCAACGGATCCATCAAAGTACATAATCCATTGGCCTTCTTTTTTCTGTTTTGCTTCCAGAGCATCTTGTTCCAAAACTTCTTTTTCACTATCTTCCCCAGACTTCTCCTGCAATGTCTTTTCTGCATCGTGTGGGACAGCATCATTAAAGAAAATAGAAGACCCCAAATCAGTGTCAACAGCATATATGTGATGAACTTCAGGTTTATCCTGACTACTTACTACATATGGAGTTCTTTTTTCACTATATAATCTTCTGCTCCCATCTGGAACTGGAATAGTAGCATATGACATATCCATCTGTAAACTACCTTTTAGCTTGGAAGTCCAAGATCTTGACAGCAATACCCCAAATTTGGGTGGAATGTCTGCCACTACCACATCCATGACTATAGTTTTAGAAGGCAGTTTGTTCAGGGTTACCACCATGTCTTTGATTAATCCAAGGCATTTTACCCTTTTTGAATCAAAAGAGTACAGATATTTATAGGGTATTGTTACCTCTAATCCCAAACTTTCTACCACCCCTTTGGGCATCAGATTGTGTGATGCCCCAGAATCCAACATAGCATTATGGACCACTTTGTCATGCACATTTAGGCTTAAATAGAAAGGAGGAACTTCTTCACCTTCTATATTTTCAACTTTTGATCCAAATGAAATAGCAGGATTATCATCATTCAATTCTAAAATGTCAAACTACCATTCTCCTTGGTTTTTTACCATTTTTGTGATAGTATCCCTGTATTCAGTGTTTCTCAATAACCCATTAAATGGAACAAATTGAACCATGAGAAAGCTAATAGCCCATTTTCTATCTTCTGCAAATCCTAGATCGATGACCCAAAATGAATTTTGAAGTAAGATATACGGTCTAGAAGCGATTTCGCATGGAAATATAAAAACTGTTGCAAGTCGGGCAAAAATCCTCTGATAGGTCATTTTCAGCAAGCAAGTCTAAGTCCTTGCTATCCAAACTCCCCAACTGATCCACCATGCATGTTCCAATGTGCTTTTCTATTTGGTTTATGATCATGGCAAATCTACCAGATCATCATTTGTTAGGATTTTGATTTCCATGTTGTAACTGTTTTGGCTGTGTTTCAAGGTGGTATCGGGAGCCTATGACACTATAAATATGCCCTCAATAGAGGAATACAGGGTTGGAACTCATGAGAATTTTTTGCTATGCATTTTGTGATATGTTGCTAATAAAAATGCAGAGTCGAACGCTGGTTTGTTATTGTAGATATTCCTGTGTATTTCGTAGTTACAGTATGTTATCTCCTTTCCCCTATGCATGTTTTTCCTGTTAAACTTGACATTATGTGTTCTTCATATCTGGAATAAGTGTATAGTAGCTCAAAATTCATATTGTTATGTGCTGGCTATTTTTTCAGGTATTCACCAAGCCTTCCTTCCAAAATTGATCCAAAATTCATCTCTTAGGTTCTCTGTGTTGATACATTGTTCTTGTTCTTTCTTTATCACCAGAAAAACAGCTATTTGACGATAACCGAGTGCTACCTTGCCTTTGTAGATATTCACCTGCAAATTGTTCTGTAATTTATGAATATATGTGACTCCATAGCCCAATTTATGCTTGCCTTATTTCAACCACAAACTCAATCTGAATTTTTATTTTTATTTTTACATATGGTCGTGTTAAAAAAATGTGAGAGATCCCTCTCTAGAAAGGAAGAAGCCAACACTCTCTCTTAAAGTGGTTTTCTTGTTCTTGGGATTTACCTTCCACAACCTTGGGTACATTCTGAGTGCTAACAAATTGGTGTTATTGTCAAGGATGAAAGTGCAAATTAGCCCTGGGAGACGACAAAGATTCCAAGAAAAAAGGGTTTGTGTAGGAAAATAGAGACTTCTACAGTTGAAAAGGTTGTATAATTTGCCCTGGAGACACCACATCAATTTCAAGCAAGATTTCAAAAGGCCTCCTGGCTCCCAGGAGGTCACATACACGAGGTAACCCTAAAACTGAAATATTACTGAGTGTGGAAAATCTAGAAAGATTGCTTAGAAATAAGGTAAAAGAACAAATAGATATTTCTCAATTTGGTGCTTCATCTTCTCAAGAATTTCATAGCATTTAGAATTTTGGGTAGGAAACAAATTTTAAAATATCCTTGTTGAAATCAAAATCCGAATTTAATTTGAAGGAAATTGGAATTAATCCCAGTAGGTTAGAATCATATTTACTTGATTCTCTTTGGCACAATCTTCAAAACTCTGTGAAAACTGAAGAAAGAAACCTTGTTGTTCAAAGCTTTCAGCCTTATATCCCACCAATTGTTCAAACCCCTCTAACCTTTCAAGCTCCTCCTCTTGTTCAAAATCCACCTAGACAAATGGCTACTAGGTTTTCTCCACTAGTCTTACGTGTTGTATTGAATGACCTTCCTCAAAATTATGCCCAGAGAATTGCCTTGTATGATGGGGATGGAAATTTCACAACAAGACAGCATGTTGATAGATTTGAAGATTTTGTTAACTTGGAAGAGGTTGATAATGATGATGCGAAGATGAGTTTGTTTGCACAAATTTTGTCAGGAGAGGCGAAGAAATGGTTTAGAGATTTACCTGCTAGGTCCATTGTCACATCTGAAGCTTTCAAAACTTCATTCTTAGAAAGATGGGATGATAAGAAAAGTCCTTTGCAGGTGCTTTCTCAATATAATAATCTTAAGAAAGGAGGTTTTGAATTTGTCAATGAGTTTTCTAGTCGATTTATGAGGGTGTATAACTCTATTCTTATTGATATCAAACCATTCTTATTGATATCAAACCCCTGGTAGGTGCTACAAAACTCCATTATGTTGATGCCTTTGATGGTGACTTTGCATTATTATTGAGGGAGAGAAAATCAGCAAGTCTTCCTGCTATGTTTCAAGATGCTCTGTAAGTGGAAGAAAATATGATGGCAAGTGGAAAAATAAAGCAGAAAGTAGAAACAAGGAAAGCTAGAGAAGAAAATGTGTCTTCTTCTTATTTTGTTTCTTCTTCTAATGGTGTGAAGTTTGAAATGATGATGAAAAAAATGGAGAAGTTGATGGATAGGTTGAATGTATATAATAGACCATTGAACATAGAAAAAAATGAACCTTATATCGTAAACCCAAACTTCAGAAGGCCAAATTCTCCCCCACCTCCACAAATCACACTGAGAGATATGAGCAATCCTAGAAATCCAGATGATCAACAAACAAGGCCACCTTTTCCTAAGAACTATGTTGCAAATGAAGATGAGGTTGAATCTATTGAGTATCATATTCACCATTTTGGTGACTTGGATTCTAAAATATACCTCACAGAAGAAGAACATAGTATGCTTTCCTAGGAGGATGCCAATAATGATCTTGAGGAAGAGTTGGAGCAGTACCAAAGAGGATATTTGCATGCCATAACTGATGTCCGGAGAAAGATCAAGTTGAGGAATAGAGATGTCACTATAAATAAAGGAAGGTTAAATCGAAATCAACCTTCTAGTAGTCAACAAAATAGAGAAAATAGAAGTGAAAAACTAAAAGAACCTATTGAATATAAAGAATCAGAAAATAAAATAGAGAAAACAAAAGAAGTGAAACAACCAGCACTGGTGGATGTAGAGAAATTTGTTTCCACTTTTAAATTGCAGACGGAGCTCTCAAAATTGGAATTCTCCATTCCTTTCAATGAATTGTTAAGAAATAGGGAATACATAGACAAAATAACATACATGGTCAAGAGTTGGGGATAATTTCAACAAGATATCCTAGAGGTGGCAGATGATGCTCCTACCATTGTCTTTGGGTCAAAAATTGAAAATATGGATGATGAGCAAGCTCCTCCTTTTTACCTAAGTTTAAATGTACATGATATGATTTTTCACAATGCTATGATAGATTCTGGTGCCTCTCATAATTTAATGCCCAAGGGAGTGGTAGAAATTTTGGGACTGGATTTTACTAGACCATATAAATATTTGTATTCTTTTGATTCTAGGAAGGGGAAATGTCTTGGATTAATTAAGGATATGGTGGTAACTTTGACAAAAATGCCATCTAATATTGTGGTAATGGATGTGGTTGTAGCAGACATTCCTCCTAAATTTGGTGTATTTTTGTCAAGGTCTTGGACTTATAAATTGAAAGGCATTTTGCAAATGGATATTTCTTATGCTACCATTCCTAGGGATGGTGGGAATAAAAGGTTATACAGTGAGAAAAGATCACCTTATGTAGTTAGAAGCCAAGAAAAACCAGATAATCATGATATCTATGTTGTTGATACTAAATTGAGATCTTCCAATTTCTTTAATGATAGTTCTCCATGTGATCCTAAAATTCCCGTGCCTATTGAATTTAAGGAGGAGGAAGAGTTTGCAAAGAGACAAGAGGATTTGGAAAAGAAACAAAAAGAAGAAGGTATCTGGACAATGTATTTTGATGGATCTGTGGAAAAAGTTGGTGTTGGTGTTGATGTATATATTATCTCTCCTATCACATATTTTAAGGCTCTGTCATATAAGTTAACTTTTGGATGTACCAATAATGTGGCAAAGTATGAAGCCTTATTACTAGGACTGCATGCTTTAAATATCTGGGAGCAAAGAGGGTATAAGTCATGGGATATTCATAGCTTGTAATAAACCAAGTGAATGACAGTTATCAAACCAAACATCCCAGAATGAGGGATTATAGAAATGATGTATGGGATATGTTTGGTAACTATTTTATCGAGCATAATATTAGAGTGGTTCCCAAGTATGAAAACGCAGTAGCTGACTCCTTGGTCGTTACTGCTGGTAAATTCAAAGCTCCCACCACTGGTCAAAGAAAGTATAAAGTTGATAGTGTGAACAAACCCTCCATACCAGATGATTCCAAATATTGGGAGGTATTTTAAGATGATATGCAGATAAAAATATTTTTAGAGTTGTCTCATGAGTTTGTGAATACTCAGATAGATAGTGAAAATGATAATTGTGAAAACTTCCAAAATGTTGAAGAGAGTGAAGAAGAAATTGCTGAAAACATAAAGTTAAAAACTCACTAGGGGGAAAGGATATATTTCAATTGAAGAGTAATCATATCCCCAGAGGCCTAATCCCTTTAGAGAAGCTTTTTGAACAAAATGATGTTTCTAGAGATCCAAAAATGAAGCATGTTGATGATGTTGTTGAAGATAAAAATATAGGAACTAAGCAAAATCCAAGGATCGTCAAACTGTCAAAGAACTTGCATGTCAAAGAAAAAGAAGACTATACCAATTTGATGAAAAGATACATTGATGTCTTTGCATGGAGTTATAAAGACCTTAAAGAGTATGATACTTCTATCATACAACATACAATATCAATAAAACTTGGTGAGAAACCTTTTAGACAAAAATTGAAAAGAGTTAATCCAATGTTGTTTCCTGTTATTGAGAAAGAAATTAAAAAATTATTCAATGCCAAGATTATAGTAACCTTGATATTTTCCAGATTGGTTGTAAATTTGGTGCCTGTTAGAAAAAATAATGGTGAAAACAAGATTTGCATAGATTTCAGAAATTTTAACAAAGTCTCTTTGAAAGATAATTACCCTTTTCCAAAAATGGAACATATTTTGCAAAAAGTGGTGGGATCTGAAAGGATTTCAGCTATGGATGGTTTCTCAGGATACAATAAGATAAAAGTATTTCCTAGGGATCAAGAAAAGACTTCATTTACTACACCATGGGGTACATTTATGTATGTCGAAATTCCTTCTGGTTTAATGAATGCAGGGCCACTTTCCAGTGTGCCATGGACATTGCTTTTGCAGAGAAAAAAGGATCAATTTGTGGTTGTATACATGGATGATATCACTATGTATTCCATATCTTATCGGGATCATATTAAACATTTGGAGAAATTTTTTCTAAAGTGTAAAAGGTATGGAATATCATTAAACCCTAGAAAATTAAATTTTGCATTGGAGGAAGGAAAATTGCTAGGGCACATTATTTCAAAGGATGGTATAAAGATTGATCTAGAGAGAATCAGTGCAATCTGGAAAGTTGAGGAGCCAAGAAGAAAAAGGGAAGTGCAATCCTTCATTGGACAAGTAAATTTTTTCAGAAGGTTTATTCCCAATTTTGTTGAGATATTAATGAATATCAATAACATGTTGAAAAAGGAAAATGAGATAAAGTGGACAATATATGCAAGGAGATCTTTCAAAGATATTAAACAGGCTATCACAAAAGCACCAGTTCTGGTAATTCCATATTTTAGCAAATATTTTCTTATATTTTCTTATGCTTTTGATCACGCTATTGTTGGAGTATTGTTACAAAGAAACAGTCAGAATGTTGAACATCCTATAGCCTTGTTTAGTAAAGTGTTAAGAGATGGAGAGTTGAAATATGACATTATGAAAAAACAAGCATATGGTCTGATTAAATCTCTGAAATATTTTAGAGTTTATGTTCTTCATTCACATGTCATTGCTTATGTTCCTAGTAATGTAGTGAAGAGCATCCTCACACAGCCAGATCCAGAGGGAAAAGGAGAAAAATGGATTGATTTTTTACTGGGGTATGACATTGAAATTAATCCCACCAAGCTTATCAAAGGACAAGGACTTGCAAAGATGATGACAAATTCTAGTTGTGAATCCTTGCAGCTAAATTTCTTGACGAGTCATTCCAATCACCTTGATACAGGGGTGCAGGTAATTCTTGATTTCTCTATGTCTCCATGGTATTCTGATATTGTGTATGTGTTGCAAAATTTACAGGCTCCTGTAAGGTTAAGCAAAACCATAGCAAGGTCACTAAAGTTGAAATCTGGAAAGTTTTGCATTCTGAACCAATACCTTTATTGGAAAGATCCTGGTGGAATTTTACTCAATTGCCTCTTGGAGAAAGAAGATAAGCAGACAATGAAGGAATTTCACAAGGGAGACTGTGGTGGACATCATTCATGGAAGGTGAGAGTAAACAATATTTTGAGAGCTGGTTTTTACTGGCCCTTAATGTTTTCAGATGTTTACAAAGAGATGAATACATGCCACCAATGCCAAATCTTTGATGGTAAGAGGAAAGTTGCCCCGTGCCCTCTCAATACAATATCAATAGAAGCACCTTTTCAGCAGTGGGGACAGTATTTTATTGGGAAACTAAATCCCAACTCTTCAGGATAGCATAGATGGATCTTAACAGCAAGTGACTACTTCACTAAGTGGATTGAAGCAATCCCTACAAGAAGGGCCACATAGGGAGTAATTATGGATTTTCTGGAAGAGAATATTTTTGCTAGATTTTGTTGTCCCAAAAGGATTATGACAGACATTGCACCTGCTTTCAAATCTAAGAAAATTATAAGTTTATGTCACAAGTATCATATTAGTCTCAATCATTCTACTGCATACTACCCACAGGGTAATGGACTGGTTGAATCTTCAAACAAAATTCTAGTGAGAATCATTAAGAATTTGTTGGAGGATAACGAAAGAGCTTGGCATACAAAGTTGAAATATGCTTTGTGGGATTACAGAATCAACACAAAAAGGGCAATTGGAATGTTACCATTCCAATAAGTATATGGATCTGAAGTGATTTTTCGAGCATCTTTGGGAGTGTCAGTCATGAAGTTATTGCAAAAACAGTAGGATGAACCAAGTCATGTGCAAAGAAGAATAAATCAAATCATAGAATTGAATAAGTTGAGGGACAAATCCTATGGTAAAGTGCAGATACATCAAGAAAGGATGAACAACACTTTTGATAGGAAGGTAAAGGAAGAACAATTCCAGATTAATTATTTGGTTTTAAATGGGATGCTCCCAGAGAAGATAAAAATGGGAAGTTTGATCACATGCGGGTAGGTCCTTATATCATTGCAACATACAAAGGTGATAATGCATTCATTCTACAACATCAAGATGGGTCTCTACTAAAAGGAGGTCCAGTCAATGGACAGTTTCTCAAATATTGTTTGCCCTGAAGGAGGAGGTAATTTATGTATCATAGTTGTATATATTTCTTTACTTTCCAAATAGTACAAGTGGTGAGCCAAAGGATTTGAAGCCCGAAGAGAAGGCCCTAAGGTATAAAGGGGTAGCCATGTTTCTATTTTTATTTAATTTTACTTATAGGAAAAGAAAAAATAAGAAGTTTTGAGATCTGGAAAGTTGGGAACAACCCAATGGATTTGGCACCTGGTCTATGAGGTTCTTTGCTACCTCGCACGGAGGGTAGCATCCCGAGTTGGAGCCAGTTGTTGGCATCATTTTTGGGCTAAGTAATTGGTAAGGGATTTGGATAGTAAAAAGAGGAATAAGGTTTGTTAACTTTTATATTAACATTAGCCTTAAAGAATGTTAATGAGGGTTTGCAAATGTTTGAAGGGGATTTTCTAGATTAGAAATGCCAAATACTTAAAGGATTTTGATTTTTTGACTGTGAAATGCATGTAAATGAATAAATTTTCCCTTAGTTGAATGATAACAGGAAATGGACAACCTAGATACGCAGCAGAGGAAATCAAATGGCCCGAAATCATTTCCGTCAAAGCAAAGTCAAGAGCGAAAAGGCCGAAAAAAGACAATTTTCGGTGAAAAAAGTGATAAAACCTGATTTTTTCCCTCCGCGGTCCAAGATTCAACAAACCAAAATGTTTGTGACGAAGATAAACAAATTGAAAAATAAATGAGAGGTGGAGATCAGAAGGCAGAAAACATAAAGAGTTTATCATGAAAAGTTGAAGTCCCGCTTTCTCTGATCTACAAGATCTACGGTCGAGAGAGTTTCTGCACAGATCAATGGTGCGAAAAGAAAGGGTAGAAGTGGAAACAGTAAAGTTTTGGGTTGCAAAACTTGGAAACCCCAATTTTTGTTTTCCACGGTCCAAATCCAACGGCTCAAAAAAATTTCATCGAATATCAATGGCTCGAAAAAGAACAGAGAGGTGGAGATCGGAAGGTGAAAACCTTAAGGATTTTGTCGTGAAAGGTTGAAATTACGCATTCTGTGATCCACGAGATCAACAGTCTATAAGAGAGAAGAGAAGCGGAGGTCGGAAGCCAGAAAACTTAAATATTTTATCATGAAAAGTTAAAGTATCTCTTTCCATGATCCACAAGATCTACGGTCAAGGGAGCTTTCGCACAAATCAATGGTGCGAAAAGAAAAGGGAAGAAGTGAAAAGGCGGAAGCGGAAGAGGAGAAGTTTCAATGAATAAAGTTAGAAGATCTATGCTCCATTTTCTACTAAAGAAGGAAGTGGAAAGGTAAATTTATTTGTTATGAATAGTCGGAATTCCGATTTCTATCTTCTAAATCCCACAGACATGATCTCAAATCAACGATTGAGAATGAATCCTACAGATATCAACAGTGCGGAAAGAAAAGGGCAGAAATGATAAGACAGGGGAGGAAAGATCAACTTGAACCACGAGAAAGATAATAGCCCAGTTTTCATCTTCCGCAGACCCCAGATCGATGACCCAGAATGAATTTTGAAGTAATATCTACAGTCCAGAAGCGATTTCGCAGGTAAAGATACAAGGAAGGATAAAAATTGTTGCAGGTCAGGCGCAAATATTTTGATCAGTCATTTTCACTAAGAAAGCCTAAGTCCCTGTTGTAAAAACTCCCCAACTAATCCACCATTCACATTCTAGCATGATTTTGTATTTGGTTTATGATCATGGTGAATCTGCCAGATCATCATTTGTTAGGATTTTCATTTCCATGCTACAATTGTTTTGGCTTTGTTTCAAGGTTGGTCTCGGGAGCCTATGACACTATAAATATGCCCTCAATAGAGGGAGACAGGGTTGGAACCCATGAGAATTTTGTGTTATGTGTTTTTTGATATGTTGCTAATAAAATTGCAAAGTCGAACGCTGGTTTGTTATTGCAGAGATTCCTATGTATTTCATAGTTACAGTCTGTTATCTCATTTCCCCTATGCATGTTTTTCCTGTTAAACTTGCCATTATGTGTTCTTCAAATCTGGAATAAGTGTATAATAGCTCAGAATTTATATTGTTATGCGCTGGCTATTGTTTCAGCTATTCACCAAGCATTCCTTCCAAAATTGATGTAGAATTCATCTCTTAGGTGCTTTGTGTTGATACACTGTTCTTATTCTTTCTTTATCACCAAAAAAACTACTATTGCTACCTTGCCTTTGTATATATTCACCTACAAATTTTTTTGTAATTCATCAATATTTGTGACTCCATAGCCCAATTTATGCTTTCCTTGTTTCAAGCACAAACTCAATCTTAATTTTGTTTTTTTATAAATGGCCCTGTCAAAAAAATGTGAGAGATCCCTCTCTAGAAAGGAAGAATCCAGCTGCCTCTCTTAAAGTGGTTTTGTTGTTACCTTGGGATTTATCTTCCACAACCTTGGATACATTCTAAGTGCTAACAACATCATCTCGGATTAGACTTAGAAACTAGTTAGTACCTTGGAACCTGCATGCCTCAATGGCAGCCTTCCCCATTTTTGACAATAGGTTTATACCATTGACCTTTAAAAGAATGATTATGTGGATGTTCGACTCCATCTCATATGTTCACATTCATTAGAATGTACTAGGATACCTTGTGTATCATTAGCATCATTGGTGATTTCCCTCCCACTTGTCAACGATTTACATTATTGACTGGTAATCAAGTGGTTTCTACCATGTTCGAATTCAGATCCTTTATTCACATGGATATAATCATATCATTGTAAGTTCGGGTTGAATACCATGGGGATCATGTACTTTACCCAGGTTGTGATGGAGATTTTTAATGTAATATCACACGGTCGTGGTTATGTTATTATTTCATCATGAATCTACTTTGTATTTTCATAACCATGATTTGTCCACAATTATTTTAGGTATGTATCCACATTGTATGCCAATGGTCATATCCTTGTTTAGTACTTTCATGGATCTACAATGTATTGGTCGAAAACCATGTGTGAGTCATTGGGATGATAAATTATTGTACCGCAGAAGAGTCCTTGATTGTTGTTGAAATATTTCCAACCGATCATTCATTTCCTTGATCCTTTACCTATCATGTTACTATACCTTCATACTTTGGCGGGAAATCTGTTACATGGAATTTTTATCCTTGCCATGGCCAAAAAACATGTACACCTTTTTTTCCTTAATCCCTGAAGTGCTTGGCCAAAAGCTTCTTGGAAGATGAGCCCTGAGGTTTTTTCCATTAAAAATCCATTTTTATTGGTTGACGCACTTTTCCTTCTAGCAGGGCAAGTTACTCTCCATCGACGCACTTTGCATCATTATACAGTGCTCCATTGATGCACTTTCCATATGTGCAGGATGCGTCACTGATGTACAAAAGGAAAAAAAAGAAGTTTCAAAAAGTCTCTCGAAGGAGACCCTCATGGAGGTTTATCCCTTCCATTTAGGGTGGATCTCACTTGGCTCCCAACTTGGTAGGATCCCACCTCATCCTTCTCCCTTAATCCTCTCCTATCTTCCTCATCTCTTTTGGCCTATAAATGAGAGCTAACCCTCATAGGATAGGGGTTTAGAATGAGAGCAAGCAAATTCTGTTGGAATTAGACCAAATCTGATAACTCACCTTTGAGGCAAGGATTCATTAAAAAGGAATTTCAACACCAAGGAATCATGGTTGTATTCTTTCCTCTATTTGTTAATACATCAATGTTTTCCCTTCCCATAAATAATGTGTAATTTCATTTATAATAGTTATCCTTGGTCAATTGTTTAGATATATCATACCATCTTGTGTTTCCACTTGTTTCTTGTTTTCTTTGATCCTTTTGCAGGTCTTCTCTTCGTAAACAGGATTGAAAAATCTTCAAGCTAATGAGGACAACCTTTAGCAAGATGTAAGGATTCTTTACATTCAAGTGATTTGATAAATCTAAGGAAATATTTACATTTATGTCTTGTTTTGTTCTAGATATAAATCATTTAGACTAGGGACTTTGGTCTTTGTCCACATCGACTAAAAGATCGATTAACACTCTTCACTTTCTTTTCTCAATAATAGTGTGAATAGTGAACAATTATACATTAATATCCCTAACCTTGAGGATTAGGTTCCTAAAAATACCCCCTTAATATGAAGGGGTGTCTATGAGTCCAAGAAAAGAGAGTTGAATAAAAGGCTTGGAAGAATCTTACTTCTCCTGCTAAGTACAAGGGCTCTCTGAAGTGGTGGTTTTTTATTACCACTAACCAAAGGGGATTAGTAGAAGATGAAATATTCTACTATGTGGGTGGTTTAAGCTGACCACAAACTCTCAATATTAGCAACTATAAAATCATGAACCATGAAATGGTTTAAGGCTGGCCACCAAGTTTGGAACTTGGATGGAAGGCTCAGAGGTTCTTGGAACATTCTGAAAGACTAGAAGATGTTTTTATGTCTTCTACTAAATAAGTGGTTTTAAGCTGACCACAATATCCCTGGAACTAAACTCCTTCATACTCATGATTATAGTGGAAATCAATAATTTTGTAATCTTTTTGGATCCATTAAGGTTCTTTTAGTAATGAGTGTGCTTACTTAGGTTTGGATTCAATCAAATTCTTTCAGTATGATGGAAACCATCGTGTTTTACCTAGGTTTGGAAAGCATAATGATTTAACAAAGTTGGGAATATGTAGTGGTATTTGAGACAACCATACCATAGATTAGGGTTTTCACGTTGAGAGAGAACATAGCACTCGCAACCAGATCAAGGTCAGTGAAGTTGAAATCTACCGATTTTTTCATTCTGAACCAATACCTTTATTGGAAAGATCCCAGTGGAATTTTGCTCAATTGCCTCTTGGAGAAAGAAGCTAAGCAGACTATGAAGTAATTTCCAAAGGGAGACTGTGGTGGACATCATTCATGGAAGGTGATAGTAAACAATATTTTGAGAGCTAGTTTTTACTGGCCCTCAATGTTGTCACATGTTTAAAAAGAGATTACTACATGCCACCAATGCCAAATCTTTGATGGTAAGAGGAAAGTGGTCCCACGCCCTCTCAATCCAATATCAGTAGAAGCACCTTTTCAGTAGTGGGGACTAGATTTTATGGGGAAATAAATCCCAACTCTTCAGGACAACATAGATGGATGTTAACAGCAACTGACTACTTCACTAAGTGGATTGAAGTAATCCCTACAAGAAGGGCCATAGAGGAAGTAATTATGGATTTTCTGGAAGAGAATATTTTGGCTAAATTTGGCTGTCCCAAAAGGAATGTGACAGACAATGCACCTACTTCCAAATCTAAGAAAACGATAAGTTTTTGTCACAAGTATCATATTAGTCTCAATCATTCTACTGCGTACTACCCACAAGGTAATGGACTGGCTGAATCTTTAAACAAAATTCTAGTGAGAATCATTCAGAAGTTGTTGGAGGATAACGAAAGAGCTTGGCATACAAAGTTGAAATATGCTTTGTGGGCTAAAAGAATCAGCACAAAAAGGGAAATTGGAATGTCACCATTCCAATTAGTATATGGATTTGAGGTGATTTTTCCAGCATCTTTGGGAGTGCCAGTCATGAATTTATTGTAGGAACAGCAGGATGAACCAAATCATGTGCAAAGAAGAATAAATTATATCAAATAATTGAATGAGTTGAGGGACAAAGCCTATGGTAAAGTGTAGATACATCAATAAAGGAGGAATAACACTTTTGATAGGAAGGTAAAGGAAGAACAATTCCAAATTAATGATTTGGTTTTGAAACGGGATGCTCCCAGGGAAGATAAGCATGGGAAGTTTGATCACATGTGGGAAGGTCCTTATATCATTGCAACATACAGAGGTGAGAATGCATTCATTTTACAACATCAATATGAGTCTCTGTTGAAAGGAGGTCCAGTCAATGGACGGTTTCTCAGACATTACTTGTCCTGAAGGAGGAGGTAATTTATGTGTCAGAGTTGTGTATATTTCTTTACTTTGCAAACAGTACAAGTGGTGAGCCAAAGGATTTGAAGCTCGAAGAGAAGGCCCTAAGGTCTAAAGGGGTAGCAATGTTTCTATTTTTCTTTACTTTTACTTGTGGGAAATGCGAAAATAATAAGTTTTGAGATATGGAAAGTTGGTAACAACACAATGAATTTGGCACCTGGTCTATAGGGTTCTTTGCTACCTCGCAGGGAGGGTAGCATCCGGAGTTGGAGCCAATTGTTGGCACCATTTTTGGGCTAAGTAATTGGTAAGGGATTTGGCTCGTAAAAAGAGGAATAAGGTTTGTAATTTTTATATCATGATGCCTTAAATAATGTTAATGAGGGTCTATAGATGTTTGAAGGGGCTTTTCTAGATTAGAAATTCCAAATACTTAAAGGATTCTCATTTTTTGACCGTGAAATGCAAGTAAATGAAGAAATTCGCCCTTAGTTGAATGATAAAAAGAAATGGACGGCCTAGATACGTAGCAGAGGAAATCCAATGGCCCAAAATCATTTCCTCCAAGGCAAAGTTAGGAGAGGAAAGGACGAAAAAGACAAGTTTCAATGGAAAAAGTGATAAAACCCAATTTTTGCTCTCCGTAGTCCAAGATCCGACGGCCCGGAACGTTTCTGATAAAGATCAACTGCTCAGGAAGAACAGAGAGGCAGAGATTAGAAGGGGGAAAACTTAAATATTTTATCATGAAAAATTGAAGTCCCTCTATCCACGATCTGCAATATCTACAGTCAAGAGACTTTTCGCACAAAACAACGATGCAGAAAGAAAGGGCGAAAGCAGAAAGGGTAAAGTTTCGGGTTGCAAAACTTGGAAAACCTGATTTCCGCTTGCGTGGTCCAGATTCAACAGCTTAGAATGTTTTCTCGAAAGATAAATGGCTCAGAAAATAACAAAGAAGTGGATATTGGAAGGTGAAAAACTTAAGGATTTGCTTGTGAAAGGTTGAAATTCTTCATTCTATGATCCGCCAGATCAACGGTCCGGAAGAGAGAAGAGAAGCGGAGGTCGAAAGTTGGAAAACTTAAAGATTTCATCATGAAACGTTGAAGTCCCACTTTTCGCAATCTGCAAGATCTACGGTCGAGGGAGCTTCCGCGCATATCAATGGTGCAGAAAGAAAAGTGCAAAAGCAAAAAGGCAGAAGCGGAAGAGGAGAATTTTTTATGAAGAAAGTTGAAACATCCGTGTTCTGTTTTTTGCTAAAGGAGGAAGTGTAAAGGTAAAGTTATTTGTTATGAAAAGTCGGAATTTTGATTTTCATCTTCTGGATCCTGTAAACTTGATCTCAGATCAACGGTTGAGAATGAATCTCTCAGAGATCAACGGTGCGTAAGAAAAGGGCAGAAAGGATAAGGTGGGGGAAGAAAGATGAAATTGAACCGCGAGAAAGCAAATAGCACATTTTTCGTCTTCTGCAAACCCCATATCGATGGCCTATAATGAATTTTCAAGTAAGATCTACGGTCCAGAATCGATTTCACAGGTAAAGATACAGGAAAGGATAAAAAATGTTGCAGGTCGACCGAAAATCCTCTGATCAGTCGTTTTCAGCAAGCAATCCTGGGTCTCTATTGTCAAAACTCCCCAACTGATCCACCATGCGTGTTCCAGAGTGATTTTCTATTTGGATTATGATCATGGCTATTCTGCCATATCATCATTTGTTATGATTTTCGTTTCCATGCTACAACTATTTTGGCTTTGTTTCGAGGTTGGTCTCGAGAGCCTATGACACTATAAATATGCCCTCAATAGATGGAGATAAGGTTGGAACCCGTGAGAATTTTGTGATATATTTCTACTAAAATTTCAGAGCCGAACATTGGTTTGTTATTGCAAAGATTATTGTGTATTTCGTAGTCACAGTATGTTATCTCCTTTCCCCTGTGCATGTTTTTCCTGTTAAACTCGCCATTATGTGTTCTTCATATCTGGAATAAGTGCATAATAGCTCAGAATTCATATTGTTATGATCTGGATATTGTTTCAGGTATTCACGAAGCCTTCCCTACAAAATTGATGCAGAATTCATCTCTTAGGTGCTTTGCATTGATACATTGTTCTTGTTCTTTCTTTATCACCAGACAAACTGCTATTTGACTGTAACCGAGTGCTACCTTTCCTTTGTATATCTTCACCTGCAATTTGTTTTGTAATTCATAATATTTGTGACTCCATATCCCAATTTATGCTTTCCTTGTTTCAAGCACAAACTCAATCTTAATTTTGTTTTATTTTGATATTTGGCCCTGTTAAAAAACTGTGAGAGATCCCTCTCTAGAAAGGAAGTAATGAACTCCCTCTCTTAAAGTGGTTTTGTTGTTACCTTGGGATTTAGCTTCCACAACCTTGGGTACATTCTGAGGGCTAACAACATCATCTGGGATTAGACCTAGAAACTAGTTAGTACCTTGGAACCTGCATGCCTCAATGGAAGGTTTCCTCATTTTCGACAATGGGTTTACACCATTGACCTATAATCAAATGATTATGTGGATGTTAGACTCCATCTCATATGTTCACATTCATTGGAATGTACTAGGATACATTGGGTATCATTATCATCGTTGGTGATTTCCCTCACACTTGTTAACGGTTTACATTATGGACTAGTAATCAAGTGGTTTCTACCATGTTCGACTTTATATCCTTTATTCACATGGATAGAATCGTATCATTGTAATTTTGGGTTGAATACCATGGGGATCATGTACTTTACCCAGGTTGCGATTGATATTTTTTAATGTACTATCACACAGATCCACTTTGTATTGGTTGTGGTTGTGTTATTTTTTTATCATGGATCTACTTTGTATTTCTGTAGCCATGATTTGTCCACAGTTATTTTAGGTATGGATCCACATTGTATGTCAGTGGTTGTATCCTTGTTCAGTAATTTCATGGATCTATAATGTATTGGTCGACAACCATGTGTGAGTCATTATGATGGTAAATTATTGTACTGCAGAAGAGTCCTTGACTGTTTTTGAAATATTTCCAACCGATGGTTCCTTGCCTCGATCCTTTATCCTTTATCTATCAAAGTATTTCACCTATCCTATTACTCTACCTTCATACTTTGAAGGGAAATTTGTTACATGGAATTTTCATCCTCACCATGGCCACAAACCATGTACACATTTTCTTTTCCTTAATCCCTGAAGCGCTTGGCCAAAAACTCCTTGGAAGATGATCCCTGAGGTTTTTTCCCTTTAAAACCCCATTTCTGATTGGGTGACACACGTTTCCTTCTAGCAGGGTGTGTTACTCTCCATCAACGCACTTTGCATCATTACAGGGTGTGCCATCAATTCACTTTCCTTATGTGCAGGGTGTGTCACTACTTATACGAAGGGAAAAAAGAGAAGTTTCAAAACGTCTCTCAAAGGATACCCTCATGGAGGTTTATCCCTTCCATTTAGGGTGGATCTCACTTGGCTCCTAGCTTAGTAGGATCCCACCTCATCCTTCTCCCTTAATCCTCTCCTCTCTTCCTCATCTCTTTTGGCCAATAAATGAGAGCTAACCCTCATAGGATAGGGGTTTAGAATGAGAGCAAGCAAATTCTGTAGGAATTAGACCAAATATGATAACTCACCTTTGAGGCAAGGATTCATTGAAAAGGAATTTCAACACCAAGAAATCATGGTTGTATTCTTTCCTCTATTTGTTAATACATCAATGTTTTCCCTTCCCATAAATGATGTGTAATTTCCTTTATAAGAGTTATCCTTGGTCAATTGTTTAGATATATCATACCATCTTGTGTTTCCACTTGTTTCTTGTTTTCTTTGATCCTTTTGTAGGTCTTCTCTTCATAAACAGGATTGCAAAAGCTTCAATCTAATGAGGACAACCTTTAGCAAGAGGTAAGGATTCTTTACATTCAAGTGATTTGATAAATCTAAGGAAATGTTTACATTTATGTCTTGTTTTTTTCTAGATCTAAGCTGTTTAGACTAGGGACTTTGGTCTTTGTACACATCGACCGAAAGATCTGTTAACACTCTTCACTTTCTTTTCTCAATAATAGTGTGAATAGTTAACAATGATACATTAATATTCCTAAACTTGAGGATTAGGTTCCTAAAAATAACCCCTTAATCCGAAGGGGTGTCTATGAGTCCAAGAAAAGAGAGTTGAGTAAAAGGCTTGGAAGAAGCTTACTTCTCATTCTAAGTACAAGGCTCTATGAAGTGGTGGTTTTTGATGACCACTAACCAAAGGGGATTATTAGAAGCTGAAGTATTCTAATATGTGGGTGGTTTAAGCTGGCCACAAACTCTCAATCTTATTAACTATAAAATCATGAACCATTAAATGGTTTAAGGCTGACCACCAAGTTTGGAACTTGGATGGAAGGCTCAAATGTTCTTGGAACATTCTGAAAGACTAGCAGAAGTTTTATGTATTCTACTAAATGAGTGGTTTTAAGCTGACCACAATCTCCCTAGAACTAAACTCCTTCCTACTCATAATTATAGTGGAAATCGATAATTTTGTAATATTTTTGGAGCCATTGAGTTTCTTTCAGTAATGAGTGTGCCTAATTAGGTTTGGCTTCAATCAAACGCTTTCAGTATGACAGAAACCATCATGTTTTACCTAGGTTTGGAAAGCATAAAAAATGAACAGAGTTGGGAATATGTAGTGGTATTTGAGACAACCATACCACAGATAAGGGTTTTCACGTTGAGAGAGAACATAGCACTCGCAACATCCTTATGTAGAGGAGAAAAAATTTCCAAATGCAAAGGGTATGATAGTATGCAGATTTTGCAACAGGTACAAGAATATACTTGGTACAATATATGAATGCAGGCAGAATAAAAAACATTTTACTAATACCTCTTGCACTGAAATGACAATCACGAAGATAGGAAAACAAGTTATAGAGTAGACAAGTAGAGTTTGGAATGCATGAGAAATTAAGCATACGCCATGGAGATCACAAATTTCTAATACCACTATGAGAAGCCCTCTAGGAAAAATAATGGATTGTCTTAACACACTAATCTAAACACACAATATGCACAAAACTATCAATGTGCATGAATGCTCAATTCTTTCCCCTTATCCAAATGTGCATATATATACAATAATAAAGGTGACAGTTATTTTGAACTTCCAAGTGGTCTCTTGGAATCCTTCCTAACTTTTTCAATTCACCTATTGATTCTTCACTTTATTTTCTCAATAATAGTGTGAACAATAATGCATTAATATGCCTAAACCTAAGGATCAGGTTCCCAATAAGTGAGGACAACAATTTAAGTCAAAAAATATCTAAGGACATGCAAAAGGAATTTGAAATGTCTATGCTCGGAGAACTGTCTTTATTTCTAGGGCTTACGATATCTCAACTTTAAAAATGGTATCTTAATTTCTCAAACTAAATATGTGAAAGAAATGTTAAAAAAAATTAACATGGAATATTTCAATCTAGTATGTACACTCATGGTTACTGATTGCAAATTAAGCAAAGAAGATGGAGCAAAGGAAGCAGATAAAAAAACTCTCTAGATCAATGATTGGAAGCTTGTTATATGTAACAACCTCAAGACCAAATATAATGCAAATTATGGGGTTGGTTGCAAGGTTTCAAGCAACGCCTAAGGAGACGCATGTCCAAGCTATAAAAAGGATCTTCATATATCTAAAAGGAACATTGG
Organism: Pseudotsuga menziesii; assembly: GCA_001517045.1. Classification (NCBI taxonomy): domain Eukaryota; kingdom Viridiplantae; phylum Streptophyta; class Pinopsida; order Pinales; family Pinaceae; genus Pseudotsuga; species Pseudotsuga menziesii. The sequence goes on along the minus strand of LPNX010929159.1, from coordinate 119,286 downwards.
ATTTTGGTGTACGGTATCAACAAAGAGATTATTTGCCTTTGTAGTATATACATATGCAAATTGGGCAAGAAGTATTAATGACAGAAGAAGTGAAAGTAGAGCATCATTTTTCCCAGGAAAATGCTTAGAATCCTGGTTGAGCAAAAAGCATCCCTAAGTATCGTTATCTACAACAAAAGCATAATATATTGCAGCAACAACTTGTTGTGTGCAATTTCTATGGATCATTAGAGGAAATTCAGGGTCTAAAATGAGCCTTATAAGAAAATGATCCATTGATGCATTGAAATTCAAGAACCAATAGAATTTGAAGAAAATGAGTCAACCATAATGGTTGACTTGGCATATTTACCATAAAAAAACTACTTTTTGTTTCCAAATTTTCAACTTACCCCCATGTGGTTTTTCTCTAATTTTGAGCGAGAGAACTATTCATGTCGAATTTGATTCCGCGTCCAACAAGTAGCCACGTTTCATACTTTTGATGGACCCCGCTGTAAGAAAAATGAGAAACAAATTATGAAATGTGTTACTTGAAAGTATGTGGAATCGAATTTTTCATCCAACCAGTGCTCTCGCTCAAAAATTAAGTAAAACCATAGGGAGATAAGTTGAAAATACGAAAAAGAAAAAGTAGTTTCGTGTCTTTTCCTTCAAATTTTATAGTATTATTTATTATTTTAACTATTATTTTATTATTTTCCTTACGAGGCGCATTGTCGACTTCAAATTTCCTCTAATTTGGAAACAAACCTTAAGGGATATCCAAGTGGAATTTGATCAACCCATATCGATTTTATGTGATAGCACAAGCGCAATCAACATCTCCAAAAGTCATGTTCTACACTCCAAAACCAAGCATATTCCTGTCAAATACCATTTTGTGAGAGAGCATGTCACCAAAAATATTTTCAAGCTAAAATATGTAGACACCAAGGAACAAGTTGTAGATATATTTACAAAGTCCCTTCCAAGAGATACTTTTGAGTATCTCAGAAAAAAAACTAGGAGTAATCCCCACCCCACATCAATGTGATGTTCCTACAATATGGAAGGAACTTGGAACAACGCAATAAAAGTGATAGGAAGAAAAATTGAGAAGAAGAAAGCTAGGGGGAGCATCCCTTTGAGATTGATGTCAAAGGGGGAGACATACTAGGTGGGAGAGATACTGAGTGGGAAAGATACTAGGTATAAGGATTTGCATATAAGTGTTGAATAAAAGTTTTTGCAAGAGCATAGCAAAGGATAAAATATCATGAATACAGGAGGAGCACATAAAAGAAAAGCCTCACACTCAGGGGGAGCTCATATTCAAGGGGAGCCCAATTTTGTTTGATGTTGACATCAATGCCAAAGGGGGATATTATTGAATTATGGTGTTGTAATTGATGTTAAAAAAGAAGCATGATGATGTCAAGCAAGAAGCATGAAGCATTTAAATCCAATTTAAATAAATATATAGAAAATATGTATGCAAGTCTCATAAGTGCACAAGACCCACCAGGTGATGGCACTCCAGTGTGCAAGACCCACCAAGCCATGACCCTCTAGTATGTAAGTATTACAAATTCAGTAATGATACAAAAGTGCACATTGATGAAACAATAAGAAGATTGACTGAAAATAAGAGAATAAGGGGTGTCACAAACTTAGAGGAACCCCAACTTGTGTACAAAGAAATTGAACAAGAAAAGAAGGAGTATTATAAATAATCGAGAGATTGAAGTGTTGAAGTAAGCTTGAATATGTGCAAGATGTAGTATTCTAAATTTTCAAGATTCAAATGATTGAGGTATTAATGGCTCATTAATCCAGTAGAAAGATATACCAGACAGTAGAGGGTGCATAACAGAATAGTAGAACAAAAGACACTGCACAAATCCAATTGCACAGAATACATGCAGTTATAATAGAGAAGCATGTGTGGAAGAGGTGCTAATTATTTTTGCATAGAGATATATTTCCTTGAAGCACGGGTCGAGGTAAAAAATCAAAGATCACATATCGAGGAAACGAATCAATGGTCGCATATCAAGAAATACAACAACAATTTTATTTCAGGGAGGCAGGACAAGGAAAGGGTAGGAGATTGCAATATCCTCTCAGGTTGGTGCCTAAACACAATGAGTATGTGCTTGCACAAAGGACTGGTGTCCTCATAGATTGGAGCCTATATACAACAATTTGGTGCTTGAGCAGAGGATTGGTGTCCTCACATGTTGGAGCCTAATACAACAAGTTGGTGCTTGCGTAAAGGATTGGTGTCCTCCCAGGTTGTTTCCTGATACAACAAGTTGGTGCTTGTATGTGGGATTCATGTTCCAATCAGATTGATGTATGAGTGAGTTGGTTCTCACATATTTGGATATTGGTGTATCCCATCTATCTATGTAATCAGAAATTTTGTATGTATATATAAAGTTACTTTCCAAGTACTCTGCACACAATTGTCTTTTATTGTTATGATTGAAATTGAAATTGGTGCATAATTTTAAAGTGAAAAATTGTTTAATGTGTGCATGATACTGATTCCCCCCCCCCTCTCAGTATCATTAAGAATTCCAACACCAAGTTGGATTTTGGCCTAATTTCAAAGGTGTATTTGATGGGAGTTGTTTGTTTAAGAAATTCCTAGGAGAGAACACCAAAACAATTGACCAACAAATTATTTTGTATTTATCTTCTGATAAATACTTTGTAGATGACTCTAGAAAAATATTCAAAGATATACAAAGTTTGTGTCGTGAGTTTGAAAATGAATTTCCAGCGGAACACATAATTATGATTGTTTTGGAAGGTGATAATATACAGGCAAATCTTATTGAAAATTGCATTTTCACTAAACCTCACGATTTGTCTTCTGGAGAAGATATTAAATAAACAATTGATAATATTCAATATCAATGGAGTCTCGATGCACGCACTTAATACAATGTCATTATCGAACAAGTCATTGCTAAGGAAACCAAATATCGCTACAAGATCAAAGTTATACTTTCTGTATGGCTCGATTTTATTGAAATTATTAAAAATTGCCTTAACATTTTTTAAGTTGGTTTGTGGACATCGACACAACAACAAAAAATTTGATGATTTTTCTCCATTTATATTTGATGGACATGGAGTTGAATGACAAAGATTTAAATTCTTACTAACACAAGAGGATTCCAACTCTATACCAAGAAAGGGTTATGCTAGCTTCAGAAATCCACATGTATATTTGAAACCCCTAGATAAAGTTTAGACAAATTTAATGGGTTCTGATGATGCTACAAACATAGTTATTGTAGATGATTCAAAGGAAAAACATATATATGCAATGATGACTGGTGTTCGTAATTTTATCTTATGACTAGGGTGAGGTCACCAAGGTACTAAGTAAGTGGAAACATACGTAAAGGGATTTGTCTACATGCTAATGAGACTCAAGAACATGCATCCATGATCCCATAAGACTCTACCAAGCAAGAAAAACATAAAATGGAAAGAGGGAGAAGAAATTTATGCACCTTTTTCTAAAGTCTGATCCTCATTTCTTCCTTAGCACCTACCTGATATGCTCCTTGATGCTCAATTACAACCTAAAATCACAAACAAAGCAACCTTACTCAAACAATTTTTACTATAAAAAAGAGTTAAAATGACATGAAATAGAAATGAAACATCAACTACTTAAGCATTTTCAACATGATCCATGAGCATTTCTTCCAAGTCAATAATACAACATAGAAAACACTTAGTTCGGGGGAGGAAAAGATATCAAATTTCCATTATGAAAGTGAAATAATACAAATCAATACCTTATCATTACATGACACCTTATTAAATCCAAAGATCAGGTATCTCTTCTGTGAGACTCCAATAATCCCACTTCGATCTTCTCAATGCATACAAGGGTGAAGTCACTTAAGGGAAGTAACTTCCACAATCAAGAATATATGACCATAAATATGGGTTATTGACATGTATGGGAGATGAAGGGTGTGATGAAGCTTGATTCCTATAGCATAATCTGGCTACAATGTGTCTCCCCTTCCTTGGACCATCCCATCCCCTTTTAAGTTTAATGGAAATAGTTAGAGATAGTTTCCAAGTAGTTTAGAGAATTACAATCAAGCCAAATTGTTTGAAAACTTCAAGCCAAGTAGTTTCAAATTTTTATTTTTTTTTGTGAATTTTCTAAGGAATTCACACCTTTCTCAAGGGAAACATGTGAATTGTTTGCACTTTACTAGTGTTCGGGGCATGGATAGGCTCTTTTGAGCTTGCAACTATGCAGGATGAAAGTTAATGAGATGGGATCTTGCTTTTAATAACTAGGTCATTATTAGGAGTCAAATCACGGTATTTTCCACCTTTTGGTGTCTTTTTCATGAATGAACAGTGACATTCAAGTGTTGTCTTTTGAACTATCGCCACATATGGAGAAGTGCCAATTAGAGCTATAAAAATAACAAGAACACTATTATTGTTAAAGGCTATTATTTTGATGATGAAAATGACATTTTTTTAGATCAATAGTGGCCTTGCTTGCTACAACTCAACGATGTTAGTGATGTGAAGCCTATTTTAAAAAGTATGGCAGTAGTTTGTTAAAGAATATAGTCACTTTTTATTGATAATATATTTATATGTTTGTAAATGTTTTCTGGTTGGGAGTGTCTTCATATTTTTCTGTGTTTTGTTCTGTTTGAAATTTGATTTAAATTTAAGTATGACAATGGAGTTTATTAAGTGAAAAATTAATGAAACTTTCAATAATGAATTTAACAAGTTCAAATTTTGACTCAATAAGTGCAAAATCCTAATCAAAAAGTGAAAATCATGATTCAAAAAAGTGCAAAAATCGTTTCAAAAAGTAAAAAATAACTTTTCTAAAGTGGGAAAAATAGTTTAAAAAGTGGATAATTGGGTTTAAAAAGTGAAAAAACGAGTTCCAAAACTGTCCATATTGTATTTCGTACCTACCCGACTTTGGAACTTTTGGGACTTTAAAAACCCTGACTTTGTAATTTATAAACCACAGTTTTTGGATTTAGAAATGTCATTTTTTGCCTCTCTTTGAAGAGGGTTGGACTGGAATAAATCTATATTTATTGATAAAATGGGAAATAGCTCTTTCTATGGTTAGTGAGATCCTAATTTAAAAAAAAAAAAATAGACACATGCTCCAATGTCTTTAAATAACATAGAGATATGTCATTTACTGGATAAACCTAAGTTAAGGAAGCATGCACCTATAAAATACAAGTGGTACTATCTCACATTGTTGGAGACACTTTTAACCTCTATCAATACCCCTTTTAGTAGTACTACATCATACAACACCTATATACTAAATTTCACTTCCACATACCATCGAGTATATTGAAAGTCATAATAATTTAGATAAATTGATCAACCTTATTGCTGCTAAGTACACTGAGAATAAAACTCAAGGATATCACTCTCTATAACCTAGGTATTAAAATAGTATGGTTAAGGGCACACTCTATCCTCCTTAGTTAGTGCTTGAGATATTTGGTTGAGTACTATTATTGGACCCTGCATGTATATCAAAGAGTTATAGCGCCTGACACTCCCTTTCCTTGAAGACCATATAAACCTTACCCTCCCCTAACCATCCCATGGTGTATAGTCCTCCTCCCTATATACCATATTGCAAGACCATGAAAAACATGAACACTTGCTATAATGCCATGAATATTGACACCTTAGAAGAAAAATACAAGACTCTTCATGAAAAAACCCAACAAAATGATGATCAATATGCATTTGTTGAACATGCAGGTTCAAACCATATTCAAGCAGAGGATAAAGCATACACAATAGAATATCAAGAGGAACAAGAAGTGAAAAAACATTTGGTCACCTATATTATTCATCTTGAAAGGTGTTTTTGTAATGTCCCTAACCCTCCGACCGGCGAAGAGGACGCTACCGATACTGTTATCAACCTGGGAAACTAACCCCATGAATATACACATAAAAATTGAAATGCTTTGAACTAAAACATGCATACATTATCACCATACAACGAATCAAACCATACATTAAAGCATTTAGCATGTTCATTGTAATTCATTATCAAATGTAAATTGTAGGGATGAAACACAAGAATACTTATCTTATGAAGAAGAATGCCCCACAACCAACTATATCGTTGCAACATTCCACCCAACCATAGGCCAGTGTGCTCCTGAATCTCTCAGTAACACTGCCACCCCCGAGCTGAGCATGATTCCCCAAGGAATAAGGAAAATAAGCAGGCTCACACATAGCCAAAGATACACAACTCAGCCAAGCCAACACAGTTGGGCTTATCAGGCCATCAGGGAGCTGGGAAAAGCTAACTGCTAAGTTGGTGGGCTTACTGAAGAGCTAAGGACACCTGCACCAGAACTAGCCTGAATTCTAGGACACCCACACACACCTAACACAAGGAATCAATCCCTTCTCTGCTACACAGTCCCTCAGGCCCTGACTTCCCTTCCAGTGCTATTCAGGGGGTATGGAGAAAAAATCCATCCCTCTAGCTCTGTCTATGAGGCTCCCAAACACACCAGGTTCATCAAGCAGACCAAGGCTTCATTCCCACTCCAAAATAGTCCAAAGACCAACCACTACCTACACACAGCAAAATCGAGCAATTCACAGCTCTAGGGAAGAAAAAAGGAAACATTACAGTAACCAAAATGGTGATACATAGTTCCAACTGAGCAAAATGATCTCGTAGTTTTTCTTGGCCCTAACGTGGCCAAAACAACTCAGCAACAACCCACGCTCATGGGGAAAACAACAGCCATGATCTCACCACTGAAAACAATGGGAAAGACACAGCCTGATTAGGGAGGAAATTAGACTCAACAAACTCTCAGCATGGAGATGGATTCGTATACATAGAACCACAAAACCGGTAAGGTAATTACATACATCAACATCCAAAAACAAGATTTACACATACAGCAACTTCCATCCGTTTGAGAGAGAGCCCAACATGACTGTCAGATGATGGGAAAAAATGTTCAGGGTCCAAAATCATGAATGAGAGCTCCACACATCCAAATCATGAGGGTAAGGCCACACACATAGGGGAAATCGTGAATGCCCAAAAACAACTCTCCCCCCACTCTCTGCGTGAGTGAAAATTGAAGAAAATGGGGGTCGTGGTGGTTTCTCCTACCCACATGAGGGTCAATCAAATCCTTGGTGGAGTGTGCATGTGGGCAAGGACTAGAAATCCTGCCACACACCACTACCCAGCAATAACTGCCCAACTAACATCAGAGGTTTTTAATTTGGTATTTGGCTAATTGAGACAAGCAAAGGTGAGTAAGTCAAAAGGGGTGGGTGACAACTAAATGGGTTTATCAACTGACACTTGGCTTTTCCCCATTGGCCCCCAAGGTTTAAATAATTTCCCTCCCTATCCTTAGGAAAATCATGCCCTTTTCATTATGGTTGCATTGACATAGCTGGTTGTGGGTATTTTTAATTAAAATGCATGTTTACATGATGCCAAAATTAATATGTGTTAGATAACATGATATACCATCGGCAACGATTTTAATCACAAAAACATAAAACAACCAAATCGATGGTGGGGATTTTGCCTTTATCTCCATACCACGATTAATTACAATATATACATCATATACATTTTAATGCAAATGGGGTCAAAACCAGGGTGTTACATTCCCCTCCCCCTTCAATAGCACTGTCCTCAGTGCCTTACAAAATTGAACAAAATGCTACATTGGTATCGCCTCAATGTTCCGCAGAATTGAACAAAAATGGATGTGCCAATCGTATGGCATCCTCTAGCTCCCACATAGCCTCTTCAGGACCATAGTGCTATGTTGCACCTTTACATTCCCTATGGCTTAGTTCTGGAGCATGGTGACCTTCCTGTCAAGGATGCGCATTGTCTTGATTTGGAACTCTCCCTCGGGTTCCACCTGAATCACATCCCAATTTATCACGTGGTTAGGATCATGTACATATTTCTTAAGCAAGGAAACATGGAAAACATTATGACCTCTAGTGCTAGCAGGCAATGCAAGTCTATATGCAACTGGCCCTATTATTTCAAGCACTTCAAACAGACCACAATATCATGGTGAAGTCTTATTTTCCCTCACTCTAAGGTAAACATGATCCCCAACACTGAACTCTCTGTTCACCCTATGCTTATCTACATAGCTTTTCTATCTATTCTAAGCTGCTTTCAATTTCTACTTGATCTTTACGACCTCCCACTCCATTTCCTTGAGCAATTCTGGACCAAGCACAACCCTGTTCACTGGATTATCCCAAGTCACTAGTGTCCTACACCTTCTTCCATACAAATCTTCATACAGACTCATCCCCAAATATGTTTGATGTCCATTGTTATAAGCAAACTCTACCAAGTGTAAGTAATCTTCCCACTTGGTTGGTTTGTCCATCACATACATGCGAAGCATGTCTTCAAGCACCTGATTGACTCTCTCTATCTAACCATCATTCTGAGGATGGTAGGAAGTGCTAAGGTTCATTGTACCCAAATCTGCAAACAACCCCTTCCAAAAGTTGGAAGTGAACTTGACATCTCTGTCAGAGACTATGGCCTTAGGTAATCGATGCATTTTGAAAATATCCTTCATGAAGATCTTTGCAATGTCATCAATGTTATGCATAGATTTAGCCAGTATAAAATGTGCTGCCTTTGTCAACTTGTCCACCACAACCATGATGGAATCATGTTGTCTCCAAGTCATCAGAAATCCTGTAATAAAATCCATGGAAATAACCTCCCACTCCCATTCTGGAACTGGAAAAGGTTGCAACAAACATGCTAGGTGTTGATGCTCGACCTTTACCTACTGACATTTCATGCACCTTGAAATGTATTCAGTCATGTCCTTTTTCATTCTTGGCCAAAAATACTACTTTTTAATGGTAGCAATGGTCTTCTAATATCCTGGGTGACCAGAATATGGAGCTTGATGGATCTCATCCATAACAACTCTCCTCAACTCTGCTACATTTGGAATATAGATTCTGCCTTTATAAGTAAGAATTCCATCTTCTTCCAATTTATATCCCTCATGCCTCTTCTCAAGGATTTGCTGCTGCAATTTATCTTTTACCTACGCATACATTTCATCTTCAGTAGTATGACTAACAATCTGCTATCTCAAATCTAATTGGAAAATACTAAGAGATGCCACATGCATTTCCTGCACCTTCCTATTGAGCGCATCAGCTACCCTGTTCTATTTTCCTTTTATGTGCTTGATTTTGAAATCAAACTCACATAAAAACTCCAACCATCTCGCTTGCCTAGCATTTAGAGTAGGCTGATCAAGTAGATACTTCAAACCAATGGTCTATCCTTAGCTCAAATTGTAACGTCCCGAACCCTCCGACCGGCGAAGAGGACGCTACTACACGCCAAATCATCCGGGGATCTAGCCCCATGAACATGAACATACATATATACACTGCTGAAGAATGAAACTTTAAAACATGAAACATATCACGAATCATAATCATTCATATACACAACGGAAGCAACCATATCAATCAACACTCATGCATATACAAATCATCATTTAACATGTATAACATCATTCATCAATAGTAATTATAATTACAGATACAAGTTAGGCAAGAATACTTATCTTATGAAGAACGTGTTCCGCAACCAGCTATGTCGCTACAATGTTCTACCCAACCATAGGCCCGTGTGCTCTTTAATCTCTCAGCAACGCTGCCACCCCCGAGTCGGGAATGATTCCCCAAGGAATAAGAAACTAACAGGCTTACATATAGCCGAGGATAACAATCCACAAGGGTTCACAGTTCAGCCAAGCAAACAAAGTTGGGTTTATCAGGCAAACCACAGATCAGCCAAGACAACAAAGTTGGGTTTATCAGGCCATCCAGGAGCTAGGAAAGGCTAATGCTAAGCTGGTGAGCTCATTGAAGAGCTACAGACACCAACAACAGAACTAGCCTAGATTCTAGGACACTCACACACACCCAACACAAGGAGTCAACCCTTTCTCTGCAATGTAGTCCCTCATACCTTGATCTCCCTTCTAGTGCTATTCAGGGGTTGTGGAGAAGAAAGCCAGCTCAATAGCTCCATCTGTGTGGTTCTCAATCCACCAGGTTTATCAAGCACCTCAGGCCCTCATTCACCACTCCAATGCAGTCTGAGGAAAAAACCATTGCATGCAAGCAGCCAAACAGCTATTCAAGAGTTTACAGGGAAAACATAGTCAATCCATCGCGTAGGAGTTCTTAGCAATCATTCAAGTGAACCCACCACAAATAGGGAAATTACAGTCAAAACAAATCATGGAAAATGATATCCCATGATCAACTATGAAACCACAGCAATCTATAGCAACTTCCACATTGTACAAGAAAAAAACAGCCGACAACGTGGAGGAAGCTGCAACCAGCGATCAATGAGGAAAACCCCAACAAACTTCAGCTCACGATCCTCTGTCAAGGATGAAAACAATACCCATCCCAATAATGCGAGGAGGAAAAGAATTCGTTCTCTGTGTGGATGGAGGATGAACACCACTGGCAGACCGGCAATCGCGTGTGAGTCCAGAAGTGAACCCCCAACAATGGAATGTGTCTTCCTTTAACTCAGTCCGTGTGAGGAAGAACTGGCGTGAGAAGGTGAACGAACATCCACCGCTCAGGCAGTGGATAGACAATCCAAAATCCAGAAGGTGGTTGTGGAGAGAGTGTGGGCATGTGGGGAGAGTGGCCATCGTGGCGTAGTGGCCTTGCTGTCAGCGAATATATGCCCTGCTACTAACAACAAACAATGAAGTTGGTGGTTGGATGAGACAAGGGAGGGTGAGTGAAGAGAGTGGTGACACATGGATTTTCCCCTCCATGGCTCAGGATTTAGCTTTACCCCCTCCTTACCCTTAGGAAATCATGCCCCTTCTCAATTTAGTTGTTGCGAACATAGATGGTTGGTTTATTAAATTAAAATGCGTGTTCACATGATGCCACATTTAACATATATATATACTGCATGTCCCAATATACCATCGATGCCCATTTCAATCCAAAACATAACCAAATCATGGTGGGGCCTTAGCATTTAGCTCCGCACCAATATCATTTACAATATATGTATCGTATATAATAAATGCAAGAGGGGTCAAAACCAGGGTGTTACATTCCCCTCCCCCTTCAATAGCACTGTCCTCGGTGCTTTAGAAAATTTGAACAAAATGCTACACTGGTACCACCTCAGTGTTCTGCAGAATTGAACAAAAATGGATGTGCCAATCGCATGGCATCCTCCAGCTCCCACGTAGCCTCTTCAGGTCCGTAATGCTCCCATTGCACCTTTTCCTTCCCTATGGCTTAGTTTCGGAGCATGGTGACCTTCCTGTCGAGGATGTGCATTGGCTCGATTTGGAACTCTCCCTCGGATTCCACCTGTACCACATCCCAATTTATCACATGGTTAGGATCATATACATATTTCTTAAGCAAAAAACATGAAAAACATTATGAGCTCTAGTACTAGCAGGCAATGCAAATCTATATGCAACAGGCCCTATTCTTTCAAGCACTTCAAATGGCCCACAATATCTAGGTGATAGCTTGGCACAACTCCCAAGCTTCAAGGAACTTTTCTTTGCCTTCACCCTGAGGTAAACATGGTCCCCAACACTAAACTCTCTGTTCATCCTATGCTTATCTGCATAGATTTTTTGTTTGTCTTGTGCTGCTTTCATATTTTGTCTAATCTTTACAATCTCTTGCTCCATTTCCTTGAGCAATTATGGTCCAAGCACAACTCTGTTCACCAGGTTGTCCCAAGTCACTAGTGTCCTACACCTTCTTCCATACAAGGCTTCATACAGACTCATCCCCAAGGATGCCTGCTGTCCATTGTTGTAAGCAAACTCTACCAAGTGCAAGTAATCTTCCCACTTGGTCGGTTTGTCCATCACATACATGCAAAGCATATCTTCAAGCACCTAATCAACTCTTTCTTTATGCCCATCTATCTGAGGATGGTAAGCAGTGCTGAAGTTTAGCTTTGTACCCAAATATGCAAACAACCCTTTCCAAAAATTGGAAGTGAACTTGACATCTCTGTCACAAACTATTGCCTTCGATAATCCATGCAATTTGAAAATCTCTTTCATGAAGATATTTACAATATCATCAGTCTTATGCGTAGACTTCACTAGTATAAAATGTGCTGCCTTAGTCAACTTGTCTACCACAACCATGATGGAAACATGTTATCTCCAAGTCATCGGCAATCCTGTAATAAAATCCATGGAAATAACTTCCCATTTCCATTCCAAAATTGGCAAGGGCTGCAACAAACCTGTTGGATGTTGATGCTCAACCTTTACCTGTTGACATTTCATGCACCTTGAAATGTATTCAGCCATGTCCTTTTTCATACCTGGCCAAAAGTACTACCTTCTAGCTGTAGCAATTGTCTTCTGATATCCTGGGTGACAAGAATACGGAGCTTGATGGATTTCATCCATAACAATTCTCCTCAAATCTGCTACATTCGGAATATAAATTATGCCTTTAAAAATGAGAAGTCCATCTTTTTCCAATTTATATCCCTCATACCTCTTCTCAAGTATTTGCTGCTGCAATTTGTCTTTTACTTGCTCATACAATTCATCTTTGGCAACATGATTAACAATCTGCTGCCTCAAATCTGATTGGCAAATACTAAGAGATGCCACATGCATTTCATGTACCTTCCTGCTGAGTGCATCAACTACCTTGTTCTCTTTTCCTTTTATATGCTTGATTTCAAAATCAAACTCACATATAAATTCCAGCCATCTCACTTGCCTAGCATTCAGAGTAGGCTGATCAAACAAATACTTCTGACCACAATGGTATGTTATGAGTTCAAATCTTCTACCCATCAATTAATGTCTCCAGATCTTGAGAGTATGTACTATGGTTGCAAGCTCTAGATCATGAGTGGCATAGTTTTTCTCATGCTCCTTCAGATTTATCAACTCATAACATATCACTTGGTTGTCCTGCATAAGGACTCCTCCAATCCCTTGTCCGCATGCATCAGTACATACCACAAAATCTTTTTCTGGATCTGCAACTTTCAATACTGGTTCGCTAGTGAGAAGATTCTTCAACCACTGGAAGCTTTCTTCACACTTCAAAGTCCATTCAAACTTTACTCCCTTCTTTTGAAAAGAAGTGATGGCATGTGCAACCTTAGAAAATCCCTCAATGAATCTCCTGTAGTATCTTACAAGTCCCATAAAAGATCTTACATTCGTCACATTTCTTGGAGTAGGCCAATTAATAATGGCTTCAATCTTTTCAGGGTCTACTGATATATCCTCTTCTGAGATAATGTGACCCGAGTACTGAATTCTATCTCTGTAGAAGTCACACTTGCTCAACTTTGCATACAGCTGATGTTCCCTGAGCACTTGCAATGTCAATCTCGAGTGTTCTTCATCCTATTCCTCATTCTTAGAATAAACAAAAATGTCATCAATGAAAACAAGAAAAAACTTGTCCAAATACTTACCGAATACATTGTTCATAAGGCACATAAATGTAGCTAGTACATTTGTGAGACCAAATGGTACCACTACAAACTCATAATCCCCATACCTTGTCCTGAAGGCTGTCATATGAATGTCTTCATCCTTGATTCTCACCTGATGGTAACCAGACCTCAAGTCAATCTTGGAAAATACCTTTGCTCCTCTCATTTGATCAAAGAGGTCATCAATCCTAGGAAAAGGATATTTATTCCACAGTAACCTTGTTCAGCTATCTGTAATCAATACATAACCTGAGTGTACCATCTTTCTTCTTCACAAACAGAACTAGTGCTCCCCAAGGAGACACACTCGGTCGGATATACTTCTTTTCCAACAACTCTTGCAGTTGCATATTCAACTCTAGCATCTTCGGTGTACTCATCCTGTAGGGTGTCTTGGACATTGGTGCTGCTCTTGGCACAAGTTCAATGGTGAAATCAATGTCCCTCTTTGGAGGAAGCCCTGGAATCTCATCAGGAAACACATCCTTGAATTCCTGTAACACCTGATAGTCCTCCAACCTAGGAGTCTCATCTCCTGTTGGTTCCAGAATATGAGCTGCATACAGCTGGCAACCTTTCCTACAGAACTTCTTCAACTGCATTTCTAAAACCTGTCTTACTGAAATTACCTCTGGAATCCCTTTCACAACTACCGGGTTTCCTTCCTCATCCATGCATTCAAAATTCTTGTTATAACAGTCAAGCTTTACTCGATGAGGTTCTAACCAATCCATTTCAATGAGAACATCATAGGAACCAAGCGGTAGAACATTCAGACCTACACAAGTGATCAATCCTTCCATAACCAATGGACATTTCTCTACCCATTCACTGACTTTTCTCTTAGTCCCAGTGGCTGGCCAAACTAACCAAGGTTTCCTATGCATTACCTTCTTAAAAGCACAATTCTCCACTACTCTAGGAGTGATATAACTGTGAGTAGAACCAGGGTCAATCAAAATAGAAACAGATTGTTCAACAATCTTACCTGCAACTTCAACCACAGTTGACTGATGATCTGCCTGGCGTTCCTCTAGTGCTGCATAAATTATGGGGACTACTTTGGCTATCTGACCCACTGTTTCTACTTCCTGAATGTTATAAGCTGGCCTTGCACTTTCATTCTCAAGTGGACAATATCTGTGCAAGTGAGGTCCTTCACATTTCCAACATTTGAGTGGACCTTTATTCTATTGTGGTTCTTTAGGCTTTCCACCTGTTACTCCAACAGGATTACTCGCAACTTGGTATGGCTGCTTCTGCTGATTCCTGAATCTAGAAGGTTTGAAACCTTTCTTTCTTTGGTCAAAATTTTCATTCTTCTTGTCCTTCCATGCCTTATGGTAATCAGGTTTACCCTTGCCTTGCTCGTAGCAATAATTAGCCTTCCTGATCGCTTCTTCAAGAGTTCTCGGCTCATAGAACTCAATTCTATCTTTGTAAGCTTGAGGAAATCCACTTAGAAACTGCTGAATCTTCAATTTTTCATCTCTGATGTACCGGACATACCTCAACAATTCCAAAAACATATTTGCATATTCGTCCATGGTTTGTTGTCCCAATCTCAACTCATGGAACTCCTTGATCTTGTCATCATAATACCTGTCAGAAAGGTATTTCTACCTGAAATACTTCTTGAACTGTTTCCACTTCAGTTTCCTTTCATTGATCTTCTTTACTTACTTGAAGTGTTCCCACCAAATGGATGCCCTTCCATTCAGATTGAATATGGCAACTCTTGCCTTCATGTTTCCTGAATACTCCTGTACTTGAAAGTACTTCTTTATCCCAAGAATCCAAGCCTCAGCTTCTTGTCCCATCTTTATCTCATGATCAAATGTAGGAGGTTTAGCTTTCCTAAATTCATCTCATGAGCGATCCCTATGGTGCCTTCTTCTTTTCTTTTTATGAGAAGATGAACTTGTATCTCCACTGGATTCTTTAGAGTCAGATGATCCGCTGGAAGTCCTTCTCCTTCTCCTAGTGCTGCTCTTACTGCCGTCTGGCCTTGATGTACCTCGTCCAAAATCTATCTTTTTCTGCAAGTCTGTCAAGCTTTCCAATATGGTAGCATTCAACCGATGCTGCTCTTCTTGGGCTTTAACCAGGCTTCTCATGGTTGCTGCAACCTCGAAAGGTGTCCCCTGGAATCTCCTTCCATTAGATTCTTTGTCATCATTTATATTACAAACATTTTCTCCCATGGCATCTTCTGCTGCTCATAAGAATCACGGACATCATGCCCATCATGGGTTCTCATGACTGAACCACCTCTTGCTTTACCACACTGTTCTTTCTGGAGCACTGCTCTTCGGGGAGTTATCTATAATTCTGCAAATGTGTTAGTAGCAAACTGTTAGATGCATAACATTAATATAAATCAAACTACTAACCTTTTTCTTTGGAAAATTTACAAAACAACAATTATGCTAAAACACAGAATTTTCTCTAATTCTTTTCATCCCTATGACCACGGACAGTCTGCTGAAATCTGTTGAAAACCAACTGAAAGACAGTCGAAAACTTCCTGAAAAATCATTGAGAAATTCCTTTGAAAAGCCCAACTTTCCTTAGGCCCTAATCGGACCTCTTCTCAGCTATGTTTCTGACATTACGGGGGTCAAAACCTACTAACTCATTGGTGGTCTGCTGCTTGTTCTCCTTCTGGCGTTTCGGCGATGAACAACCAAGATCCCGATCTATATCAGCGAGCAAATCAACTGTGCATTGGTTGCATAGTTATCTGAGCAGCCATAATGGCAGAACGAAATCTCACTATGATCTCCGCGGAAACCTGACTAGGCTTCTGATCAACGATCCGATCACTAACAAATTTTTGATGCTCTTGACTCTTCAAGGTTTCCCTCCGATCAATTTATTATCCCGTGTCTTTATCAGTGACATGTTGGTCTTATTATCATCCGCAGTACCGAGTCCGCAATCACTTATCGTTCTGAAGACTAACCCTGTTGCGTCGGCGGTTGGGTGTCCGGTGCATCAGGCAATTAGTCTCTTCAGCTTCCGCAACGATGGTCCACATTCAAACTATCTCTCCCACATCTCACAACTATCAGTGGTCGGAACAATGTCCATCGGCAGAATAGTCGACTAATCAGCCACAATAGCGGACGTTCAATCGTCTAACTTTCCCCATCGTAGATCCCCGACGACCGCATCATCTGATCATCAACGATGTGATCCACTAACCATCGCCGATGGCCGATGATTCCATGCCTTAGAAAAATTTTCGACATTTTTCTCTTTTCAATCTTCCTCTTCCTTCCGCCGATTCCGTCAGCTCCATCTCCCTTATCCATTATCAAAGCAATTGTTTGTCACCGTGTTGCAGCTGCAACTGCTTTCCCAAATTTTTCAAAATTTTGGACCCTCCTGTTAATTTCTATCTTGCCTAGGAACGTTTGGATCAATGAACTTTGTTTTTTTTCTTTTGCTACAAGTTTGGACCATTTTTGAGGTTAAATCTCTTCATGCTTTTCAGAAAATTGCTTATGTCTAAAGCTGCTCTGGATGTTGGAATTTAGAGTTTGGATTTTGCCTTTTGATTTGCGATTTCTTTCTTTGTTCTCGGAAGCTTTTTTCTCATGTTCGCCACTATTTCGGAGGTGAAACAAAATTTCATCGCCACCCAACCGAAAGTAAGTTTTTTGGTTTGATTGGTCAGAGGCCATGTAAACAACGCGTCGGAGCCATATTCCTTGTGGAGCCTCCATTGCGGAAGCTAAGCGATGAAGTGTTCTGCCAGATAATTTTGACTTCTCCGATGTCGTGTTGTGATTGTTTTGACTTGTTTTGCATTATCGAAGGTTGGTCGAAGTTGAGTCGGGGTTGCTTAATCTTTGTGAAGCCGCCGTTTAGGAAGTGAGACAGGTTTTTTTTGGCTGAAAATGATAGGTAGATACATTCTACGATCAACGGGATCTAGAAGGGGACAAATGAAAGACAAGGCAGAATCGACGACAACGAAAAACCCAGGCTTGGAAAGGGTCCGTCAGTTACCGAGCTGATCCCATTTTTCTTTGAAATATAACGCATTATATGAATCATGAGTACTCATGGAAAAGACAAAATTGTGAGATTAAATAGTTTGGGAAGCCGAAAGGTTTTGGTTGTTTTTGTATAAAGAGTAGAAAGGGAGAGGGAGAGATGGGGGGGGATTTTTCCCTGGAAAAACTTGTGAACCATTGTTTGTAAGAGGAACTACTTCATTTTACAATAACAAAATTGCAAATTTTGCCTATTGGAGAAGGTGCTCTGTGGAATGTTCAAATGCGATAAAATGAACAATGTTGAAGGGGAACTATTTTGTTTTCAACTATGTTTCATTAACTGTGAGAGCGTTCTAACTATCTGAACCTATATTCTTATCTGAATGTTCTCTGGTATATGCTGTGATAATTTCCACTATGAGTAATGGAGGTTTTAACTGTTGATGAGCTATCTTGTTGTGTATATCTTCATTCATGTTTATGTGTTTTGATTCTAAGAACAGTTATCTATGATTGACCTTAACATGTGAACAGTATTACATTACTCATGAATTAATTTTTTGCTCTCTAGAGATCGCTTAGTTAGTATGCATTTTCTAGTTGTGTTTGATTTAGATGCGAGAGAGTCTAAGACGAGAGGTAAGAACCTGCGCATCACATTGTGACGCTCCTTGCATTCTTTATCAGTCTGCATTTTAGATAGGCACTTGCATATCATACTTTAAGTCAAAAATACAAAAATATATATAGTAGACCGAGCCGCAACCGGTAAAACCTTTTATTTTTGCTACTTGACCTACGGTATCCAAACCGCAAACCGGACGGATTCCCTACACCAAACAGTCATGGGATAGTTGTGAACGTTGATTGGGGAGAATCCCTTGCTGTTGTCGCCTACGAATTTCTAGGCATCAACAGTTTCTGGCACTAGAAGGAGGGCCGCCAATGCATGGCTGGCTGAGGAAACCCGTTTTCCCGAGATTATTCCACTAGTGACAGTTTAGAAGGCAGTTTGGTTCCTAATCATATTCTTGAAGAGAAGGGTAGAGAACATTTGTATTCTTTGGACAACGAAGTTGTTAATGATTTGAGAAGACACACTAGGGCATACATGAAGAAGATTGGAGGATTACTGATTATCCCTAAATTTCCCAGAAGAGAATATAAAAGGAAATACCGTCCTATATTGGAAGACTCAATGTTGGTTGGATATTTGGAAGAACTTGTAGAAACAGCCTTACATGAAGTTGTATAGCCTTTGAATCAAGTAGGCCCAGATACTCCTTACGGTTCTCTTGTTCATACTCCTATTCATTCACCACCTCACTCTCCACCCAGACTCATGGCAGGCATAAATGCAAATCAGCCACCCAACCCACCTAATCCACCACCTGCTTGGAAAACCAGATCACCTTTAAACCTAACACCTTTTTTGCACAACTTACCTCAATATTTTGAAAAGATGCTACCCAAGTTTGATCCAAATGAGAAGATGTTAGTAGATGATCACTTACAAAGTTTCTAGTTGGCAATAGAAGGATTAAGGGTTGGGCGACATGAGGATGTTGTTTGTAGACTTTTCCCACATACCCTTAAAGGAGCAACAGCATCGTGGTACTTTGGGTTTCCTTCTAACTCTATCCCCGATTGGGATACCTTTGAAAGGGTTTTTAGAAGTAAATATGAAACACAAAAAACTCATGCAGCTCTCATGAAAGGACTATGCGCCTTAAAGAAAGAAAGAAAAGAGAAGGTGCATAGTTTTACCCAAAGATTCGCAGCCTATCTTAAGAATTTTTCTGAAGCTGACAAACCCTCGGATAAAGTACTGGTTGAATATTATACCTCATCTCTAGGACCCGAATTGGCAATGTTTGCTAAAATGAAGGCCAAACATGTGCTAGTTGAGACTTATGAGGAAGCAAAAAGAGAAGAGGCTGAAAGGGAAATTATTGAAGACTATTCTAAACGGTCAGGAGAAACAAATTTCAGGAGGAAAACTTTGTTGTTTGCTAAGCCTAAAGAGGAGCAATCACCAGATTTCGAAGGAATGGCAAAAATGATGCAGAAGCTTTCCAACAGAATCATAGACATGGAAAAGGAAAAGGAAGCCCAAAAGTTCTACAAGCCTTATTACAAGAAAAGGGAAGATAACAATCAATGCAAACCCCCTCCTCACAGCCCCGCATCAATGAATTTAACGGAGGTAGGACTGGATAACTTTTGCACTTTCCATAAACAACCCCATTCTGAAAAGAATTGTCCTCAATGGATAAATTCAATGATGTTGGTCATGAATCAGCTTCTGGATTCCAAATTAATTGAATACAACGATGAAGAAGGGAAAGATAATAATAAATCAATAGAAAAATATGAGGATGAAGCTATGGTCTTATGGGATTGTGTATCGTTGTTTGATGCCAAGGAAGAAAAGGACCTGAGACACGAAGGCATCCTAGAAACAAATGTAGCTACAAGAAGCCAGGGATTGATCAAGGAAAACAGTTTCATGCTCCCGAATATCAAAAGACTCCAAAAGAATGTTAATAAATTTCAAAATAGCTCCTCAGCTAATAAAATTCCGGAGTTTACCATCACCAGTAAAAATCCTAGACAGACTAGCATGCCTACTAAGCCCAATGAAGAAAAAATAAATAATGTTAGACCGAATCTCACAAAACATAAGATGGATTATGATATTGTGGAGGATATAAAGAAGGTAACGGCAAACATCTCATTATTTGAAATGTGCAATGTGTCGTAGCAGAAAGAAAAGCTATTGAAAGCACTTGAAGTATCAAAGGAGAGGCTGCCCACTGATAATCAGCCTCAAGAAGAAGAAATTGGTGAAGCAAGTATGGGAGGTAAGCCTAAAAGCAAGAATCCACCTTTTCTCCTCACTTTTGAAATTTTCAACCATAATGTGCATAACTGCCTAGTAGACTCGGGGGCATCAGTCAATGTCATGCCGTTGTCAGTCTGTAAAAAGAAAAATGGACAACCTAAACCATCTACCTAGAGGGTCATTCAGTTGGATACAACGAATGTGAAGGTAATTGGAGAAACGGAAGATGTTCTCGTTCGCTTATCTTCAAATGATAAGGTGTGTGAAGTCATCGATATTGTGGTGGCTGACATACCGGAAGCTTATGGACTTGTGTTGAGCAGATATTGGTCGGCAAAGCTGAACGGATATTTTTCCTCGGACTGGTCGCATCTGTGGCTGCCATATAAAGGAAGCCCAAATCAGATTAAAGTTGTGAGGGATCCCCATATGAAACAGAATGTCACTCGGTTCGAAGAAAAAAATGAGCCAGTGGATTCTATTTTGGGAAACTACTTTATTGAGTTAGAACCAGGAAACTATCAAGTGCAAGAATCCAGCAGTACATCTGACGCTCAGCCTGAGCTCCTTCGGTTTTCACAGGCTGATGAAATCAATTGTAAAATAATAGACTTAGTTGTAAATTTAGATGTTTATTCTCGCACAGTAGGGAGTAGTGATTTTTGGACGTTTTTCTTTGATGGTTCTAAAACTTTAGAGGGGTCGGGAGCCGGCTGTGTCCTGATTGCCCCTATAAAAAACAAATATTTTCTTTCATGTAGGTTAGAGTTTGAATGTACCAATAACACAGCTGAATATGAAGCGTTGATTCAGGGATTAAGAAAAGCAATCGAATTAAAGGAAAATAATCTGAAAGTGTTTGGAGATTCTGAAATAATTGTAAAACAAATTCGGAATCAAATACATTGCATTTCTCCTCATTTAAAAGCTTGTCAAAATGAAGTATGGGATTTACTTAAATGTTTTAATGCATTTAAAATTGTATCGATTCCAAGACTTAAGAATACAGCGGCTGACTTGTTGGCCACATCAGCTGCGAGGCTTGTGCCCTCTAATAATCGGTGCTCTGTTGAATTTCTTTTCATGCCCTCAATTCTAGATATGATTACCAATCTACGAGTGTTCGACAATGATCAGTAGATTATAGAATGCTTGACAAATGAAGAAGCATTCAAAGGGTCAATTATTAATGATGACGAACATCAGGCCAAGCTGAAATTCAATAATTTTATTCCTATGGGAGTCATGACTTTAGAACGGATGTTTGATTTAAATGAGAAATTTAGAAGACCAGCGAATGTGAAGACTCATAGCTCATCTCTACAGTTCGAGTTGATTAATTTGGGGGCTGACATCGAACCTAAATATGTGAATTTGGGAAAATGTTGCTTCCCAGTTGAAAGGGATACGTTCATCAGTATTTTCAAGCAACATAAAGATGTTTTTGCCGAGACGTATGAAGATCTGAAGACATATGACACTAATATTATCCAGCATGTTATCCCCATCAAATCTGGAATCAAACCTTATCAGCAGCCTTTAAGGAAAATGCATCCAAAATTAGAACCGTTAATCCAGAGTGAAGTTAAGAAACTATTGGATGCTAGAATTATCTTCAAGGTTAGACACTCAGAATGGGTTTCAAATCTGGTACCAGTGAGGAAGAAATTTGAAGAAATCAGGCTATGTGTGGATTTTAGGAACTTAAATCATGCTTCAGATAAAGACAATTATCCTATTCCACCCATGGATAAGATATTGCAAATGGTTTTAGGATCTGAACTATTCTCTTTATTAGATGGATTCTCAGGCTACAATCAGGTATTAGTAGCCGAAAAGGACAGACTAAAAAAGATGTTCAGGACCAGGTGGGGAACTTTTTCCCATAGAAGAATTCCCTTTGGACTCATAAACACTGGAGCTACCTTCCAGAGCGATATGGACATAGATTTTCGCGGTATGCTTGGCCGTAGTGCTGTAGTATACCTCGATGACATCACGATATTCTCAAAGAAAAGAGAAGAACACGCATTTCATCTAAAACAAATTTTCGAACGCTGTCGAAAATATGGTATCTCACTAAACCCCAAGAAGTGCGTGTTTACTGTTACAGAAGGTAGGTTGTTGGGTCACTTGGTTTCTAAGAAGGGGATCTCCATAGACCCAGAAAGGATCAAAGCCATCGACAAGATTCCCTTACCCCATAATAAAAAGGGCATGCAATCATTTATGGGGACAATAAACTTCATGTGAAGGTTTGTGCCAGATTTCTCTCAAATTGTTAATCCTTTGCAGCAAATGGTAAAGCAAAGTGTACAATTCAAGTGGACCGATGTAGAGAAGAACGCATTTAGCAAGATTAAAACGGCTGTTGCGCACGCACCCTCTCTCAAAAGTCTGGATTTTGATAAAGATTTTATTTTGTACACTTTCGCATCTGATGATTCACTAGATGATGTGCTTACCCAGAAGGAAGATGGGGGAGATGAGTTCCCCATATCATTTATGAGCACTGGTCTGCAGGGGGCCGAATTGAATTACCCAGCTGTGGATAAACAGGCTTACACAGTGTTCAGAGCGATGAAACAATTCATACCATATATACTGAAGAACCGGACAAAGGTAATAATCCCACACCCAGCTATGAGGTCTCTTTTCGTACAAAAGGAACTAGGAGAGAGAAGAGGCAACTGGGTAACAGCTCTACAAGAGTATGACCTCGAATTCAAGCCAGCTTCCATAGTCAAAGGGCAAGGATTGTGCAAACTGATGACTAACAGTAAAGACAATCAAGAACATGACTGGGAAGCAAAGCTGAGTTATATTTGATGGATGTATGTCCTCTTTTCATAGCTTTGGACTCTTGGTATCGAGACCTTATGCATTACCTTCAGGCGGGATTGCTACCGGAACATTGGAATTCTAAGCAAAGAAGAGAACTACGTCTTAAATCAGCCTCATATCAAATTGTTGAAGGAATATTATTCATAAAGAATTATGATGGAGTCCTTCTTAGATGCTTAGAGAAAGAAGATGCAAAGAAGGTAATGATAGACTTACATGATGGGCCTACTGGAGGAAATTTCTCTGGAGATACTACAACTCATAAAATTCTCAGAGCCGGATACTATTGGCCCACGCTGTTCAAAGATGCACATGCCCATGTCATAAAATGCGACATTTGTCAAAGGTGTGGTGGAAGACAAGTTAAAGCAGCAGGACCATTGAAGCCTGTGATGATAACAGAACCTTTTTAGCAGTGGGGGATCTATATCATTGGGGAAATAAAGCCGAATTCTTCCCTGCAACATAAGTATATTCTGACAGCAACTGACTATTTCACTCGTTGGGTCGAAGCCATTTCGTTGCGTAAAGTAAATGAAGATGCGGTCATGGACTTCTTGCAAGACCACATTATAACCAGGTTTGGAGTTCCAATTTCTTTAGTTTTTGATAATGCTACTTACTTTTCCTCGATTAGATTAACTACATTTGCTCATGAAAAAGGAATTAAGTTGCATTACTCCGCTAATTACTATCCACATGGAAATGGTTTAGCTGAATCCACAAACAAGAATCTGATTAGGATTTTAAAAAAGACAGTGATAGAAAATCAGAGGAGTTGGCACTCAGAGTTACCGAATGCTCTTTGGGCTGATAGGGTCACCCCCAAGAATTCGTTAGGTGTGTCCCCGTACACCCTTGTTTATGGAAAAGAGGCCATTCTCCCCCCCAATATCATGTTGCCCTCTTCCATAATCGCTCAAGAATCCAGAGGATCAGATAATGAAGTCTTGCAGATGAAGATATATAATCTTCTTAAGACAGAAGAGTCTATATCCAAGGCCAGAGAACGTTTTAAACAACAACAGGAGTTAGTTAAGAGGTGGTTTGATAAGCACAAGGCTAGACCAAAAGAATTCGAGGTAGTAGATTTGGTTCTCAAGTGGGACCACCCCCATGACGAGGGAGGAAAACACACGAAATTTCAATAGTTGTGGGTAGGCCCTTTCCAGATTGCGGCAAAGCTTGGCCCCTCAACCTATAAATTGCAAGATTTACAGGGGTGGGAAGAGAACTTACCAGTAAATGGTTTAGTTCTCAAACCTTATTTTTCCTGAGTTTTTGTTTTTGTTCTTTTTTATACATAAATAAATTGACTTGGTTGTTTATTTTGATTTACTTTATTTTTGTTTCGTTTTTGTTTTAGTTTAAGATTTTGACTGATTTCAATAAAAGGAGGCAAACTCTTGGTTGCATGGAGAGCATCAAAATTTTGGAATGATTAAAATTCTTGAGTGTAAGACTGAGTATTATTGTTTATCTGAAAGAATTTCTTCTAGTTTAGCAGTTTTCCTGAATGGCTATGAACGCATTGAAGTCCTACTTAATCCTTGTAAAATAAACCAGGATCAAAAGGTCTAGAATACTATTTTGAGGCTCCATCCATCTCACATTTTAAAATGTCCTAGGGAGTGATAGCAAAGGGCCCATGTAAAGGAAGCAAGGTAAACAGTATATTATATATAAATGATCCCATGCCAAGAATTGAATGCCAAAAGGCAGATAAGAGTCAAAAGCTCCTCTGAAAGCAATATGTATCTAAACAAAGTATTGAACCATATAAGTACTAAATTGCCAAAATTTCCTCTCCATCTGTGAGCTGAAAGTTAAATATATCTCTCACACAAAAGGACACTATGGATAGAGGAGCCTGAATCAAAATTCAGAAAGAAAGGCATACAGGAAGACTCGTATGAAAAGGACAAAAGTCCAAAAGCACAAAAAGTGCAAAATGGCATGGGAATGAGGAACAAAGGAATATTGTTGTTTACCATATTTTACTATACTGTGGCGTCCAAGCTGGAAGCTACCCAAAGACTGAGGTAATAAATGAAACCCATCTTCCTGGCCTCAAAAGATTTATCTTGACTTGGAAATCTTGGTTTCCATTCTCCTAAATTGGACTACCATCAATGATTAAAAGTACATATATTTGCCATTTGAGAAATCCAGACATCTGGAAGAATACAACATGTTCATTTTATTTTTAAACAGTCTGTTACTCAAGAAATAAATCGTCCAGAGATCTAGGTTCACCAGGTAGTAGCCAATTGTTGCAGTTGCAACTGCTTTCCCAAATTTTTCAAAATTTTGGACCCTCCTGATAATTTCTATCTTACCTAGGATCGTTTGGATCAATGAACTTTGTTTTTTTTCTCTTTTGCTACAAGTTTGGACCATTTTTGAGGTTAACTCTCTTCATGCTTTTCGAAAAATTGCTTATGTCTGAAGCTGCTCTGGGTGTTGGGATTTAGAGTTTGGTTTTTTCCTTTTGATCTGCGATTTCTTTCTTTGTTCTCGGAAGCCTTTTTCTCATGTTCGCCACTGTTTCGGAGGTGAAACAAACTTTCATCGACACCCAACCGAAAGTAAGTTTTTCGGTTTGATTGGTCGGAGGCCATGTAAACAACGTGTTAAAGCCATATTCCTTGTGGAGCCTCCATTGCGGAAGCTAAGCGATGAAGTGTTCCGCCAGATAATTTTGACTTCTCCGATGTCGTGTTATGATTGTTTTGACTTGTTTTGCATTATCGAAGGTTGGTCGAAGTTGAGTCGGGGTTGCTTAATCTTTGTGAAGCCGTCGTTTAGGAAGTGAGACAGGCTTTTTTTTGCCGATGCCCGAACTTATGTTTTCCAAACACTTAACATTTTCATGATGTCTCTGCACCATAGCGAAAGGTTTATGGTTTTGATCAAAGGTTGTAGTCTGTTTGCTTTCCGCCATTGTGGCTCCCGAGTGAACTAAATGTCCGCCATATTACTGCTCTACTCACCGATGCTTTGTTACGATTTTTTCCAATATGTTTATTTGCCACGGAGCCCATAGTTATTTTATCTTCCACCATTGTGGCTGCGTAATTCCCTAACCACTCGACATTTATGTCTTTCTGTTCTCCAACAAGGAGCTTTTCCACCCAATGTTCTGGCATTTAGTCTTTCGATGCCGATGGACTTAATGATCCCACGGAACTCATTGTCCGTCTGAAACCCACCATTGTGGTTGTGAATAAGACTATCGTGCCTATATTTTATGGGTTCTAGCCGATGACAAGGTTGTTTCCCGTCGTTCTGTGAATTTTTAACCCCTTTTCAGGTGGCGGTGGTTTCTGATTCTTGCTAGGATTTTCGCAATGAGAGCGCAGTGCAGGGCTTCATCATGATGATCAATTTTATTATTAGTGTGGTTTAAGTTTTGAAAATATATGGTCCAAATTAATGATTAATTTTTGTTTTGTTTGCAGGTAGACTCAAAAGATTTGTCAAATCGCTACTGCAAGAAGACATAGCTGAACGGTAAAGCTGAGGAAAGTTGGCTGAAAATAATAGGCAGATACATTTTGCGATCAACAGGATCTAGAAGGGGACAAATGAAAGACAAGGCAGAATCGATGGCAATGAAAAAACCAGCCTTGGAAAGGGTCTGTCAGTTACCGAGCTGATCTCATTTTTCTTTGAAATATAATGCATTATATGAATCATGAGTACTCACGGAAAAGACAAAATTGTGAGATTAAACGGTTTGGGAAGCTGAAAGGTTTTGGTTGTTTTTGTATAAAGAGTAGAAAGGGAGAGGGAGAGATGGGGGGGATTTTTCCCTGGAAAAACTTGTGAACCATTGTTTGTAAGAGGAACTACTTCGTTTTACAATAACAAAATTGCAAATTTTGCCTGTTGGAGAAGGTGCTCTGTGGAATGTTCAAATGCGATAAAATGAACAATGTTGAAGGGGAACTATTTCGTTTTCAACTGTGTTTCATTAACTATGAGAGCATTCTAACTATCTGAACCTATGTTCTTATCTGAATGTTCTCTGGTATATGCTATGATAATTTCCACTATGAGTAATGGAGGCTTTAACTGTTGATGAGCTATCTTGTCGTGTATATCTTCATTCATGTTTATGTGTTTTGATTCTAAGAACAGCTATCTGTGATTGACTTTAACATGTGAACAGTATTACATTACTCATGAATTAATTTTTTGCTCTCTAGAGATCGCTTAGTTAGTATGTATTTTCTAGTGTGTTTGATTTAGATGCAAGAGAGTCTAAGACGAGAGGTAAGAACCTGTGTATCACATTGTGACGCTCCTTGCATTCTTTATCAGTCTGCATTTTAGATAGGCACTTGCATATCATACTTTAAATCAAAAATACAAAAATATATATGGAGGTCTGGGCTGCAACCGGTAAAACCTTTTATTTTTGCTATTTGACCTGCGGTAGCTGGACCGCAAACCGAACGGATTCCCTACACCAAATAGTAACAGGCTAGTTGGGAACGTTGACTGGGGAGAATCCCTTGCTGTTGTCACCTGTGAATTTCTAGGAATCAACACACCGGTATCATCCACTAAACACCGTGGCATCGGTGACTGGAAGGGCTAGTGCATCAACCAATAAGTTCATTCGACAGCCACAACTACGACTTATCAACAACTTCCATCTGCCTCCGATCGACGGCCTAATATACTAAGCATCGGAAAACTGAAGCATAACCCGATCGGCATCAGTAGTCAGAACTATTCTCATCGAAAGACTAGTGCTCTAGGCTTCCGCAACGGCGGGTCTACAATCCCTTGATCCCTTTCGTTGTTCATCGACGATGTCATCAACTAACACGCTTTGATGGCTGATGAAGTCAACACTTAGAAGAATTTTTGGAAATTATGCGCCATCGGCGGTCGGATCAACTATCCGTCGGGTGGCCTTACCACTAAGTGATCCGATGGGCCGATAGTTCTGGCACTTAGAAAAAATTTGGAGTTGAGGTTTTCTGTCAAAATTTTTCTAATTGCTACTGGGTAGAAGGAACCCTACCTCTGCTATCTGATCTGTCATGGCCCATTTAGGCCCATGCTGTAACCAGGGCTCTGATACCACACTGTAACATCCCCGACCCTCCGACCGGTGAAGAGGATGATACTACATGCCAAATCATCCGGGGATCTAGCCCCATGAACATGAACATACATATATACACTGCTGAAGAATGAAACTTCAAAACATGAAACATATTATGAATCATAATCATTCATATCATACAACAGAAGAAACCATATCAATCAACACTCATGCATATACAAATCAGCATTTAACATGTATAACATCGTTCATCAATAGTAATTATAATTGTAGATACAAGTTAGGCAAGAATACTTATCTTATGAAGAACTTGTTCCGCAACCAGCTACATCACTGCAATGTTCCACCCAACCATAGGCCCACGTGCTCTTTAATCACTCAGCAACGCTACCACCCTTGAGCTGGGCATGATTCCCCAAGGAATACAGAACTAACAGGCTTACACATAGCCAAGGATAACAATCCACAAGGGTACACAGTTCAGCCAAGCCAACATAGTTGAGTTTATCAGGCGAACCACGGATCAGCCAAGCCAACAAAGTTGGGTTTATCAGGCCATCCAAGAGCTGGGAAAGGCTAATGCTAAGCTGTTGAGCTCATTGAAGAGCTACAGACACCAACACCAGAACCAACCTGGCTTCTGGGACACCCACACACACCCAACACAAGGAGTCATCCCTTTCTCTGCAACACAGTCCCTCAGACCTTGATCTCTCTTCCAGTGCTATTTAGGGGTTGTGGAGAAGAAAGCAAGCTCAATAGCTCCATCTATGTGGTTCTCAATCCACCAGGTTTATCAAGCACCCAGGCCCTCATTCACCACTCCAATGCAGTCTGAGGACAAAACCACTGCATGCAAGCAGCCAAACAGTTATTCAAGCGTTTACAGGGAAAACACAACCAATCCATTGCGTAGGAGTTCTCAGCAATCCTTCAAGTGAAACCACCACAAATAGGGAAATTACAGTCAAAAAAAATCTTGGCAAATGACAGCCCACAATCAACTATGAACTCACAGTAATCTACATCAACTTCCACATTGTACAGGAAAACCACAGTCAACAACGTGGAGGAAGCTGCAACCAGCGATCAATGAGGAAAACCCCAACAAAATTCATCTCATGATCCTCTATCAAGGATGAAAACAATAGCCAGTCCAATAATGCGGGGAGGAAAATAATCTGTTCTATGCATGGATGGAGGATGAACACCACCTGCAGACCGGCAATTGCGTGCGAGTCCAGAAGCGAACCCCCAACAAGGGAATGTGTCTCCCATTAACTCAGTCCGTGAGAGGAAGAACTGAACTGCCTGTGTGTGAGAAGGTGAACAAACAGCCACCGCTCGGGTAGTGGACAGACCATCTGAAATCCAAAAGGTGGTCGTGGAGAGAGTGTAGGCGCGTGGGGAGAGTGGCCATCATGGTGAAGTGGCCTTGCTGACAGCGAATAGATGCCCTACTAACAACGAACAATGAAGGTGGTGGTTGGATGAGACAAGGGAGGGTAAGTGAAGAGAGTGGTGACACATGGATTTTCCCCTCCATGGCTCAGGATTTAGCTTTCCCCCCTCCTTACCCATAGGAAATCATGCCCCTTCTCAATTTAGTTGCTGCGAACATAGTTGGTTGGTTTATTAAATTAAAATGCGTGTTCACATGATGCCACATTTAATATATATATACTGCATGTCCCAATATACCATCGGTGACCATTTCAATCCAAAACATAACCAAATCATGGTGGGGCCTTGGCCTTTAGCTCCGCACCAAGATCATTTACAATATATGTATCGTATATACTAAATGCAAGAGGATTCAAAACCGGGGTGTTACACAAATCTTTTGCCCATCAAGTAATGCCTCCACATCTTGAGAGCATGTACTATGGCTGCAAGTTCTAGATCATGAGTGGGATAGTTCTTCTCATGCTCCTTCAACTTTCTTGATTCATAACATATCACGTGTTTGTCTTGCATAAGGACTCCTCCAAGCCCTTTTCCGCATGCATCGGTACACACCACAAAATATTTCTCTGGGTCTGCAACCTTCAATACTAGTGCACTGGTGAGAAGGTTCTTCAGCTGCTGGAAGCTTTCTTCACACCTCAATGTCCATTCAAAATTTATCCCCTTCTTTTGCAAAGAAGTGATGGCATGTGCAAATTTGGAGAATCCTTCAATGAATGTCCTGTAGTATCCTGCAAGTCCCATAAAAGATCTTACATCTGTCACATTTCTTGGAGTAGGCCAATTCATAATGGCTTCAATCTTTTCAGGGTCCATAGATATACCCTCTTCTGAGATAATGTGACCCAAATATTGAATTCTATCTCTATAGAAGTCACACTTGCTCAGCTTTGCATACAGATGATGCTCCCTGAGCAATTGCAATGTCAATCTCAAATGCTCTCCATGCTCTTCCTCATTCTTAGAATAAATAAGAATGTCATCAAGGAAAACAAGAACAAACTTGTCCAGATACCTGCTGAAGACACTGTTCATAAGACACATAAATGTAGCCAGTGCATTTGTGAGACCAAATGGTACCACTATAAACTCATAATGTCCATACCTTGTTCTGAAAGTTGTCATCTGAATTTCTTCATCCTTGATTCTCACTTGATGGTAACCAAACCTCAAGTCAATCTTGGAAAATACACTTGCTCCTCTCATTTGTTCAAAGAGGTCATCAATCCTAGGCAAAGGATATTTATTCTTCACAGTAACCTTGTTCAATTGTCTGTAATCAATACACAACCTGAGTGTACCATCTTTCTTCTTTACAAACAGAACTGGTGCTCCCCAAGTAGACACACTCAGCATGATATACTTCTTCTCCAACAATTCTTGCAGTTGCATCTTCAACTCCAGCATTTCGGGTGTACTCATTCTGTAGGGTGTCTTGGACACCGATGCTGCTCCTGGCACAAGTTCAATTGTGAAATCAATGTCCCTCTTTGGAGGAATCCCTGGAATCTCATCAGGAAACACATCCCTGAATTCCTGCAACACATGAAAGTCCTCCAACCTAGGAGTTTCATTCTTTGGTGCCTCCAAAATATGAGCTGCATACAACTGGCAACCTTTCCTACAGAACTTCTTCAACTGCATTGCTGAAATTTGCCTTACTGAAATCACCTTTGGAACGCCTTTCACAACTTTTGGGTTCCCTTCTTCATCCATGCATTCAAAAGTCTTATTATAACAGTCAAGCTTTACCCTGTGAGCTTCTAACCAATCCATTCCAATGAGAACATCATAGGAACCAAGTGGTAGAACATTTAGATCTACACAAGTGACCAATCCATTCATGACCAATGGACATTTCTCTACCACTTCACTAACCTTTCTCTTAGATCTAGTGGCTAGCTGAACTAACCAAGATTTGCTATGCTTTACTTTCTTAAAAGCACAAATCTACACTACTTTAGGAGTAATGTAACTATGAGTAGAACAAGGGCCAATCAAAATAGAAACATATTTCTCAACAATCTTGCCTGCAACTTCAACCACAGTTGACTGGTGATCTTCCTAGTGGTCCTCCAATGCTGCATAGATCCTAGGGATGACCCTCGCTACTTGACCCACTGTTTCTATTTCTTGAATGTTATAAGCTGGCCTTTTACTCTCATTCTCGAGTGGACAATTCCTTCACATCTGAGGTCCTCCACATTTCCAACATTAGAGAGGTCTGCTACCCCAATCTCATCTCATGGAACTCCTTAATTTTGTCATCATAGTACCTGTCAAAGAGGTATTTCTGCTTGAAATACTTCTTGAACTGTTTCCACTTAAGTCTCCTCTCACTGATCCTCTTTACTTGCTTGAAGTTCTCCCACCAAATGGATGCCCTTCCATTTAGATTGAATATGGAAACCCTTACCTTCATGTTTCCTGAATAATCCTAAACTTGGAAGTACTTCTTTATCCCAAGAAGCCAAGCTTCAGCCTCTTGTCCAGTCTTTACCTCACCGTCAAATGTAGGAGGTTTATCTTTCTTAAATTCATCCTGAGAGCGATCCCTATGGTGCCTCTTTCTCTTGCCCCTGCGAGAAGAAGAGATTGAATCCCCACTGGATTCTTCTAAGCCAAATACTCTACTAGAAGTCCTTCTTCTTCTCCTGGTACTGCTCTTACTGCCTTCTGGTTTTACTGTACCCTGTCCAGAGTCTATCTTTCTTTGCAAGTCTGTCAAACTCTGCAACATAGCAGCATTCAACTGATGCTGCTCTTCCTGGTATTTTATTAAGCTTCTCATGGTGGCTGCAATATCTGGTGGTGTCTCTTGGAATATCCTTCCATTAGACTCTATGTCATCATTTCCAATTCGAACATTTTCTCCCATGGCATCTTGCGCATGCTTGTAGGAATCTAGAGCATCATATCTGTGATGGGTTCTCATGGCTGAACCACGACTTACCTTACCAAACTACACTATCTGGAATCCTGCCCTTAAAGGTGACTATGATTCTACAAAATGTGTTAGTAACACAACTGTTAGCTGCATCTCATTCATATCAATCATAAATCACTGACCTTGATTGGAAAACCTCATATTAATAATTTCAAACGGGCTTTTCTTTTCACAAGAACAACTATCTGAAGTGGACGACGGGGGTCAAGGGGGCTTGCCCTATAAATCCACTGAATACTATTGAAATCTACTAAAAAATCCCACTGAAAAATAATAAAGAAAACTCAGATTTTTTTTGTCTGATCAGATCCCTTCCCAACTAGCCATCCGATGTATCGGATCACTAGTTGACAATGCTTCCGACACCTCGACAGACTAATCTTCATTTGTCTTCCGATGCCTTATTGGATCCATCTTCATTTGTCTTTTGATGCCATATCGGGTCCTTATTCATCTATCTTCTGATGCACATCGGCTGATCGATCCTCTATCCTTTTTCGACGCTTCGGTTGACCAATCCTCTATTCCTTTCTGATGCCTCGAATCGATCTTCCTCTATCTTCTGACGCTTCGGCTGACCAATCCTCTATTTTTTTCCAATATTTCCTCTACTTAGAAAAATTTTCAAATTTTTCTTTTCTTCTTCCTCTTTCTGTCGTCGCGTCGGCTCCCTTCCGGTGAGCCTTGCCGACACCTCGGCTCCGCTTCAATGAACGTCTTCCGATAATTTTAACACTTCGAAAAAATTTCAAAATTTTTCTCTCCAGTTTCCTTGTCGGCTGTGTCTCGTCTCACCCCAACCGAGACCATCGGCTCCACCCAGCCGATACCTTCGGATACTCCCAGTCAATACCTTCGTTTCCCTTCATATTTTCTCCTACGGCGTCATCAATAGCCCTTCGGCTAACTGAGTTGACGTATCGATCGGCTTTAGCAAACATCTTCCAATGATTTTTGACACTTAGAAAAAAAATTGAAATTTCCTCCTCGATGGGGTTCTTTATCGAATGGATTCAGCTCTAGTCATCCGACGTATCAGATGGGCTTCAGCCTAAGTCATCCGATGTATCGAATGGACTTCATCCTAAGTCATTCGACATTTTCCATACTTAAAAAAAAATTTGAAATTTTTCTATCTTTCTCATTTTTCCTCAGCTAGGGAGAGGGTAACCTTGCCTCTGTCACTGCGTCTTCATGGCCCATTGACACCCATGCTACAACGTGTGCTCTAATACCACACTGTAATGTCCCCAACCCTTTCGACTGGCGAAGAGGACGCTACTGATATTGCTATCAACTCAGGAAACTAGCCCCATGAATATACACATAAAAATTGAAATTCTTTGAACTAAAACATGCATACATTATCACCATACAGCGGAAGCAAACCATACATTCTAGAATTTAGCATGGTCATTGTAATTCATTATCAAATGTAAATTTCATGGATGAAACACAAGAATACTTATCTTATGAAGAAGAAGCCCCGCAACTACCTATGTCGCTGCAACGTTCCACCCAACCATAGGACAGTGTGATCTTGAATCCCTCAACAACACTGCCACCCCCGAGCCAGGCATGATTCCCCAAGGAATAAGGAAACTAAGCAGGCTCACACATAGCCAAAGATACACAACTCATCCAAGCCAACACAGTTGGGTTTATCAGGCCATTAGGGAGCTGGGAAAAGCTGACTGCTAAGCTGGTGGGCTCATTGAAGAGCTAAGGACACCTACACCAAAACTAGCCTGACTTCTAGGAAACCCACACCCACCCAACACAAGGAATTAGTCCCTTCTCTGCTACACAGTCCCTCAATCCCTAACTTCCCTTCTAGTGTTATTCAGGGGGTATGGAGGAAAAACTCAGCCCTCTAGATTTGTCTATGAGGCTCCCGAACACACCAGGTTCATCAAGCAGACCAAGCCTTCATTCCCACTCCAAAACAATCCAAATACCAACCATTGCCTACACACAGCAAAATCGAGCAATTCACAGCTCTGGGGAAGAAAAAAGGAAACATTACGGTAGCCAAAATGGTGATACACAGTTTCGACTGAGCAAAACGATCTCAGAGTTTTTCTTGGCCCTAACGTGGCCAAAACAACTCAGCAACAACCCACACTCATGGGGAAAACAATAGCCACAATCTCACCACTGAAAACAATGGGAAAGACACAGCTTGATTGGGGAGGACATCAGACTCAACAGACTCTCAGCATGGAGATGGATTCGTATACATAAAACCACAAAACCGGTAAGGTAGCTACGTACATCAACATCCAAAAACGAGATTTACACATACAGCAACTTCCGTCTATTTGAGAGAGAGCCCAAGGTGACTGTCGGATGATGGGAAAAAATGTTCATGGTCCAAAATTGTGAATGAGAGCTCCACACATCCAAATCGTGAGGGTAAGGCCACACACACAGGGAAAATATTGAATGCCCAAAAACAGCTCTCCCCCTGCTCTCTACGTGAGTGAAAATTGAAGAAAATGGGGGTCGTGGTGGTTTCTCCTGCCCACATGAGGGTCAATCATCTCCTTGGTGGAGTGTACATGTGGGCAAGGACTGACAATCTTTCCACACACCACTGCCCAGCAATAACTGCCCAACTAACATCAGAGGTTTTTAATTTGGTAGTTGACTGATTAAGACAAGGAAAGGTGAGTAAGTCAAAAGGGGTGGGTGACAACTAAATGGGTTTATCAACTAACACTTGGATTTTCCCCATTGGCCCCCAAGGGTTAAATAATTTCCCTCCCTATCCTTAAAAAAATCATTCCCTTTTCATTATGGTTGCATTGACATAGGTGGTTGTGGGTATTTTTAATTAAAATGCATGTTTACATGATGCCAGAATTAATATGTGTTGAATAGCACAATATACCATCAGCAACGATTTTAATCACCGAAACATAAAACAACCAAATCGATGGTGGGGATATTTCCTTTAGCTCCATACCATAATTAATTACAATATATACATCATATACATTTTAATGCAAACGGGGTCAAAACAGGGGTGTTACAGTGTTATACATAGTGGATATGGTTGAAGCAGTTGCACCCACTCCAACTGCATCAGTAATTAGCATATAATACATTAGTTTTTTAATGACATATGAAGCTTGATAGCCCCTTCCAACATCTCCCCCGCCAAGAAAACGCTTCTTCATCTCGAAGAGAGCATATCTGCAAAAGTCAACCAGACTTGTAATTCTTTAGCTTCCGTCTTCAAGCTGGTAGGAGTCGGTTAAAGCCTCACCTTTTAATCATATGGTTGGCATTCACCTCTATTGGCTCAGAACTATGGTCTTTTTGCTCTGTTTTCCCTACCATTTCTTTTCCTTCTGCTTTGGAAGTCTCAACTTAGGAGATGCTCTACATTTCAGCACTGGGGGATTGCTCAATTCAAGTGTTCTTTGTCATTATATTTATAATTAAGCTCATTTTATGTGTGATGTAAGATGCCTTCTTCTTGAATAATATCTTCAAGCATATGGTTTTATATCAATTTTCATTTCTCCCATTCCTTGAACTAGTCCCTTCAAATCTTTATAATCTCTTGCAAAAACATCAGGTATTATTTTAGTAGACTAGTTATTTCTACGATTTGTTGTTTCAACCAGTAATCTCCAATTTTAGCTATTTTCAATCGATCATCATTAGAGATATCAACTTATTTTATTTTGATTTTCGCATCCATCCATCCTGGTGCTTTTGTTTCATTAATAGGTTGGTTTCCTTATTTGAAGTTTGTAAATGCTTTAGGAAAATCATTGGGTGTTAGTCTCTTTGGTTCTGATTTTTGCTCGGTACTCACTTTCATCACATTCTTAACAATTTTTTCAACCACTGGGTGGTGCTTTTTCCAACCAAATATTTTTCCAATAGTGTTGTCATTCTCTAGTTCTAGTCAAGTCGATTGTTGTAATGGTTTAGTCGAGATGATATTGCATGTCGACCGTGGTCAGTTGGTCGATAACTTTGGTGTACTATATGTCGTTTGTATAAATATTTTTATCTCTTCAACTGCTTCTTTAGTAGATTCTACATTAGAGGATAATGAAAAAATCCACGATAAAAAACTTATTTTATCTCATTCCAAATAAAATTTCCCCCCACTAGATTCCTTTATCTTATACCATTTATTAGGCAAATCTTCTAGGGTATTTGGGAACAAGTGAAGGTATAGTCGTTCATCGCGATATCCCACCCTTTCCCATTCTTTCTCGCATATATCAATATTTTTGAATGGATCTTGGTATCGGACAAATTTTGGTATTTGTACTTGTGACGTAATCTTATTTCCTCCAAACCGTTCACTAAAATTTGTTCAAGCAGTCATCTAGGTTTGTAGGCAAGATTGGTGTGTATCTCGCCATCTCATTGTTTGTCCTATGAAAGTTTCAACTAGACTTTGCAATCCACCTTTTTCAATGAAATTTTTGGAGACTTCCTCTATGTGTGCAACTAGTGATTCTCGTTCCTTTGATCTCAACAAAGGTAGATTTTTCGACTCTTTTTTCATTGAAATAATCGTCGGGTATTCTCTTATTTTTTTCTCTAATATTTTTGAATGATACATATGGTGAAACATTTATGTATTCTTTTTCTAGGTATAACCTCCACTGACCAACATTATCGTGCTTATGCTTCAAAGTTTTCCATTTTCCAATCATAAAGTTCAGAAACAAAATTATATTTCACTAACAAGGGTGTTCCTCAATGGAGTTCTCTAGAGTTATTAGGTTCGACGATATCTTCATTATTCTATAATATTTGATATAGTCATCGTATGTCGTCATTAGTATCGTCTAGTTTTTCCCAAGGTTTCCCTTGAATGGATTGATAGGTACAATGACTTTATTTCCTTCTCCTTTTAGCTTAATCGTCTCTTTTTCTAGGGAGATGGATGCTTTAATTTTGTTTCCCCACGGATGACCGACTGATGCAGGGAAGGATTTAGATCTTTCTTGAGGGTCAATAATTTCAAAGTCGATAGTTGTGTCAATCCCCATTATTGAGGTTTTAACATTTTTCCATACTACAATAGGTTCAATTAATCCTTGATCTACTAATTTTAAATAAATGTCAAATTGAAACAGTCGAGGTTGACCAATTTTTGTCCACGTCAATCTTATCATTATATTTGCTTGTGCCCAAAGTCGAGGACGAATTGTTTGATACAAACCACTTTGAATTCTATGTCGACAAGAGGGTCAGTGTCAGTTTTATCTCTTTGATTTAATGTGCATAAATTTTTAGCATGTCTATTTATTTCATGGGTATTTATGATTGTTAACATTAAGTCGATTAATCTTGCAATAGATTCTAAGTTTAGTTAAAAAGTGAAATAAATAATTAAGCCGTTTATTTCTACTTTCTTCATTAATTTCTTCATATGTGAGTTGTGTAAAAATTTCTTATGCATTATTTAATATTTTCTTCCCCCTCCATGGGTTAGGATAATCTTCTTGTTTTCTTTGTATTTTTTCAATTTGAGCATTATCTCCTCCAATTTCCATGTCTTGTCTAGTAATGATTTGCAAATTTTTAGTAATAGATGCATAATTTTTAGGAACAAAGGAAAATACATGAACGTTTCTTCTTTTATTAAGTGCATCAATCATTATTGCACAATATTCTAAGCTATTCTCACCCATGCCACATTTTGTACATAACTTTAAATATGTTCTATCTTTCCATGGACAGACGAGGCCTAGATGGT
Source organism: Pseudotsuga menziesii (assembly GCA_001517045.1). Taxonomy (NCBI): domain Eukaryota; kingdom Viridiplantae; phylum Streptophyta; class Pinopsida; order Pinales; family Pinaceae; genus Pseudotsuga; species Pseudotsuga menziesii. Next base: position 80,759 of record LPNX010929159.1, on the reverse strand, counting down.
CCTCCCTGTAACATACAAAAACTCATGATTTACTACGTCCAGGTGGTTGGTAGCCTCGATTGTTTTTCCTTTTGTGATTATTGTATCCACCTCATCAGTTGTTATTATTATTATGTTGATCATTGTTGTGGTGATCTCGACCTTTCTGCTCGACTGTTTATGTCTGGTATACCGTATGGTATCCAACTCTAGTCTTTAGATTCTTGATGCATTCAGTTGTGGAGTATTGTGTTGTTTGATAAATTCTGCGCCACTTTGGCTTGATATTATCGGCACTGTATGGGAAATTTGTAGTCAAGTGAGGTTAAAATCTCTCACATATATCACATAATTAAGTTGTATGCACCTTCTGAATGTTATCTGAATTTCTTTCCTCAGGGAATATACGTGGAGCTTCTACAATTTGGTCCAATTCTTGTTTGTATGTATTGCCATAATATCTTCTTCATTTGTTGTACACCCAATTGTCTTTGGAATGTCATTATCTCATGCATGTTGAACACCATAAGTCATAGTGGCACATTGTTAGATGTTGCATAGATCTTTGTATATTTTTTACTTTTTCTTCTAGTCGACAGTCAACCGGTCCAGTGGTATAGTCAGTATTTGATTTGACTCGTAATGATTTCTTCAAGACATCTTCATATTTTGTATACTTGTTCATCAGTACTGGTGTATTGATTCTTTGTTGAAGTCCATTAACATAAAATTAGATTACCAATGTAGGATCCAGTTTAGAAGGCATCTGGCTTAGGATGTTTTTAAATATTCTATTATATTCTCTGACAGATTCTCTTATTCTTTATTTAATTTGATTGAGCTATTGTCCCACCATGTGTCAGGTGTCATCAGTCTTAAATAATTCTATGAAACAGTCTTTGATATGTTTCTTTGACTTAGGACCTTCTTCCAAAAAGTTCATATACCATTTTAATCCTCTATTTCTCAATCCTCTTGCAAACTAGTTAATTTGTTGGTTTTTATCATCAATTAGGTTAGCTTTCCACAAGGATTCCAAACAAACCAAATATTTTTAGGATCACCATCCCCATCAAAAATAGGTATATTAACAGGAATTTGAGAATCCATTGTGATTTTTTTGTACTTACCACCGAAGATGGACTAAGAGATACACTTACTATTTGACAACTATTGTTGACCTCTTGTGACTTCGACTAGTACCACGACAGACAAACTTATTCTATAGACTCTTCATCCCTACGCTGAATTTCCGATGGTTTGGTAGGTTAAATCAGTAATGTTTTTGATTGGGGGGGGTAGCTCTAAGTGTTTTGAATAAAATAAGTTAAATGAGTGTCCTCCAAATTTCAAAGTGAAAGTAATCCAATTAGCTCAATCTGGTTGTTGGATCATCAAATGACAAGTAATTTATCCACTTTGGTCTAGTTGGATCCATATGTTACAGTAACTAGGCATTATTCCCATGTTGTGATCGAATATTTGTCTATTGGTTGGTATAACCGTCATTATCATGGGTATTGAATCGATGGGACTCGATCCTTCTAGGATTGTGATACATATGTTTTGCGGGGTCATCACCATCGTGTGTGGTCGTTCTTTGGGCGTCGACACCTCACCTTCTTTCTCAACTGGTCGTTTTTCCCTAGAATCATGTAATACTTTTGGTGGATTAACAATCTCACTCGTCTTCTTTAAGCTTATTTTTATGTGTATTGGACTAGCAATTTCCCTCATTTGTTCATGTTTCTTGCACCTCCTTTTTATTTCTATATTTTGTATATCTGCAATTTGTTTAAGACTTGATGGACATTTGTTCATCGCAGTGGACTTGAATTTTTACAGAGATTAATTATTTTTCTTTCATCGACTATCCTTTATACTTCTTCATTCATAACACATGGTTGATTACCCCCCCCCATTTCCAACCCGATGATTACTATTCGACAGAGGTGGGTCCGACAATGATCATCGTTTACTGAGAAAGTATTCCCACTCTCGTTCATTAACAAATAATTCCTATTCTTTTTTTTGTTGTTTCCAATTCAATGAAGCATGTGTTTACAACAACTGTCATGGCTTGACTATATGACCAGCTCCATTTTCTATCATAAATTTATATAACAATTGTGGTATGGTGCATAGGAATCCTTCACGAAGGTTAGTATGAAATTTCCATTCGACTTCTTCAAGAGATGATCTTTCTTCTATAGCTTCTTCTTCACAAAATTTGGCACATACCTTCTCGAGCCACTCATACAAAAAAAAAATTCCCCCAATATGTAGCTTGTGCATCAATAGTATTTTTTTTTTTTTGTCTAACTTGGGCATGAACAACGTCCAAGTACCTCTTTAGCTCACGAGGCACGACGTCGATGAAATTTTCATGTGCTTCGGTGAATAATTTCTCTCTTTCTTATGCAATTGTCATTTAATTGTGTCTTGCATAGTTCTAAACGTAGTTCGTTACTTTTTTGTCCCACCACTCTCAAATTTCTCTTTCAAATATCATCTAGTCATGCTCATCGCATCATTTTGACTATGTACTACCGAAAACGGAAGAAATGTTGCAGTCTACGGGTTCGTGAAGTTAGCAACAATACATAATTATAACAGAATAGCAGTCGCATGATCAGAACATGCATAAGGTAATAAGAGTAAATGGGACAACAAAAACTCAACTTTATATTATAAATGCAAGACAATATACATAATACAATGATCAATGCTTACCCCTGGATCTGGCTCACCAGCCTATATTTATACTTGTTACAGATGGTTAATTAGTTACAACTAATGGGCCAGATGGCTAATCGACCGAATCATCCAACTCGACCATAGTTAGCTAGAGGACCTAGTCGGCCAGTCGATTAGGATCCTCCAATGGAATGAGAGATTTAGAAACTTTGTATGGATGTAATAAAACTAGATCAAAAGTTAGATTGTAATATAAACCAAAAGTTGGAAAGTATACATGAAGCACTAGCTCGGTTGTCAATCATGACATCATAGAATAAATCCCCTAGAATATACAACACGACTAGCCACACTAGGAAGATATATCTCATTCAAGACTATGTAGCCACTAGTAACCCCCTTTGGTTCCTCACATCCATAAACCACATTTCATGGATAGTAACACCTAGAAATATTTTCCTAAATTTGATGTGAACAAGTTCGATGGTTCTAACCCGTAAGGTTTGGTCACATAGATGGAACATTACTTCACCCTCCATGGTTGATCTAGGAGGATCTTCAAAGGTCGATCAGAATAGAAGTCTTCAAATAGTAAAATAAATATTACAAACGTGTAGAGATCATGAGCATCTTTCCATCAATACGTGTTTCACGCGAAACAACCTCTAGATGCAGAAGTTATCAGGCTATGAAGTTTCCGCAAAATGGTTCAAAAATGGCAAAAAAATGGGTAATTGGCCAAAAATTGTCAATGTAATGCTTTATAAAAAAATTGGAGTCTATGGGGATCAAACCCATAACCTCCAATCTTCTCAAGTCTTGACAAAGTTCCTCTACACAAGGCTCTCGTCGGTGTTCCTTATAAGGTATAGAACCTAACTTGTATTTAAGTTTGAGGGAAGGTTTGTTTTGAAAATGGGGCGGGGCCGAGGGCTTAGCTCTCGACCCCATGGTCAACAATGAGACCCCCATTGAAACCTCGTGGTCAACACCAAGACCCCTATTGGAACCTCTTGATCAACACTGAGACCCCCCATTGGAACCTCATACTATATTCCAAGTCACAGTTCAATGTGGAAGCCAAGTCATAGCACCGAACCAAACTTGCCACCACATAAAAATTTGCCACAATTCATATTACATGCCATTTTCCAACATATGCCACAAACCATAATCCATATCCAATATTTCCACCGTTTCAACATATCAACAAAATCACAACACTGAGACCCCCCATTGGAACCTCATACTATATTCCAAGTCACAGTTCAATGTGGAAACCAAGTCATAGCACCGAACCAAACTTGCCACCACATAAAAACTTTGCCACAATTCATATTACATGCCATTTTCCAACATATGCCACGAACCATAATACATATCCAATATTTCCACCGTTTCAACATATCAACAAAATCGCAAAGGGAGACAAACCGTAATCCATATCCAATATTTCCACCGTTTCAACATATCAACAAAATCGCAACACTGAGACCCCCCATTGGAACCTCATACTATATTCCAAGTCACAGTTCAATGTGGAAGCCAAGTCATAGCACCGAACCAAACTTGTCACCACATAAAAACTTTGTCACAATTCATATTACATGCCATTTTCCAACATATGCCACGAACCATAATCCATATCCAATATTTCCACCATTTCAACATATCAACAAAATCGCAAAGGGAGGGGAGAGGCCCATGAGCTTGACCTCGGGACCTCTGCCCTCTATCACCAATTTGTTTCCAATAGAGCACAACATATTCCGTTGATCGGATATGGTAAATATTCTTTTAAAGTTTAAACTGTGAGTTGAAGCCAAAGAAAACATGCGCCACCATTGCCAAAAGGAGTATTTAAACACGATATTGGACCCATATTTGACAGAGTTCGGTGCCCATTTTCAAAACTTTTCCCAAGGCATGTGCATGCAATCGTTGTGCACGGATCCCGAGGTGGGGCACAGGTGGAACAGAGGGTGTTCTCGATTTCTATGCCAAAGGAGGCCTCAGGTAAACCAGGTCAAGTTTATACTCATTTTTATCGAAATTTTGGGAGGATTGTAGTGGTGCTATTTGCTTATAGTTTTGACTAACAAAAAATATAAGTGGTTCCAAAAAACCATTTATGTAAGCTTTGAAGACTTAATAAGATTGGCCTTCTCATTGGAAGTGGCCCGGAGATGTAGCCCAGGAGGGGTCAACTCTGTTATTAGTTCTTGTCTTTCGTTTTCATGATTTTCATATTGTTTATTTTCTTATGTGTGTGTTTTAATCATTTAAAATTTCAGTTTTAATATTGTTTATGAGTTATTAACATACAAATTTTACATGCAATTTTGAATGGTTAAAAAGATCCTAAAATTTTAGACCAAGTATGGTATCAGAGTAGCTTAACCATTGCATTGTAACTTTGTGAATGTTAACAAGATCCAGGATTTAGCGTGGTGAAGGAGAATTTGAAGAGTTTGATCCATAATTTGGTTCAAGAAAAAGGAAAATGGCTTCACCAAAAGGAGAAGAAGCAGCTTCTTATATCCCGTCTAAAGGGGGATTTCTTAAAGCTTTCATGAGAATGAAAACAATGGTAGATGAGCTCTATCAAAATAGGAAGAAAGGTGAATGAGGAGGTCTGTCTCATGCGGAAGGAAAAAAAGGAGGTGGTAAGAAACCTCTTAAAACTCCACCATCTTCTTGATCTTATATTGATGGTTATGCCTTCTCCATTTGAAAAGAAAAAGGGGAAATTTGACTTTAATGTGCCTCAATTAAAGCTAGATATTAAGTTTGAATTACCTATGTATAATGAAGAAGTTAATGTTGAGAAATTAGACAATTGGATCTGTCAAATTGAATTTTATTGTAGGATTCAAAATTTTACTGAAGATAACATTAAAATTCAGTTGGATTCTCTCCAACTTGGAGGCACTTCTCTCATCTGGTGGGAGAGCAGATCTCAATAGGATCTTGCCACAAAAGGTAAAATCAGATCCTCTTGGTATTATTTCACATCAGCATTAAAAAAATAGTTTTATCCATTAGGGTACCTGTAGCAAGATGGAATGGAAGAATCTAAGGCAAGGTAAAGGACAAAGTGTGCAAGATTACACACAAGAATTCAAGAAAAGAACATTGGTACTTGGTATACCTCTATGCACCCAAGAAACTCTTCTCAAGTATATAGGAGGATTGCATATTTATTTACGTCATATGATATCAATGTTTAATCCAACTAACCTTGATGAGGTATGTGTTCAAGCAACTCATATAGAGACAAAGGGAAAGAATACCAAAGAGAAATTTTCCAAGAAACATTTCAAACTAAATGGAAACAAGTTTAAAGCTAATGGAAAAGGTAAACACACAACTAATGTGAAGAAAGAAAGAGAAAAACCTACATGTTCTCATTGTCATAAAAGGGTCATGATGCCTACAAATGTTGGAAAATTCATCTAGAACTCAATCCTGAGAAGTTACAGAATAAATAAGACAAAAATATTATTGCAGCAACAATCCAACATAATTTGGGATCTGATTCTGGGGATGAAACTAAGGTGGTTGCTACCAGCATTCAAGGTAAAGATCCTTGTTGTTATGCTTCAAGGAATGAACATTTCATTGATGAAAGAAAGAGGAGTGAGTTATTTCATATTAGAGTAATCACTAAACATACAAAAAATAATATTCTTTTTGATAGTGGGTCACAACAAAACCTCATTTCAGAAGAAATAGTTAAGAAATTATATATGAAACTAAGTTACACCCTAAACCATATCCACTCTGATGGATATGTGATAATCCACAATTGCAAGTTACAAAATAGTGTAGACGTAGGTTTTTCATTACTTCTGGATTTGTTGATGAAGTAGATCTAGATGTGGTCCCATTGGATATATGTGGTATTGTGTTGGGTAGTCCATATATGTATGATAGGAAGGCTATCTTTTACAAGGAAGATAAAAATTATTAGCTCACTAAAGATGGTATTGAATATATTGTTCATGCACATTGCATGAAAACAAATCTTTCTTTAGTTTCTGCAAATCAAATGAAGAGTTTGGTAAATACAAGTAAGAACTTTATTGTAAAAGAAAAAGATTTTGAACAAACTGAATCTTTTAAAGGTTGTGATCCAAAACTTAAAATGGAATTGATAAAAGTGGTATCTGATTATGATATCTTGTTTCAAGAACCTAAAGGATTACCTCCTAAAAGATAAATTCAACATGAAATTCATTTACAGAAGGATGCACCTCTTCCTCATATTGGTATGTACAAGTCTTCCATTATTGAGAATGCATGGATAAAGAAACAGGTTCAGGAATTGCTTGAGAGAGGGCACATTCTACCAAGTTCCTCTCTGTGTGGTTCACCAATTGTTTTAGTGCCAAAGAAATATGGCACATGGCGTATGTGTGTTGATTACAGGGAACGAAACATAATCACAATAAAGAACATGTATCCTCTTCCTCAAATTGATGATCTTTTAGACCATCTTAAGAATGCAATCTTTTCACAAAGTTAGACTTACGATATTTGGTTATCATCAAACCTGTATTCATAACAATGATATTTGGAAGACTACTTTCAAAACTAAACAGGGATTGTATAAATGGATGGTAATTCCCTTTGGGCTTTGTAATGCACCCACAACATTTACGAGGGTGATGAATGACGTGTTTAGGCCCTTCATTGATGACTTTGTCATAGTCTTCTTAGATGAGATTTTGATTTTCAGATGAACTTGGGAAGAGCATGGAAAGCATGTAAAACAGGTATTGGAGGTACATGATAACTAATTATGTTTTCCTTAGTAAGTCCCACCCAAGAATGACTTCAAAGTCATCGACCAACGCCACTGTGATTTCTTCATGACCCTTCCACTTGTGTAATTGTATGTGAACTACAATCACAACCACAGTTGTTGTCATTACGTTAGAATCAATCACCTTGATTGAGGCTTTGCATGGTCCAACACTAAACCCAAGTTCATTTACCAACTCCTTTAAGAAATTGTGAGAGACACTAAAATCCACCAATGCATATACTACTCTTTTGTTGACAATTTGATCCAAATAAAAAATTTGGTTGTGGCTTCATATTTGGTTGTCATCAAAGGCTACTTTGAGAGGGGCTTCACCCCTTTGTCTACCAAATAACTCTGTTGCGTTAAACTATTTAGAGGAAATGAACTATAATAAGAAGAGACAAAAACTCTATCTGGATAAAGTGACCTACTCCTAGCTACCAAACAATGTGGAGTTCAAAATATCTATTGGGGAATGTATTGAATCCCATAAAATTTCTAAGTGTTTCCTATATATATGTTGTCTACATATTGAATTACCTAAAATGCACTCTATGTCATGATGAGAGACTCAGCCCAATTACTTTTAGATCAATCATAGCCTACAACAACTTTGAATCATATGCCACCTTCAACGAGTATCCTTCTATCACAGACAAACTTCTATTTACTTAACATGCACTATGCCTCCCCAAGATAATTCCTTGTGGAGAGAGGATTGCAAGGGTATCTTGAACCAATTAAACCACCCTCGTGATGAGGGAAAAATAGCCATAAGGGTGAGTAGTACTCACTACTTTGAGAAATTCTTGAGGTTGCAACAAGGACCCAATATTGTGAATTGTGAGTTAGTATCAAACTCCAATTGGCAAAGCAAAATCTAAATAAGAAATAAAACAAAACTAACATGAAATAAAAGGAAAAGTGATAAGAAAAACAAATAGAACAAGAGTATGCCAAACCAAATGTTGATTGCCCAATAGTCCAACTAAATACAATGGTGTCACCTAGGACGTGAGGGCTTCAAAGGGAAGCCAACATTGTCCCTTAGGCAGGTCCTTTTTGTCCACGCAATTGCAAGATAAATAGCATGGAACAATGGAGAAACACTTTCTTTTTATAGGAAGAAAACAAGGGAAATTTTGCATGCTAACTTGAGGTAGGAAGTGGATTGAAAGGTGAGATCTCAATGCAATTCCAAGAACATAACTTTGCTATGATTTTCTCCTATAGAATGCATGCCCATGGCTTCCTTTTATAGGCCAATTGAAGCCAAGAAACATCTATATCCAAATGTGTATAGTCTTGCCTTTGAATTGGTTCTCCAAGTACATGAGGGGGGCTATTGAATGTCTCAAGCATGTGAGGAGTCTCATTTGAATTTTGGAGCCAAGAGAGACATTTTGAGCTTAAAGTGCATTGCAAAAGTAAGGGGTCCCACGATTTTGGAAGGAAAATCTAGAAGGGACACGCAAATCATTGAATAGTTAAGTCGTGTTAATAGCATGGGTGTCCATTTCTTTTAGTTGTGTGATTTCCCATACTGGCTGCTTTTGACATTTTAGGGTTCAATTTATCTTTTGGATAAGATGACGATGTCTTCGGTGAGCTACATGTATTATGTTGATGATGCATTTCCATGAGATTATCCAAAAGGTTGAATGTGTGTCAAATTTAAGCATTAACGGATGCCCCTTGATGTATGAGGTTTGTAGGGTACTATAGGGCCAAAATGCATCTTCATTTCTCTCTCTCCGTGTTATAATAAGTTATCAATCACTTTTGATTAAAAATACCTACCCACAAGGGAAGGTTGTTGGTGATGACCAGTGAAGCTATAAAGAGTGAATGGTGTTTTATACAATCAAGACATGCATACCTATGCTTGTGAAAAAATGTCACAATATATTACAATAAGAGGGGACCAATAGGTGGACTCTTGGTACTATTGATATAGGATGAACATGGATTCAATCCTTTTATGAATAAATAAATCCTAGAAATGATGTTATTGATGTCGATGAAACGGAATTGCAAATGACCACCAACATCACACTAGGGTGGGGGCTCTGAGTAATTGTGAATTTGTTGGATGGAGAACTTCACTATATCATATGTGATGCTACCATGAATCATAAATGTCAACATTGTAATCATTGAAACATACAACTCCCTTTGGTATGATAGACTTGTTAGAGTGGATCATAGGGGAGACCACAAAGTTAGGGAGCATTAATGAATCTCCCTACTTAGTTTGAGGATATCCCTTATATGGATGAGAAGGGACCCCAAGGTACAACTGTAACTTCCACAACTCTCAAAATAGAGTGGTCTGATGTTGATGAGAGCTTAATCAAGTGATAAGACGAGCGCCTTATCTCAAGAATCAAGATCATTTTGTAACCAAGTGAACACTGACATACCTAACATAAGATTGATAGATAATCCTTGGGATCATGACTTCCCTTGATCAATGTAAACATGATGAGTAACTGATGACAACATTTTTCAAGTAATGATACAAAGTGTAACAGAGGGAAATAGATCACAGATGAAGGGATTTATTGGAGACACAAAATTGATGTGGTAACGTAAATAACAAAATTGACAATGTTGAGGTTAGATGGACTCAAGTTCATCGATCAATGATGACCAAGGGGTGCTTTCAAAAGAATAATCTGATGGTGTTCCCAGGGTTTTGTGTGGATTGGGGAATGATTTGCACATAAATAATGATGGATGTAGTTACCACGGTTTTGAGGCTGTTGGGAAACCAAAGAATTCACATGGGTGGGATTCCCACTATTTTGGGTGAGTCGGGGAATCATTTTGATTGTGATTTCATGGTTTTGTGCAAAATAGAGTATGTGTTCCCCATGCATCAATTCCATGTGAAATGTTACTATGGGAATAACTAAGAGGGATTAGTGTCTTCAAAGGGTGGGTGGTCATCATTGTCTTCTTAAGGGTGATGATATGAAGAAGAATCTAGATTGTATATTGCTCATGGGGGGATAAAAGGTTATCTATGAATCATAATCGTAACATGTGACAAGGAATCTGAGGGGCGAGATGAGAAGAATGCAAGGCAATGATATATGGTTTCAACTTGACAAACTTAGTAGGTAATCATATTCCTCGAACTTGGAAGGGTTCAATGTCATGAGTGTCAAAATGTGAAGGGGTTGTAATGGTGGACACACCATGGGGGGGATTCTCTTCCTAATAATGACATTGATGGTGTGCCATAACCAAGAATTAGGACCTTATGGTTATTAGTGAGAGTACTGGGTAAATGCAATGTAAACAAAAGGGATACGTTGTCTATATTCTAGGTCGAGATGATATACCTCTGATTGAAGTTTGTGCACCATTATGATATAATGAGAGGTTGTTCCTTACTGACAATCATGCAAACATGATGAAAATACCGAAGTGTAATACCAACTAGTACATATCCATCTTAACTTTGGCTCTATCAAGCGTCAAGGGGGATCAAATCACTTTAGGTGCAAACCCCTTTAAGAGTCCTAAAATCCAAGGGATTTGATCCCTAAACACTTGATAGAACCATATTTAATAAATTACCACATTGAAATAGGCTAATCCAAAAAAATTAAAAATTGTTTACACCATTTAACTTAATTCAAGATATTATTGTGAATGTGAGACATAAATCCTGCAAATAGGAAAAAATGGTAAAAATAACATTCATTCATTCATGGTGAAGTAAGATATTTATTTACCTAAAATTAATGGTAAAAGTGTATTTCATGTTGTAAAGTATAACAATTAAATCCTACAAATAGGAAAAAAATGCGTTAATTAATTAATAATGACGTAAAATCCTTGCAATTGACCCTATTATTGAATAATTTGTGATTATCATGAAACTAATATCTAACTTATTGCTATATTAGTAACTTAATGATACATAACATATATTTTCCATCACAATCATCCACTTTCCAACTATTCCAATCTGGAATCATAAACGATAACACATAATTCGTACAAATAGGCAAACATTGCAATAGTTATTCTTAATCTCTTAATAACTATATATATATATATATATATATATGGAAATTGAAATTGAAATTCGATGTATATTTATAAAAATGTATTTTACAATATACCCAATTTAAATTTGAAGACGAGATGTGTTTGGTTTATAATTTACACACACACACACACACACACACACACACACACACACACACACACACACACACACACACACACACATATATATATATATAGTCTTTTGAACTGACATGGTGTGACAGACGGGACACATTTCATCCACTTTGGGTTGTAGAAAACACATCTTGGCGCAATTATGAAAAGAGTATTGACTTTGCAGAAAAATTGACAAGAAACATAGCATACCTGGAGTTATGCCCATAAAAATAGGTGCCAAATGAAGTTTTGTGGAGGATAGAATAGGTGGCACCAAGTTGAATAGTTTGTGAATGAAAGAATGAATGAAATATTTTAACGTCCACGAGGCTAAGAATATCCTATGGGACAGACCAACTCACACACCATTTTCTGCAATTCAATCCTTTGTCTGTTCAACTTGATGATGAGCACCCCCAATTTTTCCACAATCCCTTTGTTAAATAAATCATCCCAAGATTTATCCGCTAAGACATTTGCGTACTTGTCCCTATTATCCTTAAAGGCTTCACACTCTAAAATGAAGTGTTTTTCTATCTCCACCTTACCAGCGGTGCAAAAAATACACACTTTTTCTGCCCAAGCTTCTTTTGGCCTTTTCCAGCGCCCTGTCTCACAACGGAGTTGATGGGAATTAGTTCTTAATGGAGCAATGAGAATTTTGGCTTTCCAAGGTATATTGGCGCCTATGTACGCCTTTTGATGCTGATTGTAGGTGGGGTTAAACTCTTCAATATAATACTTTCTCTTTCTCCTTAGATCTTTATCCCAAGTTCGCTTGTGGAACTTATTGATAACAAAAGCCTTTATTTCTTTACTATTCGTAGGGCACGTGCTCAAGCACATATCCCACTTGCTAAGCCATTTAATATTTTGCCGCATCCAAGTCTTCTTTCTTTTGCACAATATGTCATTGAAGACAACCCTAGGCCATCTACCTTCTTCCATTTGCTCAACTATTTTTAGATATCTTATGAGTCTCACCATAGCAATTGCTTTGATATAAGTAACCCCCATTTCACTTAGCATGATTTCGTATGGCACTGAACTCTTAATTTTGAACTTGCTTGTGATCATGTGTTTTTGAATCTTTTCTATTTGTTTCCACTGTAAGTCAGAGGTACTGTTGGCCCAAACTTCACAACCATAGAGAACAACCGGGATCACTAAGAGCCCAAAAAGGGTTTGCATAGTATTCCAGTCCCATAACCATGCCTCTCTGCACCTATTTTGGAAAGCATAAAACACTTTCCAACCTCCCAGAGTTCTTTTTTTCCTACAGCCTTCCCAACTCAAACTTTTGTTGAAGTCGATTCCAAGATACTTGTAATCATCCACTACTTCAAGGGTATTGTCTTCGAAGTAGAACTTATGTTGTTTGTGTCTTCTTTTGCTAGAGAAAACTACCACTTTCATCTTGCTAGTATTTACTTGCATCCCAACTGTTCTACAAAAGTGCTCAAGGGAAATCAAGTGCTCTTGCAAACCAATAGCAGACTTAGCAATCAAAATAAGGTCATCTGCATACAAAAGAAACCTTATCACATACTCGCCCATGAGGACGCCATCCTCGGCCTCTAAGTTTAACCAGTCTTCAATTTTGTCAATATATAAGCCAAAAAGGGTAAGGGATAATGGGCACCCTTGCTTGACCCCAATATCGCTTCTGAAACTTTTGGAGAAACCATCTGATGTTTTGATTTTGACTTTGACCTCCTCATATACCCTATGAACAGCTGCTCTAAGATGTATAGGAACCCCAAGTTCCTACATTCTGTGCCATAGCTTATCCTTGGGAACCGTGTCAAAATCTTTTTTGAAATCGACAAAGCAACAAAAGGCTTCCCCTTTTTTCTCCCATACTTTTTCAATGATGTGCCTTAAAGCAAATATTGTGGTCCACCGTGGAATGTTTAGATCTAAAACCTACTTGTCCTTTAGCATGCTTGTCCCTTTCTTCCGCCCACTTGCTAATTCTATTTTGTAGCATGCTTCCAAATAGCTTTGCAAACAAGGGGTTTATCATTATGGTCCTATAATTGGAGGGATTGTTGATGTCCCCACTCTTGAAAAGAGGAATTACGAGGCTAGTTGTCCAATCTGTAGGGAATCCCTACTGAATGATGTTGTTGAAGATTCCTGTGATGTGAGGTGCAAGAGTTTTTAAACCCCACTTTAGATATTCAACTTGAAGTTCTAGTGAATCTTTGGCTTTTCCAACACCCAACTTCTTAATACCCACCTCAATCTCTTGCACAATGAAAAGCTTAGTAATGGTGGCGGTGTTGACTAATGGGGGAGGGGGTTCAACCTCAGGATTCTACTCATAGAGTTTCCTTGCATACTCAAGCCACTGGTCCACTGTAATATTGTTTTCTGTTTGCTTCTTGCTCGCTTGAAGTTCCTTCCAAAATAGTTTGGGGTTGTTTTTCCCAAGAAAGATCAGCTCTTCCCTCCTTGAGACCATGAAATCAATTTTTTTCTTTCTTATAATATGCTTGTAGCTTTTTAGGTCTCTTTCTTTCCAATTTGACTCTCTCTGCCTTCTCCTTGCTCTTTTGCACTCCTCATCGAACCAAGCATTAACAGGAAAGCAGTTTGTTTCCCGTTTCCTATTATTTGCTCTTTTGCATTTTGTGAGTGCCCCTTGAATTAAATTAGTTAGCTGTTGATTATTAAGGCCTTGGGACAGAGTTTCTTTTCTCTTACAAAGTCTCTCTAATGCCTTCCTAAAGACATTACGGTTCTCTTGAGTCAAAAGAATTCTGCCCTTTGCAAAAGGTTGTTGAATGTGCTGATTTTTTGTCCCCACCTGATGCTTATCAGTCCAAGAAAGACTTAGATAGATCAGTTTGTGATCATATTTTAAATCCTAGAGCTGTTCTCCAATCATAACTTCCTCCATTTTCTCGCATAGGCCATGCGAACAAATTTCATAATCCACCACACTTGCTCCATTGTAGGTATGACAAGTGAAATTACCAGAGCTTGTCCATCTAGGCAAACCATTGTAGAGTACTAAATTGAAAGTTCCGCAAAAGGTAAGCAACTGTTCTCCAAAGAAATTGCATCTTTTGTTATCTTTTGAAAGTCTTGTCCATTGATGATTTCTTTCTTCCGTAAGCCAAATAGGATTGCAATCTTTCCTTTGACAAAGAATGCTAGCTTGCTCACTTGCGGTCCTGGCGTTGAAATCTCCTACTAGAAGGATTTCACCTACTTGAGAATACTTTGCAATATCGTTTTTTAATGTTGCAAAAGGGTCTTTATGGTCGAGCCCCCTCTGTTTGTAAATTTTTGAAATTTGTGGGGTGAAGTAGCATGCTGCAATTCTATTGTCATTTCCATTTTCTGATATTTTAAACCATATAAATTGTTTATTTGGGTCTTCTTTTTCTAGTTGAATGCTACGATCTACCTTTTTCTTCACTAAGACCATGATACCACCGTGACCTTTTCCATTCTCTGTTTCCTTGTTCCATACTGCCAACTTCATATATTTTTCGAAAAGGGGTGTCGTGCACCCTTCATGTTCATGTGTTTCCATGAGACATATTATGTCCCTATCTTCTACAATAGGTCCCAACCCAGGTCCACGCCTCCACGGGTATCCTCTGCAGTTCCAACATACTAAGCTTAAGGGAACCCGGGTAGACCTTGATTGCTATTTGCTTTGGCATACAAGACTCAAAGTTGAGTCTACACCTCTATTTTCCCATCCTAGCCCATCTGTGATATTTTCGGCTAAGGAATTTGCTATCACTTCTTGATTATTGTTTTGTTTTCTTGCTTTAGAAGGAGGACCAAAAACAGCAATAACAGCTTTGCCTTTGTATAACCATGCTATTTTTCCCTCATCTCTCACTGCTCTGACCTTTGACAATTCTTTTTTTCTTTCCTCTTGTTGCATGATAGTTAAGTCTTCCTCTAGAAAAAAGCAAGAGCCCTTTAAAATATGCTTCTTAGCTAGAAGAGTTTGCTTGTCACGTACACTTTCCATGATGACTTTTATGGGCCTGGCTCTCTCATCACTGGGTTTACCCACCCTCCATGCTTGGAAAATTTGGCCTTGCCAATTCAACTTGTCTTTTAGAAAGTCGCTTGCAAGCTCTGGGGTACATTCGTTCTTGCCATACTCTCTTACACCTTTAATTATTATGTTTGTTGCTCTGTCTTGCCTTTCTTTGGTTTCATTTCCTTGTTTGTTGTCTCCTTGGTTGCTTGCTTCTTTTTCCTTTTCTATATTATCATGCTTTCTAATAACTTGGGCCCACGTTCTGGGATTTTTGGTGGAACCTCCATTTTCTGCTTCTGTTACTTCCATTCCCTAGTTATTTGTTTGTTCATGTGTTTTCCCTTCAACATTGGGTGTTTTATGATTCAACACCCCTCTCTCTTCCCCTGTTGATTCTTTCATTCTTTGTCAGTCTGCCATCATATCTTGCCACTCATTCTTGCCTACCAGAATAGCTTCTTGCAACAATGTCGCTTGCCCTTCTACTAATAACAGATGGATTTTAAGATCCCTCTCATGCTCTTTGACTTCCAGAACCTCCACTCTCCTCTTGATACTGAGTAGCTCGTGTACATATAGATCATATGACCATGTGAGAGGTGTGGATGTGGGACTGTATAGGGCAGGATCAGTGTTGCTTTTAACCTTGTTACTACCACATCTTGGCCATAAAGACTTGTTTGTCTGTTTGTTAGTCTTCCTTTGAAGCTATGTTCTCCTTGTCTCCTCCCACTTTAGACGGGAAGCTCTCCATTTTAAAATACACCAAAACTATTTGGCGTTAACCCAAACCCATTTCCTTGTTTTGCTTGAGGAGGCAATTTTCACTTGCCCTAAGTTGTTAGTTATGGGTGATGCCAGGTGTGAATCCATTGTTTAGAGAAACGAAGGTGGCGGATAGTGCAGAACCGAATACCTGGGACCAAAAGAGACTTGTTATTTTTCTCTTGTCCTCTTGTCATTTACCTGGGACCAAGAGAGACTTTTCTTTTCTCAACTAGGTCTCTTTCAAGTTTACATGCTTGTCTGGCTACTTTACCTGCTTGTCTGCCTGCTACCGCTGCTATCTTCCTGCCTTCACGTTGTCGCTGCCTTCTACCTTCCTGCTACCTTCTTCCTTCACGCTGGTTGTCCTCACGCTACTCCTTATTGAATGAAGTTGTTTCCTGCTCCTCACGCTGCTCACTGTGCCCTTGCCCTACTCACAGTGCCCTGCCTGCTAAAAATAACCTGCTACGACTCCCTCTTGCTCCTACTACAGCTCTCGGTTGCTCCTGCTCACGGCTCCCCTGTGCTCACGGCTCCTCAGAGCACGCTCCCATGTTGGTGGGAGGTGAGAGAGACTTTTCTTTTCTCAACCGGGTCTCTTTTAAGTTTACCTACTTGTCTGCCTACTTTACCTACTTTCCTGCCTGCTACTGCTGCTATCTGCCTTCCTTCACGCTACCGCTGCCTTCCTCCTTCCTGCTGCCTACTACGTTCACGTTGCCTTCTCCTCACGCTGGTTGTCCTCATGTTGCTCCTTGCTAAAAGAAGTCATTGCCTGCTCCTCACGCTGCTCATTGTGCCCTCACCCTGCTCACGGTGCCTTGCCTACTGAAAATAACCTGCTATGGTGACCAACCTGCTGCGGCTCCCTCCTGCTCCTACTATGGCTCCCAACTGCTCCTACTCACGGCTCCCTCCTACTCCTGTTATGGCTCCCAACTGCTCCTTCTCACGGCTCCTCATAGCATGCACCCATGCTATTAATCGTAGTGGTGTGAACGGTTTGTCAAACTGATATATGGTTTGTGTGTACGAGTCGTTTAAAAACTAGGTCAACTAACTATAAATAGGGGTGGGCCCTACTATTTGAAATCATTTGTACCGATGGAATGGTTGATGCCCTAAATTTGTTTTTATTGTTTCTAGGAGATTTGAACATCAAAATTTGATTCTATGAGCTCTAGGTAAGCCTTAATCCCGTCCTCTTCATTTATGTCTGTTTAATTTTCTAGTTAGGGGATTAATTGACTCGTACGGTCGGTCATCTATTTTTTGGTCGATCACATGGGTTTTGAAGGATCTCCCGTGATACTCTACATGGGTTTTCCATTAAGAGTCATGCACCGAATGGGAGATGATCGTTTCGACTGCATGATTGTTCAGTGAACAGTCGCACTCACGGGCGATCAAACCGTTCATCTTTCGTGGATTTATCTGGCATGTATATATGGGATACAATAGAAATAAGCATGACCATGACGTTTCTTCGCCTATGCAAGTACACTGCATGGACATGTTGTGTGATGGTCGCATTAATAGTGAACTTTATATTGGAAAAGTCACGCTATTTTAAGTCAATTTTTGCTTATGCGATGTTGAAACTAGCTCTGAGGTTGAGTTTTTTTGTGATTGCAAGTGATTATGGATTATAACGATGGAATTCGTATCATGGTGAGAGTGTGTGTCATCATGAGGATTTGACTCACCTTGTTACTATAGTCCTAATACTTAGCAGGCCCTACGTAATTCTAGGCTCCTCAAGTTCCTCATGTGTCCCTATATGATGTTTCGTAATGCTCTCTTACTGGCCACAGTGAGTATGTGGGACGATGGGGACCTGATTATTAAGGGCCAGGACATATATTTCTTAATTGATCTCCCCATATGTGGGGTTATGTATATGACCTATCCTGCTCTAGTTGGTTATCAGACGATTGACTAGCTCATAGCTTAGTACTGCGGTGGGAACCCGACGGCCTAAATGTCATGGCAGACTGGGATTTCCCATATCCTGGATCTTTCAGTCTAATTTGTAGATGCAACTATGGTTCAGGTGGTTGGTGTAATGAGAACCAACAAGATTACTAGGGGACAACTCTTATTTGTGGAGCATGTTATAACTAGGCACTGGGTAGCCTAGGGGCATATGATGTTGCAATATCTCCATGAAATGTTGAATGTGATGTTTGTGTGGGGTACCGATGAGTTTACCTATGGGAGTGTGGTATACTCCTACTTATTTGAGCATTACTCATATCTAATACTGCTAGTGCTAGTCCCTCTGAGAGGTCCTATAAGGGAGACACTGATGGCATTTTGGGGGTGATTGGTTCCCAGGGATGGTGGAGGTGAGGTGGATCCTATTTTCACATAGTACTGCCTACAAGTGTGGAGATAAAGGATCAGAGCTATGGAGAGATATCCCTATAGTAGGATGGATTTCTGTAGAGACCCCTAGTTTCCTATGCTAAGTCATGTGTGGGATGCCAGAGGTAAGTGTGATATTGTTTATATTTGTTTCGCACAAATTTTTTCTTATATGCACATTTTTTTTGTTATGTATATATGCATATCAGGTACTAACCTCAACTGATGTTTTGATGTATATGCTAGGCAAATGATACCATTCGGGTACCAACAGTTGCAAATGTTCCACCCCCCACAGGGCTTCAATGTCATACATGGTGGGATGAGGGGGATCCTGGAGAAGGGCAAGCAGTGGGATGGGTAGGTTTTGTTGATTTAGGGGACCAAACTATAATGGTCTTGGATGACCTAGAGAGGCGGTTGTCTATCCTTATTATGGGCATGAATGAGTGTTCATTCGATGCTATTAGCAATGAGAAACTAGCCTAGGTGGTAGGGATTCCAACGGTATGTGGACCGAGTTGGAGCCAAGTGGTACATAGGGTTGCAGTGGCTGGTTACATCACATGGAGAGTCCAGAGAGGACATATTCCTCCACTAGCAGGACTAGCACCATCCCCAAGTTTAACACCAACTCCCTATCCACAAGCAACATTGGCACGGGTAGTTCCCCCTTTGGTGATATTGGGGGCCTCGTGCTCCGCTCCTGGGGGAGGCTCCATGAAACTAGGGGCTCATGTATTATATGTTTTTATAGGGACATGAGCCCTATTTTTTATATGTCCTTGGCATAACCTATGGGAGACAATTTTTTTATGTACCCAGATAAGTCGTATTATTGTATTGTATGTGTGGCCCACAAGGCTCATGATGTATATAACACTTTGATGACACACACACACACACACACCATTTCTTTTGTGTCATGTTGGGATCATTTACGTGTTTAATGTATACATGTGTGATGTATGTTTGTGATTATATTCATATGTGTTTTTATGTTGATGTGCAGTTTTAGGGATTGACACATAACTTGTATGGTAAAAACACAATAGGATTTATTTTCTTGTTGGATCAGATTGACTTTTGATGTAACAGGTTCCAATTGAAGACCTTGTTAGAAACATGATCAACAAATGCATTGAATTTCCTAGGGACATGTGTGAATGTGATGGTTTCAAAATGTTGGACCAGGAGGCACACTCACAAAACCTTGGAAAAGAGGAGAGGATAGAGTACATGAAATATATTGTTTAGCTGTAAGACAATGAGTTGAGAATCTAAGTGGACATGAAGGTGGTGTATCCCAATATGAATGGCATCATTTAATAACCTAATCATCACGTCGTACTCTTCTTAGTTATTAATGGTTTCCCTAAGGTATACTCCACTTGTGTGGTATAGAGCCTAAGTAGGGGTATAAATAGCCCAGGTAATGAACCCCAAAATATTTGACCAATGACTCGCACCATCATTGAAGCGGACGAAGCAATTTGAGGTGGCGATCATCTAAATAGAAAATGACATTTAGGCACATTTTCAATATTGATAGTCAAAACATGAATAAAGGGAACAAAAATGAGGTGGTACATTGTATTTGAATGAAAAGGACAATGCGGTGGGTGAATGGTGTCATCACCCACTTGACTTAGAGAATACTAGTGTTGGAAATTGGCAGAACTTATCTAGATGGAAGAATGTATGTGCATCCATATGGCATCCCAAGTCGGTATATTTATGGGGGAGAGTTTTGTTGAATGCAACCTATCAGTGAGGTTGCATGGACTACATCTCCCAAGGATACCCAACACATGTCAAAGTTCTTGCGTTGTCTAAGGATTATTTAACAAATCATGTTTGTCTTCCACAATAGAGGTTTTCCTTAGCAGTGGACCCTGGTTCTCTTCTAAAGATAACAATGATGGTAGATAAATGTATAGTGATGGCATATTTATGATGTCAACATAATCAATGGTATTCAGCAGGAAGATGAATTCCTCTATAGGAAACTCCAGTGGGTTTAAACTTAGGGGAGGAGGGTTGTCTTATAACCATGTTTGCTCATTCAACATGTAGGATGGGGCACTAAAATGAGTAATGGGTTAATATCCCACATGATTTACATGGATGAGTGGTGCATGCATGGTTAAGTACATGGGTTAGGATTAGTGATGTGGTGGTGTGGTCAAGTATGACTGTGCCAGAAGTACTTGAGATCATATAAGTATGATTCCCACATAACGAACACCCCTGGGGTTGAGTTGTCGGTGTGGGCACCTCTAGTGGTGGTACTTATGGATTTGGTACCTTCGTTGTTGCCATTGTTGTAGTGGTAATGTTGATAGAAGTCATCTCTTGATGACCAAATGAGGGTCTTTAAACTATGGGGTGTGTGAGACAAATGGTCACTAATGTGTCTTCGAACTGAGGGGGTTTGGGATAGTGATGTGTATAATTCCCAAACTAAGAACATATTCTGTACACATGATTCATGTGCAATGTCTTGGTCTTGGTCTTAGTGTTAGGCATATCTGAGATGGTTGTCGTGCTCCTTTCTGAAGTGTTGGAAGCATGGGTTGCACTAACATGGGTGTTGAGTAAATTCCTGAGCTCCAACAAGGTGGGGCACATGTTACTAACATGCCTTTGTTTCCCGCATGGATCTCACAATTGGTTGACTCTAGGTGCAGGGGTAGTATTGGGTACCACTTAGGATTTCAACTTAGGTTGTTTCATGCCCCCAACATAGGATTTAGTGATAACCGGTGGTGGTTTGGTCACAAGTAGTATTGGGCTGGAAGGAAATCCTAATGGTATTCCTGTGGGTGATACCAAGATAAACTCGTAGTGGTTTTTGCTTGGGATCCATTTCAAGATAAGGTGACATCAAATACCACATACATATTCCCAAAGTGAACCTAGGTAATGTAAGTTGGGCCATTACTGTTTTTCCTTGTACTCGCGTGGTGGGGAACAAGAAAGGGAACTGGAATATTGGTTGTACCAATGGAGTTATGATCTGTTTGGTGCCACAACTAGTGGGAGGTACCGATACTAGTGTAGAGGGAGATTTTGACTTATCTTCAGAGGTGAAGATAATACACATGATAACGTACATGTATGTGGGCATCTTGGGTAGAGGACCCTAGTATGCCCTTATTAAGTCAAAATTCTTTTAATTAACTGTACCAATATCAACATACAAGGGATAAGTAAGTGATCCTATGGTAGGTAGGACATTATTTGGGTTTGTATTGGTATGCAGGTCATAGTAGTTTAGTTGGTCAAGGGTGATAATATTTTTTGGGGGGGAACATCTTGATGTGGAAAACTAAGGAAGCTACCAAACTCATGTTGTATAGATAACTACATCACAATAAAATGGTGCGGTTGAGTTGTGCATCAACCACCTCAATATCCAAAAGTACCATTTCCCCCCCCAACCATGAGGGGGCATTCCAGTACAAACCCAAAGGTTTTGATAGTATCCCATCATAAGAGCAAAGAGAAATAGATGAGGGTACCAAATTTGGTGAACCTAGATGTTTCTAAACATCAGTGAACATCACACAAGTGGATGCTCCTTCATCAACAATGCATCGATGAATGATGATATTCTTGATTGTGACGAGAATTTGGAAAGCGAATGACGAGGGTAGTCATGGTTCGACTTTGTCAAGATCGAAGGTCATGAAGCACAAATCAGAAGGGTTGAATGCACCTAAGGTACTAAGTAATTCCTTATTTGGAGAATGGAAATACTAGAGAACCTCTAACATCGACATGGTGGCATGGGATTGAGCCAAATCATCTACAATATTGCAGTTGTGGGCAACTTTCATGTGAGGGTGATGGGTGGTTCATATAAGTGGTTCCTTTACGATCTGAGGGATATGATAATTGTTTGAAGAAGGTATATACAAAATCCCACTAGAGGTAGTGGGTATATCTTCCCCTTGTGGGAAATCAGGCGTTCCATACCCTTTAACGTGATTTTGGAGGTTGACTTTCGTCGTGTTCATGTAGATGTTTTGAAAGGTACCATCACATGGGGGGAAAGTATTTTGTTTTGGGTCTTCACCCCATGATTGGAAGAGGGTTGTTGCAACACATCTTGTTCAGGATGTTGTGCATTAGGTGCTTGAGGAGAGTTGGTTGTACTCTTTTTCCTTGCCTCAAGCAGTTGTTGACTCTAGAGTATCGACATGCAATGATGTGTGTAGTGTCCATATTCTCATCACACGAAGCAAGGATAGTTTATCCTAATGTTGGAATTATTTCCTTGTTTAGGGGGATTGTTAGTCCCTTTGTTTTGGTTACCCATGTTCATGTTCTATTAGGGAGGGGGGTTTCCCCTTTATCATTGTTATTGGTTTTTCCTACTCTTTCGTTTAGCCTTCCCTTGATTATGAGGATTTAGGGGATTAGCCACATTTAACTACTCAAATTTTTAAGTTTGTTGCACAAGAGATGGTTGTACAAGATTGGCCCCCATTTAAGGCATGGTAGAAGGACCAAGAGGACCAACGAACGATAAATATGTATTGTATTCAAGTGCGGGAAGGTATGGGTTTGACGCTCCATGTGATCTGGATGTAGGAGCAGGTGGTATAATTTGAAGTGGCAATACCATTGGTGCTTGGCTAGAATTTATATGTGTAGGACTGTAGGGTCCATATGATAAATACACAAATGGAGGAGTTGGAGTAGTTGTGGGTGTTGTTGATCAAGATGGTGTTGGTGGGTACTATTGTGCCATATTGAGGGGCATGGAGTTTGATCATTAGGGAACATTTCCCTAGTGATAAGTAGTCCCAATAAGACCATCAGTTGAGTGTGATGTACTTGAGGGTGTTGGGTTCAAATAATAATGCCAAGGGGCATCGTGGAGAATGGTAAAAAGACACCCTGATTGTGAATAAATCAAATATAAATGATCAGGCTTCAAGATGGTCTCTTATTTTGTTTTGGGTCATGTAGTTACCACATCCTTTGCAACCATCCATTGGACTGATTTTGGGAACTAATCTAACAAAAATTGGGGTTGGATGTCTATTTTAAACAAATTTCAATGTCTATGCCATTTATGGATATGCTCTGCGATGTGGGTTGAGGTGCTTTGTCTAAATTCTGTGACAATATTGAGCCCTAATTTATGGTGTATGGGTAACTAAAAGTATGTAAGGAAAAAGTGGAAATCGACTCAATGGTGGTAGAAGTCGCAAATGGTAAATTGGCATACCATTTGTCATTGTTTTGGAAGGTTTTTGTTTGTTTCCACCATGTTTTTGTGTGTTTCCCCCTCTAGGAGATGAGAGTTGCATGAATGGAAATGTATTTCCTCCTTGAGATGGAGAATATGGGGGTGTCCTTTCTCTTGAAGAAAGATATGATAGGGGGTGTTACCTCCAAGCGGTGGATATGAAGTATTTCCTCTTCCACGGGATGGATAGGTAAAGGGAGTTGTATGGTCTCCAAGAGGCAAAGAAATGGGAGAGTTAAGAAAGGTGAGACCTCACCAAGGTGACATTAACAACACTACTTGGGAATGCTCGTAGCTAGAGTATCTCCCTCATGAGACATGGGGAGAGAATGTGAGAACTCCCCTTTGGAGAGGAGAAATTCCTTGCACTCTGATGGATTGCATTAGATTTCTTTGTTCTGTTATGGTTGTGATTTATGTGATCAAGTGAGAGTGATGATAAGGGAGTATAAAAACAAACAAACAAATGCAAATATATTCCAACAACAACATACGCCATATGGTGCAAGTGAGTGAGAACTGTTGAGTATTCATGCAAATTATCCCATAAGTTGGTTCTTTTTAATTACGATTTAGGTGATATTGTAAATAAAAAGAAAGAAAATATAAATTCCCTAAAATACATTACGTCATTCCTCTCAAAAATCATTGGGCCTTCCAAAATCTCACCTGTCGGCGGTGATGAAATCCATCGAAGATGGCTTGTGAAGGTATGACAAAGTCAGTTATCAAGTAATGATGTTGGGGCTATGTTACGAAAGGGATGCAACATTTGCAAAAACTAACAAGATCTGACTCAGGAGTCAATTGCACCCACAATTTCTCCTTGTTGATGTCCTAGGTTTTGTCCACTAAGATGCCCGCGTCAAGTGTGGATAAACGGTTCGACCTTGAGCCGCAACGTGTCATCTCCAAAAAAAAGTTGAGTGACTCTTTCTGGAAAGCAAAACCAACTATACCTTGTCTTTCACTTCCTTGGGCATTGCACCTTCTTATCTGAGTTATCTTCTGACACTAACTAATAACATGATTTGAAAGTAACCTAAAATTCAACTACCACTATGTTTCAAGAATGTAGAAGATTGGTGGGAATTATTTGCATGCCTAGCCCAATCAATCCTAAACTAACTAAAATGTTGTTTTGTGACCTCCTGTGGGGACTTTTAGTTGATTTGAGAATTACAAGGGTAATTTTTATTTTAAAATGGTCCAAATTTGATTAAGGAGTGCAGGATAGGTATTTAAAACTTTCATATCATTTTGATCCATCCCAATCACTAAGAGTGCAAGATGGAGGGCATACTAGATTTGAAAGAGTCTTTAGGTCTCTAGGTGTGTGCTTAAGTGGAAATCATACATGTATTTGGAAATAAAATAGAAATGAAATTTGCAACTAACTAAAGACCATAAATTAAAGACATGTGAGCATTGATGGCTTTTTACTCCACTTAATTAAAATCTAAGTATGAAATGATTATTTGCAAATAAAAACTACTTAAAATGCTCAATTAAAGAAATATGTGAAAGGGACGTATTTCAAACCTTTCACCATTTTTTTTATTTTCCAAGATTGCTAAGAGTGCAAGGAAAAGAACATACTTGTGGCAAGAGGAGTCTTTAGGTCACTTGCTTGTGTGAGAAAGTGAGCTAATCCATCTTGTATAAACCAAAGAAATAAGAAAGAATCAATAAGATATCTAACTAGAGGTAGTTAAATCAAATTTCCAAGATTAACAATTTCTATGAGATGGAAATCATAATCATTCAACTACTATTGAGTACTAAGATCTCCATCGAAAACCTCAAAGTCTTTTAGCCTAAATAGTATTCAATAAATCACTTTTTTACTTCTTATCTTGATCTAGGTTATGTAATTGGTAGAGAAAATACAACTGCATGTGAGTTATTAATTTTTTGGTTCAATAAGAAAACGTTGAAACTGCAAGTGATTATGAAAAATAGAGGTAAAAAGAAAGAAAAAATGCAAATGTCACACTGGTTTTCGACCCACATACGTACTATGTAGAACGAGCACAGTGTTACAAATGTTTCACTAATTTACCTCACAATTACAAAGAATTGAAACTATTCAAGTAGCGTGGTTGACGAAGAAATTCTCACACTACACTATGTGATTAGGATGTTAGGAACAACATTTCTGATAAAATGATGAATTCAGGCTAAAGGCTTTTGAATTTTGACTATTGAGAGGATGGACAATAAGCTCCTACAGCTACACAACACCCGAAATAAGTTATCTAGTAAAATACGGCCTATCTATAATGAAATGAACCAAAATAAGAGCAGAGTCACCATAAATATGATTCAGTGAAAAATAGCCACAAGGGTGAGTAGTCCTCCCTTCTTTGAGAAATCCTTGAGGTTAATGCAAGGACCCAATATTGTGAATTGTGAGTTAATATCCCAAACTCCAAATGGGAAAGAAAACTCTAAATAAGAAATAAAACAAACTAACATGAAATAAAAGGGACAAGTCATAAGCAAAACAAATAGAACAAGAGTATGTTGAATCAAATGTTGATTTCCCAACAGTCCAGTTAAATACAATGGTGTCACTTAGGAGCTTAGGGCTTCAAATGGAATCCAAATAACTCCCTCAGAGAGGCCAATTTTGGCCACGCAATTGCAAGATAACTAACATAGAACAATGGAGAAATAATTGCTTCTTAGATGAAGAAATCAAGGGATATTTTGCATGCCAACTTGAGGTAGGAGGTGGATTTAAAGGTGAGCTCTCAATGCAATTCCAATGACATAAATTTTCTCTTGTTTTCTCTTATAGAATTCATGCCCATGGATTCCTTTTATAGGCCAAATGGAGGCCAAGAAACATCTAGATCCAAATGTGAACATTCTTGCCTTTGAACTAGTTCTTGAATTACATGATGGGGGTTGTTGAACGCTCCCAAGCAAGCAATGAGTTTCACTCGAATTTTAGAGGCAAGAGAACCATTTTGAGCTTTGAATGCATCATGGAAGTAAGCGATCCCACTTTTTTACAGTTGTGTGGTTTTCAAATGAAAATATGCACAAGTAGTTGAACATGTAAACCATGCTAATAGCATGATTGTCCAATGCTTATAGCTGCATGATTTTCCATACCAACTAACTTTGACATTTTAGGGCTCAATTTATATTTTGGATCTAATGCGGATGCCTCCAGTGCGTTGCATGTTGTATGTTGATGGCACCTTTCTGCAATATTATCCAAAGTGTCGCATGTGTGCGTAATTCAAGCGTTAACACCTCCAACAAATATACACCCATATGGGACATGGTTAAAGGTTCCCAATAAGTTCCTGAAATCAAATTCTGCACAAGTTGTGCCTTATTTCCATCTTCCCACTATAAAAAAAAATAAAGAAAGTGTTATGATACCTCTTGCCATAGAGCTACTAGTCTTTCCCAAAAAAAATATTTTTGTCATCTACAGTCGTGCAACACTACCCTGCCTCAACCACAATAAATTACCCAATCTTATCCTACTACAGCCAAAATACACCTCTTCACCTATGGCTTACCCATAAATTCACCTTAGAGTACAACATGTTAAATGCACAACTTTATTTCTACCTAACCAAGTTATCCAACAATTGGAACACAACAAATTGTGGCCTTTAAAACATACCAACAATACTTAAACTTAGTATCTCAGGAAACATAACAACATTCATCCTACCAAAGAGAACATGAGGCACATATACAAATGACACTCAAGGCAGATTCCTTAAACTTTATTAGATGAATTATGTTACATTGTACAACACAAGAGTTAGGCCAATTTCTTGCGACTCTTTTTATAGACTATAATTACAAAAGGTACAATTTCCTACAATTGTCAATCCAATCCCTGGAGAAACCATAGACTTGCCTCCTACAATCCCTATTCACTTCTCTTTTGTTGAAATTGCATCCTACTATTCCAACCACAATGCTTAGAAAAAATTAAAGATCAATTTACACTTGAATGTCTCCTCCTTGAGTTAATGAATGCCTTGGTACAATGAGTCTTGCACCTATATATATGAGTCTTTCCAAGCTATTGCAATCCCTTTGCTTCTAAGGTGGGCTCAAGTTCCCACATCCAACTTGTATTACTTCAATGTCTTCCATCCATTTATCCTACATATGCAAGTCAACTTGTCGCAAGTATGCCCATCACCCATGTGCGTACACTTGCACATGTTGCATGCATGCTCATCATCCATGTGCACACAACTTTGCCCATCACAAGTGTGGATAATGAGTGCTCCTGAATGCACTCGATCAATTCCATCAAAGGTAATGTACATCAACTAAGGTAATTCCCAACTCCCTTGGGTCTGCACATCTGAATCATGCGCCCAATGCTTAGAAAAAATCAAAGATCACTTTACACTTGAATGTCTCCTCCTTGAATGAATGAATTCCTTAGCACAATGAGGCTTCGACCTGTATATCTGAATCTTTCCAACCTATTTCAATCCCTTTGCTTATAAGGTGGGCCCAAGTTCCCACATCCAACTTTTCTTACTTCAATGTATTCCATCCATTTATCCTACATATGCAAGTGAACTCGTTGCAAGTATGCCTATCATCCATGTGCATACAAGTGCACATCTTGCATGCATGCTCGTAATCCATGTCCACACAACTCTTCCCATCACAAGTGTGCCTAATGGGTGCTCCTGAATAAACTCATTCAAGTCCATCAAAGATAATGTGCATCAACTAAGGGAATTCTCAACTCCCTTGGGTCTAGACATCTGAATCATCAGCCCAAGACACTCTCGAGTCATATAAAGGTAACATGAATGATTCACCACTCCATTCATGTATTTAGAAATATATGCTTGGCATCATGATCATATTTAGTAACCCTTTGTGCCCACTCAACAGTATGGTTACTTTCGATTAAAGGTTGAGGATTTACGGTACCTTTTTTCTCTTTCTTCATCCCCCCTTTAACAAAATTTGTAAATCAAGTGCACACTGGAAGAACATAGAGTTAAAATGAGAGATGAATTCTTCAACCTCATCCACCCTCCCATTAAACACCAAGATAAGAACTCCCTTGCAACATCTCAAATTTATAGCCATGGAACTCTAGTGGCCCTTCAACCTATTTATTACCCCAATGGAATAAATAGGTGGTGGAAGAAGACATGGATCAATCTCATTAAGTCAAATTGTCAATGTCAAGTCATACTCTCCCCTAGTTATCAAATATTGTTGAAATATATTTTTCATTTGTTAGAACCATGTCATCAATAAGGGAACATTTTTTCCAAGTAATGTTTGTCAAGATGTGCGATAAATCATATTTAAACCACCACCATCCTCCCTGAAATAAACAAGTAGGTCCATTGCAATGAACCAATGGAATTTAATGAAAAAATGAAGGACAACCAAATGAGGCAAACGACATGCCATATCCATGATCCACAATGACCTAAACTCCAAAATATTAGACTCAAATTTCCTCATAATTAGAGCCACATTTCCTCTTTGATTAAACTCTAAATCCATTGCTATCAAACTTGGTTTCATGAGAGGAAACACCATAAACCATTCATTGTAATTTAGTGGAAGTTGTTATTTCCTTAATGTAAACGATAAAGCCCTACTTTTCTCAATCCAAATCAAGCAATCCATGTTTCCTCAAAGATATTTTGGTGTGGTGTATTAAAACAAAAACAAAAATCTATTCTAATAATTTTTCCTTGAATCAAAATATTTGTCTCAAGTATAGTGTGTTATGGAGAAAATATTCCTATGGATTAGGGTAGACCACACCAGACATAGTGACACCAAAAATCAACTCTATTCCCAAATATGCCATATAAATGTAGAATGATAAAAACAAAAGGATAGGGCATGTACCTCAACCGGGGGTTCGAAGAAAACCACCATTGAGCTTTCGATCCAATGCTTGTCACCTACAACTTGTCCTCAACAACAAATGGATCCAAGCATATAAAATATATATGAAATGTTAGCATCTAATCTAGAATAATACATTCAACATGTATAAAGAACATATAGCCATGGAAATTAACATAAACATTTGAATGTGAATTTGGACAAGAAAAGAGTATTTCTATTGATATAAATAACAGAAGTACATAGTGACAACCTCTGTTGGAAACTCATTGGAACCGAGAAACTAAGTTCCTCCACTTGGGCCTCCACCACTTCAATCCTCCATGAAATTACAAGCTCACAAGTATAAGGAGTAATTGGGTTCCTCCTACACAAGATAATCCAGATCTTGGGAGATGAACATAAAAATTTCCATCTATCTAGGATAAAGGGATGCAGACTCAAGGCAATGGCAATGGGGAAAAATTTTGATACAGTTTACTTGCTCTCAAAGTTTCTCCTCCTTCAATGCTTCGCAATGGCTCAATATATAGCCCTCGAATGGGAGATAGAGGGTCACATTCGGGAATTTCCCAGCATATGGAAGGCCAATGATCATAATAATTGTATCCTAGCATGGAAAACACGAAATATTTTAATTTTGAGCACAAACCCTAATGTACGCGGGTTGTAATGGAGCAGGATGTGTATACACATGTTATACAATTGTTGACCAGCGTACATAAACAAAAGTATGATTTTTAGGGTTTCAACTGAGCATTAGGAATATATTGAGCAAGGGGGATATAATGAGTCTACAGAGGGACAAGGTAGGCCATCAAGGCATCTTGCATAAGCTGTGGAAAATCATGCTATAACATTGTGTGTACCTTATATATGGATATATGAAATTCTTATCAACTACACTGTGGGTGAGGATATTAGCTGGGATATGATGGAAACTTTGGACAAATTCACCTTAGTTGGGCGTTTCATGGGGAAGACGCTGTCTGTTAGGGCTGTTATTAAATGGGCGGAAAAATTTTGGTTGGGTGAGCTGGGGGTTGTTCCTGTTGTGGAAGGGATATCGCGCGGCTAGTTTGCATTTAACTTTCAGCTCGAAGCACATCTGATTTGGGTCCTAAATCGTAACTGCTCTTTTGAATAGGTGCCAGTACTTTTGAAGAAGTGGCACCCACTTTTTGATGCAAGTCGCAAATGAGTGGATGTTATTCTGACCTGGGTCAAGCTCCCGAGTCTGTCGCTCCCGTTTTGGACCAAGGAGGACTTCATGCATATTGGGAATTTGATGGGTACATTCCTGGAGGCTAATTATTCCTTCAATGTTACCAATCTAAAGAGGGTGGCTCGCATTCTCGTCAATATCAACATAAGAAATGGGCTTCCTAGGGCTATGTGGATTTCCTGGAAGGAGTATTCGCATCTATAGACCCTAGACTATGAGAAAATACCTTTACGCTATAGAAGATGCCACAAGTATGGACACCCGGCAGTTGAATGTCCCCTGTCGGCTCACGCTAAGGTTGAACGACACAAGGAGGATAGCAACTCGTTGTCTAGTGGCGAGGGGAAAAACTCAGCGCCTTCGTCACTACCTCTTTCTCTTGTGGGTCTTGATATTGCTTCTGTGGTAGGCAGTGAGGTTGAAGAGGTACCATCGGGGGGTCTTTAGGTCGCTGCTCAGGACAAAATGGTTGGTGAACCCTTTCTGGTCGGTGCTCCGAGTACTTCCTCTTTTACTCTACCTTCGTCCA
The DNA here is from genome assembly GCA_001517045.1 of Pseudotsuga menziesii. Classification (NCBI taxonomy): domain Eukaryota; kingdom Viridiplantae; phylum Streptophyta; class Pinopsida; order Pinales; family Pinaceae; genus Pseudotsuga; species Pseudotsuga menziesii. Next base: position 49,041 of record LPNX010929159.1, on the reverse strand, counting down.
TAAATTTATTTACAAAACAGTTAAATGTTTCTGGTATTGCTTGGGTGGAGGGGTTAAAGAAACTATCCCTAAATCCTCTTGAGCTCCGGTCACCCATCTCTGCTGCTATTGTTGAGGAACCTCCCATTGGGCCGGTTTTGGAACCGGTATTGATAGATTTGGTCCACTCTCCTACCGAATACACTGACTCGGGTTATTTCCTGCATTCTTGCACCAAAGGTGGCCCTGGAGGATTGGGAAAAAACCATGGTGCTTCTGTTAGGAGGAGGGGCAGAGTTTCACACTTTGCGAAGGCACAGTCTCGTGCCAAGAAGGATGTTTTGGAAGGAAAATAGATCTCAATTGATAGGGCACTTAGAGTAGTGAATGCCCGTAAGAAGGGACAGAGATGAAGATCCTTTCTTTTAACTGTCAGGGTCTTGCTGGTCCCCAAAAAAGATTAGCATTGCGACTGGTGGTTGAAATAGAACAACCCAAGATTATGTTACTTCAGGAAACTTTGGGGGTAGGTTTAGAGGTGAAAGCAAAGCTCGAATGTTGGTTTGGTGGTTGGTGCTTCGAGACTTTGGATGTTAGAGGATGCTTGGGTGGTTTGGCTATTGGTTGGAATACTAGGAGTGTCAGAGTTCTAAATGTGTGGGGCATGGATTCGGTCCTGGACATCACAATTAAAGCTCTGGTTCTTGAGGATTATTTTGATGTTATCAATGTTTATGGACCTTACCTAAATAGAATTCCATTCTGGGATACTATTTTCAATAATTCCCTGTTTAGGGGAGATAAGCTGATAATTGGTGGTGATTTAAACTTCTCTCTGGGTCAGGCTGAGGTTTGGGGGCCTCATGCTAGACCTGATATACTAACTGATTACTTTACTAGGAATTTGGTGGATAGAAATTGGCTGGATATGGAGCATTGTGTGCTCAAGCCTACTTGGAAAACAACAGATGTGGGGAAGGGAGGGTGGCAAAAAGACTGGATAGGTTTCTTGTCATTGAGCGGATTGTGGAGAATCATCATCTCATCAGACAATGGGTGGGGAAAGGGGGTCTCTCGGACCATTTCCCCATTTTTCTGGAGATCAAAAATGGGCTGGTCAAACCACCTAGTCCTCTTAAATTTAATCAAATTCGGCTCTAGGATGAAAGTTTCATTGATCTGATCACCAATGGCTGGGCTCACTTTGCTCCTGGGAATGGGTTCACTGCTGCATTTCAATTTGCATAAAATCTCAAGAACTTGAAAGAAGTGATTAAGCCTTGGGCGACTGAAAAGAGAAAGAGGGATGCCAGAGAATTGTTCAGGTGGAAGCTGAACTTGCTGTGATTTATGATCAGGAGGGTGGTGGACTCTTGAATCTGTGGACAAGGATGTCCTGAAAAAGGCTGGAAGGTTGGAGGAATTCGCTCCTTTAGGAAAGGGAAGAAACCCGGAGACTGAAAAGCAGAGCAACGTGGTTGGAAAGCGGGGAAGCTAACACTAAATTTTTTCATGCTTATGCCAAAGGGAAGAAGGTAGCCAATACTGCGTGGAGCCTTGAATATGTTCAAGGACATGTCTTTGACACTTTTGACAGTATGGCCTCTCTGGGGGTGGAACACTTTAAGAACCTGTACAAGGCCCCAGAACATGCTACACTAGCTGAAGTTATCAGAATTGCGTAGGTGTTTCCAGGTTTTGTGGAGTCTGATGATAATCAAGCCCTGATGGAGGAGGTGTCGAAGGAAGAACTTAAATGCGTACTTCAGAGTTTCCAAAAGGATAAAATCCCGGGGCCGGATGGATGGACGATTGAATTTTTTCTGGAACTATATGATCTGCTCGGTCAGGACCTTCTACATGTGGTAGAGGATACCAGATCCACTGGACGAATTCCGGCTGTTTCAACTCTACTTTCATTTCTCTAAGTCCGAAGGTGGACAATCCTATTTCGTTGAATGATTTCAGACCAATCTCACTCTGTAATTGTATCTATAAGGTGGTTACAAAAGTGATTGCTAGCAGGTTTAAACGGGTTCTTTCTGAACACATTTAAGATGAACAGTTTGGTTTTTTGGAAGGAAGACTAATTCATGAGGCTATTGGGGTGGCACAGGAGGGTCTGCATAGTATGAAGTCTAATAATATCAAGGGAACAATCCTAAAAATTGATCTGGCAAAGGCATTTGATAAGGTAAGCTGGATTTATATTCGTTTGCTGCTAACACACCTTGGTTTTGATATTGCTTTTATCAAATGGGTAATGAGTTGCATTACTACTGTTTCATTTTCGGTTATGATCAATGGGGCTGCATCCCATTTCTTTCATGCAGAGCACGGTCTGAGACAGGGCTGCCCTTTTTCCCCTCTCCTCTTTCTGTTGGTGGCAGGGGGCCTTAGTCAGTCGATTAAGGAGGCAATTTGGTTGGGAACTTTTACTGGTTTGCAACTTACTCAGAACCTGCATATCTCTCATCTGTTGTTTGTGGATGATATCTTGGTCTTCTGCTCGGGCTCTGTCGGGGAATTTAATACTTTGGATGATATCCTAAAGTTATTCTCAAAAGCAACAGGCATGAACATAAACTTTGGAAAATCCTTGCTAACATCCCATCGGCTATCTAGGGCGGAGGAGCAAGCTCTTCTTGATCTATTTCCTTTCAATATTGAAAGGCTTGAGGAGGACTTGCAATACCTGGGTTTTTTTCTAAAACCCAATGATTACTGGAAGCGGAACTGGGTCTGGTTACTGTATAAACTGGAGAAGCGACTTAAATTATGGAGCCATAGATGGCTGTCAAGGGCTGGTAGACTAGTGCTGGTCAAATCTGTTCTGGAGGCCATACCTGTCTACTGGATGTCTTTGGTTGGATCCCAAAAGGCACACTTGAAAAGGCTCGTAGAATATGCTTCCATTTTCTTTGGAGTGGTAAACAGGAAGCACATGTGACACCTTGGGTCACGTGGGAAAAGATTGATGTTCCAAAAGGATTGGGGGGTTGGGGTCTCAAAAACATCTTTCTTTTTGCAAAATATCTGGCGGCTAAAGGGGGTTGGAGAATTTTGAAGATGGAAAACCTGTGGACTTATGTGATGGTTTAGAAATATATCAGTCCTTATTCGACGAAGGATTGGATTAGGCGGCCCGATTAATCACATGCCAGGGGATCCATCTTTTGGAAAGTCGTGGTCAAATCCTTTGATGTTATTGGTAATGGGCTGGCCTAGAGTGTTGGGAATGGAAGGAACCTCAGGGTTGGGGAGGACCCATGGGCTGGGTGTGATCAACAACACAAGCTCTTGGATAATACAATACAAGCGTACGGAATTCTGGTATATTTTTCCTCCATCAGCTTGCGGCCCCTGTGCAACAGGCAAGATGGGAACAATCTTGGACCCAAGCTGGGGATCTGGGGTTTACAGAACCTGAATCTAGGGATTTGGAAAAGTATATCTGGGCCCTCTCGCGTGACCACATCATCTTGAGAGATAGGGAAGATGTTTTAATCTGGGATTCAGCCCCAAATGGGAAGTACACTCCAAAGGCAGGGTACATCAAACTGAGTGGTCAGGGGGTGCTCAGAGATGTTGTGTGGTGGTGGAAATCTCTTTGGAAATTAAATTTCCCACCAAAAACTAAGTTATTCATGTGGTGTGTTCTGGAGAACAAGGCTCCAAGCTGGGATAATTTACAAAAGAGGTGTTTCCAAGGTCCAGGCTGGTGTACTTTATGCAAAGGGGCAGCAAAAACTGTTGTGCATCTTTTTCTGGTTTTCCCATATGTCATTGCTATTTGGAAGGAATGCTCCAAGATTTTTGGAGTACCTTGTAATTGGACGGGCAACAATATTATTCAGGCGTGGGAAGATTGGAGAAGAACTGTTTTGATTGACTCTATGAAATCACTCCCTCTCCTTGTCATTTGGGGATTTTGGCTTTCCTGAAACAATTTAATTTTCTCTGAGAAATGTTGTACCCCAGAGATCACAGCCACTCTAGCTAGTGGGATACTCGAGGAATTCCCACAACATATCAGAGTAAAGAACCAGAGGGATACCTTAGAGGTGGAGATAGATAAGACTACTCCATGGGCTTTCTTTGATGGAGAAGCACAAGACAACCGTTGTGGGGGTGGTTCTTTACTGTTTCTCAGGGAAGGACACTTCTATAAGATCACGATGGGTTTAGGTGAAGGCAGCAATAACTTTGCTGAAATTTTCAGCTTAAAACTTTTACTCATATATGCAACAAAGAAAGGGTGTCGTTCTCTTTTTTGTTTTGGTGATTCTATGAACGTCATCAATTGGGTCAAGAAGACTCAAGTATGCAGACATTTGAGACTGGAAAATATTCTCACTTCTATTGCAGACATTATAGACACTTTTGATTCATTCTCTTCCAGCCATGCCTACAGGGAGAATAATAGGGAGGTGAACTTGGCCTCAAAGGAGGGTCTACTTCTGATGGAGGGTCACTGGAAGATATGTGAGCTGATCGATGGCACTAAACACACTTTTTATCACTGTCCTTTCATTGAGGGAGTGGCTCCTCAATGATTTCCTGTTTTGATGTCATACTATCTTTTTGTGTTTTGTTACACAAGAGACATACTATGCTGTATACATATTTCAATGTAGTTTTTGTCTGTATCTATGGTTCTACATGTATTGAAATTATATGCCTATTTATCGCTCAATTCTTTTTAGCTGATATGGCAGTATTTGTTACATGATTTTCTATGACTGCTCGGGATTGAACTTCATCCTAATTTTTGTTGTAAATATTTATACTAGACCCACTCAAGGTTCTTCTTTGAAATACACAGTGATGTGTATCTGTAAAATGTAATTTTGTTACTCGAAAGATGAAATAAAATTATGCTTTTTTTCCCAAGAAAAAAAAATATGGAATGGATTAATACAAAAACAATGGTATGAACTTTGTCATCAAAATAAATAATTGATTGAGCCTCTCCTTGCTATAATGTTCCATGCTCAAGTTTAAATCTCGCTTATGGCATGTTTAGTCTTCGTGTATTTGGAAAGGTACCAACAATCTCATTATCTCTTTTGTGCTTGATAATGGGATGAGATGTTTCTTGTAAAAAAAGGAATCAAAAGAAATAGATAACAAGTAGGGATAAGAGAATTTGAATTGATTATCATTATTTTGTTAGTGTCACTTCTAAGCAATAAATGTTATGTTAATATGGATTTCCTATAAGAATGGTGAGGGGAATTAATTTCTTATTTTGTTGCATTTTTTTTAATTCATTGTTTTGTTGCATAAAGAAATGTCGAATTAGAGTTATTGGTGATGAATCCATGCATGTTCTAGCACTTTCAATGGTTTGTAATTAATTAGAGTAACTAGTTTGTGGGGTATATTTAATTAGAATAACTCTATCAACCGTTTTGAGCTAATGGCCCCCCCAATCCTACATATTCCACTTTAAGTTTTTTTTACAATATTAAGCTAGTCAATCGATTAGAGATGCATCAGGATGATGGGCATAGCAAATTACTTGAAGGATGTCCAATAATCTATGCAAGTAAAATCCATAATTCTAGCAATTTTAAGTAATAATAGTGGATGTATGCTCCATCTATAAACATTGATATAATAGCGGAGTTCCCCCAATCAATAGAGCACTATTTCCAAATTGAGAGTGGTTGATAGGCTTGACCCCTTTGGCTACGTGATTCCTTCAAGCTTTCCATCTAACCTTTCCCTCTCTAATATCCTACTAAGGAATTTTGCCACTGTAATTTATAGAACATAATAGAGAGGGAACCCTTATCACAATCCCCATAGAACAAAAATAATCTTATAGGCATACCATTAACAAGCATGGAAATCCAAGGAATACCAACACATTGTCTTATGCCCCCTGGTACATTTTCAACCATTTCGAATTTGGACAAAACAACAAGCAAAGAAGAGTGAGAGATTATATCAAAGGCACTAGATGAATCCATTATAAGAATTACACATTCTATCAAATGCATTAGCTAAATCCATTTTAATAATCATACCCATTTCTCCTCTGTTTTGATTTGAATGTATTGCTTCTTCGACAAGGATAATATTGTTAGTGATTTGATTTTCTCCATGAAACACCCTGATCTTTTGAGATTATCCTAATTGTAATAATTTTAACTATGCTATCCCACGTCTTTGTCATAATTTTATATGTTGATTTATAGAGATAAATAGGCCTTAACCTAGAAACAGACATATACTTCAAATCTTTTGGGACCAAGGCAATAAAGGAAGAGTTTGTTGCACCTCCTACTTTTGGTGAGTCCCCCTTGTCTAGTTTAACATTTGACATAAATAAAATTTACTGATATATTAGCAGAATCTGAAAAAGTGTATACATAATAAATCATATCCTTATGATTTATCTAGATCTAAGCCCCAGATAACTTATATTACTTATTGCTTTGATATCTCCTTTTCAAGATCATGATTATATTCTTTATCATGCATGAAATATATTGCAACATTTCCTCAACAACATGTAGATTTGTATCATCTTCATTTGTGTAAACCTTTTTTAATGAAGGTATTCCTCGTCTTTAATAGTTTCAAAAGATGTCAAAGTCTTTCCATCTTTCTCTATTATTTCTTTGACATTATTTCTAAGTTGCTTACCTTTAGATTACTCATGGAAGAAAGTGTTTTTTGTTTTTTTATCCCAACGTAAAGCCATAGGCTTCTTGACTTCAAGAGCCAATATTCCTCTTCCTTCCTACAATCTTGGTGGTATTTATTACTTAGTTCTCTCTCCTATAGAATGTTGTTAAGAGAGATTCCATTGTCATCTATACTGTGTTGTAGTATTCTCAACTTCTTTTGAATTTCTATTTTTTCCTAACATGGTGAATGCTATGAGACTTTTTTTGATGTTTTCAACTCATATTTCGCCAATCAAAACTTTGATTCCCAAGAATAAGAGGAAGTTCCTTGCATTTTTAATCATTGTGCTCTCTAAATGGAATCTAGAGCCTCTTTCTCCTCAAGCTAAAGAGGATTAAAGTGAAATGGGATGGGCACAAGATATTCTCAAGGTTGGAAGACAAGTGAAATGGATTTGTGATCTAACACCCCTAAAGGGATAATATGAGAAGTTATTAAGGAGAAAGTCAATATGAAGGATAAAATGGCCCAAAACCAATATGTACATGACCAGCTATGCGATTTGACCACATGTATTTCCCTTTTTTAGGGACGATGTTAATGAGATCCCATTTTGAAATCAAATCTTCCATTTTCTCCTTGAATTGATATATCATTATATATCCCCCTTCTTTTCTCTTTGTAGCCTCTGAATTCCCAATATTTTGGTTGGAGGAGGTTTAGCTCCATACTTGAAAGAATTTTCAATAGAAGATTGCAATCCCAATTTCTTTTTTTCAATGTTATTTCCTCTTTTTTATCCTTTATTGACTTCCTTCCAAGTTTATTAAAAGGTAATCTTTCATCTTCAAATTCCTCTATCTTTCATCCATTCAATCCACTTAGAGTGGAGACTAATTTGGCATTCTATCCTATTATAGATTTTTGTAACAAATATAAATAAATAAAAAGTAATATACAAGTGAGACCGGGTTGGTACTTGCGTGACACGGGGTCCAGGGGTCCAATCCCACTACCACTATTACCCTAGGTCCCACACACACCCTGCAAGCATGGGACACGGGTAAAATCTGGTGTGATGAGCCACACCCAAGCTAATCAAAAAACAATATTTTTTTTTTGACTAGAGGAATTGGTAACTGAGCGGTTCTGGTACTCGCGTGACACGAGGTCCATTCCAATCGGCTGCCACTATAACCCTAAGTGCATCGATTCTGGTACTCATGTGACACAGACCCGCAAGCATGGGGCACAGATAAGTCGGGGTGAGATTTGAACTTAAGACCTCCTTTACAACATTCCTTCATTTACGCAACACTTGCCAATTAATCTACATCCGTGAAAACTTAATAAAAAAATAATATTAATAAAAACTATAATAATAAAAAATATTAGTAACTAAATTAATTAATTTATATTTAATCAATAATTATAGATCACACCTATTCATTCTTATGACCCAATATCAATATCATCAAAGTATACCTCCATGTTTTACATTGTAGTCATTCATCCATTATCAATTATACATTTATGTATTCAATCTATACTTGTGTTTATATAGCTTCTAATAACTAGCTGCTTCTACAACATTAGTTGGCGTAGTATACCTCCATGTTTTACATTGTAGTGATTCATCCATTATCAATTATACTTTTATATATTCAATCTATACTTGTGTTTATATAGCTTCTAATAACTAGCTGCTTCTACTACATTAGTTGGCGTAGGATATGGGACACACAGATCACCCCATATCTGAAAGTGAACCCTTACCAGCCGGCGACGTTCCTGCCTCCCACCAACGGTGATTCCTGTATTCACCGGCGCCCTCCGTCGGTTCCATTCCGTTTCTTTGGCCTGACCCATGTCGCATCCCGTCATCGCAGTCCTCTGCCACCCTCGAGCTTCCAAACCATTCGATGCATGTATTAACTTCCTCCGTCTACCTCGCCTTGACCATGACCATCTCGCCCTCCTCAACTCCCCCCTTGTTTCTCTCCACGAGCTCTGTAAACTGATCTGAACGCTGAGAAAATGTTGCTGAGCCCCTTCCTTACATGGGATTTGCAGTATATTAGTCGATCGGGTTTACAACTTATATCGTTGAACGGTCGGGTGACTTGTAGTATGGTCCATCAGAGCAGTCGGATGAGGACAGGAGACATTGAGAGGATGTGATGCCCAGACAGGCAGAAGTCTAGGAGATGCTTTGATAACACTTTCCTTTATTAATCTCTTAGGAAGGAGGGCCCTCTCTCTACCATGAAACCTTCAAACCTTGCCTTACCTTTGATTATGCAGTTGAAGCAACACCAAAGCAAAGCATAGGAAAGGATTACAGCACCAATTGCAAAGCTAATTGTTTCATATGATGAAGATTCTGTGGCACGAATTACAGGATAGGAGGTAGCGACGAGTGCTTCAGTAGCATCAATTGGAGCAGCTATTTACCCTAAACCAGAATAGAAAGAAGCAGGGTAAGTAGTAGTTGCAGGGACGAGAGGAGATCCATTCAACGTCTACAACTATCACCTCATGATTGATTCCAGGTAATTCCCCTCTATATAATCTATCAATAACCTGGCAATATTTCAAACACAATCCTCGTTTGCCTGATTCAAGTTTTATTGGCTTATCAGTCTGAAGAGACCGTCGACATTGCAAACACAAACCTCGTTTGTCTGATCCAAGTCTGATTTTAGAATGAAGATTGTCGCATTTCTGTTTGTGGGCAAAATCTGTTATTTTAAGGACATATCAGTAATAATGGATCTGAAAAGCATGACAAACAATGCTTTCCTCATGATAACCTTCAAGATTCATTTTAATATGTATAAAAATGGATGAAAGAAAAATGGAAAAAACATATTGAATTGTTTATCAAAATGGAATCCTTGAGCAATGAATATACAATGCGCTTATATCCAATAAGAACGTCAATCTTACAAAAATAATTTCATAAATTACAGTAAGGAAATCAGGAAATCAAGTTATATTTGTTGTAGCTTCATAAACATTGATAATATGATTTCAGAAGAAAGAATGAAGGTCTAAGCAAATCACTCTGCATGTATGATGGCACGCACATATTCGAAAATAGGGCTAGAAATAAAGACAAAACCTCCTAGTATGTTCAGAAGCCTGGTTCCTCATTCCTTGAGCTCAAGATAGGATCGGCCCACACTTCCCTTATTGTCAGGCCATTGACAAAAATGTCAAGCACACTTCAGGTTACGGTAGCCTTCCTGTTTCTACTAGTTCATACTAGTATGAATCCTTCAACTTCGTCGTGTGTGTGTGTTTGGTTCCCCTTAAACTTCATGAATCATGTCAAACCCAGGTGTGAAGAATGAATATCTAACTGCCCTAATTGTAAATTGAATGAGATAGTTGGATAACACCTTTTCCTCCGACATGTAATTGGAATTCAACTTTGTCCTGGAATACCTTGATTGTGTTGCCACATATTATAGAACTGTTTTACAACAGTGAAATCGAAGCTGCAAGCTATATATGAATTTATCTTGATTACTCTGACAACACTGGTTGAAATGCACTATGTTTTCCCAGTCATCTGAAGGTTGGAATTGGTGTAAATGTGTGATTGTGGGGATTACAGAGCCTATGACAGGACTGCGATTAGATGCAACAGGGCGGGGGCAGTCACGAACTTCGAGCCCAGTTTATATCAAGATGAACTAGTCGCAGAAGGGGAGACTGGAGGTATGGTTCTGGAAATTTCTTTTTTATATAGAAGAATATAATAAACTCAATTTGTCTTCTTGATATATACCAGAAGAGCACATGATAAACTAATTTCATCGAATATATTAAACTCATTATGTGCAGTATCGACATAATGGCTACAATAAGGTCAGAATAGCCCTTATTTACATGATGACTACAATAACCTTTTGAGTCATTGATATTTGATTTCTTTCTAAAATCCCAGTGGTTAAGAATGAATTCACCGACTCTAATTGTTCCAAATGTGACGGGATGGTTCACATTAGAATCCAATGTAAATTCACCAATCCCCATTACTCTGGTTTTAAAAAACATAATTTGGGAATGCACTATCTTGTTGATATGGGATGAATTATGATGATGTATCCTACCCGAAGCTATTTTTGGCAGCTCAATTCTTTTATTGGTTATACAATTTACAAAAGTTCAGACCTATCATCCAAGATGGCGTTTTGTAAAAATATCCAATTGTTATTTATAATAATGAAATTTGAATATGAATTTCATGATTTAATAATAAAAAAGTCGTATAAATATATTATAGTATGCATGTATTATCATTTTATTTTATGTTTTATATAAGAACTTCAACTTCATAAATGTATCAAAATTCTTAGTTAATTATTTGAAAACAAAAACAAATACAATTAGTCTTTGTTGCTTTTTCTACAATTTTTTTTTATTTGAAATTAAATTTTAGTTTGTATCTGAAATTAACCATTTCAACTTGAAATTTCTTTTCAACAATCCCTGGAATATCCAAAAGGTTTTTGCCATTAATTTTAAATTGATAAAAAAACAGCCCATGTGAATGCCATTCTATTAGGGTTACAGTTTTAATTATTTTATTTTTATTACCTGAAAGTGTGTGTACCAAGAAAACACGTGTTTCCTTATTCCCATATGATTGGGGAATTTTCATTTCCTCCAAAGACTAGAAAAGTCTATGTAAAACCTGTGCAATGTTTTCCCCACCAATGCAGCCCATGTGAAGGCCATTATATGATGTAGGGTTTACAGTGTGAATTATTCTTCTTCGATTGAAAGTGTATCAACAAGAAAACACATGTTATCATATTCTCCTGACCAGATGTACTCCCATAAGGTTGGGTTTCATATCCTCTAAAGACTTTAGAATAGTCTTTGTGAATCATGTGTATTGTTTTCCTTACCAATGCATTTGTAAAGGCTATAGTGGCCTTTTGGATTGTTTGATGTCATATTTTAATGTAATAATAACTAGAAATGTGAAATTTTTTAAAAGAATTCTTCGAGTATATTGGCAGGTTTTGGGTCTAAAATATGTTTATGTTTAGCACAAATTTGACATGGTATGCATTTACCCTCAAATAAACAAGTTTCTCACAAGGCAAATGCCTCAAGATGCTAAAAGAGGCGGAGCTTTGAATGGACTAGTCATGGTATTTCCAAACCATAGTCTAACTCCTGAGTGATTCCTCCACATTTTCCCTTCCGCATGCATTCTTCAATCCTATTTAAGCTTCAAGTTCTTCCCACACTTGAAGAATATAATGGCAATTAAGAAGCATATGAGATAGATTTTCCATATTCATTTTGCAAATAAGGCATCTTGTAGGCCCATTCCAACCACTTATTTGCATATAATCCCATGTTCTGACTTTGTCGTTAAGAGCAAGTCATTTATTAGTCTTTGCTTTGCATTGTTTGCTAAGATTTCACTACCAATTTCCAGAGCATGAGAAAGATCTTTTGCTATGGAAAGATTTTGTATTGATGCCATTAATTATTAGGCTGAAATACTTGGTTTACTTCGATTAGATTTAGAAAAGAGAACCACTATTAGCATTTTCATTTACTCTGTACTTGATGTTTATAGGTTAGTAATTAATCCATGTTTCAAAACCATGGGACCCACTTTAAGAGGAAAATTTCCATAAGTTCAAGCATGGTTGTTAAGATTGGTGTCTGAGAGTGAAGTTTCATATTCATCCAAATTTGTCCCCAAAGGTCCCCCAAATTATACATAAAATAGCATCATTTGGGTATGACAACAAAAAGGTCCCCCAAATTATACCGTGTTGGCATGTAGTAACAAAATCTAGTATGCACTCACCATCATCTTCATAGTGTCATAACAACTTTTGCAATGAAGCTCTCCCCGATTATGACCCTTATATATTCCATTTGATTAGATTGGAGAAAAGGGTTTCCCTTGTCTATTAGTTGGAGTCTATCTTGGTCGAGAGGAACCCATCCATATACATAATTTTTTCATTACAAAAAAGTGGGTAATTTATGTGGTGAGGGCTCGCCCACCTTATGGTCCTAATGTTCTTCTATGATAAGTTTCTCTAGTTGTGAGGGAAACTAGTCTATTTTCTAAGGAATCCATTTGTGTCATGCATTTTCTTGTCACTAATTTAGATCTACTCCTATAGATACCAATCCATTGGCATCTTAACTCCCAAACCTATGGATATGGTGATTAAATTTTTAGAAGAATGGCAATAATTAGGAGATTTGTTTAAGAAGGGGAGTTATATGGTAGTTAGATGAAAAGCACAATCGTTTTGTATATGATCACAACATTTTGTGCTCTACATTTTAACCATTGTGGTCTTCCTAGTGTGAAAACAACTCCTATAATGAAGCTCTCGTTCATTATGTTATTTAATGTTTTTCATTTTATTACAATAGTGATTGTCGTTATCTCTTTGTACCGGTGAGAGTGTAGATGGATCTCCCTTTGCCATCCTGATGTTATTATTCATAAGTTACTTTTCATTTGAATAAATTAGTTTATTTTCTAAGGAATCCCTTTGTGCCATACCATTTCTTGTCATAATATAGATATACTTTTAGATTTTCCAATCCATGGACTGCTTCATTCTCCAATCATGGATATGCCAAGTCCATAGACCAACAATCTAGACTTTGGTCCATATTATGTCTCATTTACCCAAGCACTTCATTAATTGGGAAAATGCTTGTTGAATACATTTAAACCCTCTTTAAGAAATATGTGTTATTTTTGCATTTCAATCTAGAGTGTTTCCTTTGTGTTTGTTGGCATTTGTTCATGCAAAATACATATGTCTCGATCTATGGGACCAATAAGATTTGAGATTGAGTCATCATGGGCTTCTAAATATTGGTGCACATATTGCATACCTTGTTCGCTATAATAATCTAACAAGCTTAGAGCTAATCAGAGAAACCAACTTATATCTATTGTCTTAATGTTCTCCCCATTTCTCAAAGAAGGCATTCTCACATTGAGCCAATGTACTAATGCTATTATACAGAAGACTTGTGAAGCAATCAATAGCTTCTTCCTCCGAGGATAATGCAAATAATTTCATAACTACATCAAGATGTTGAACCTTTGCTCTTCGTATCATGTTCATGAAAGAAAAGGTATATGTTGAACATTTTCTCTTCTTAAATGGTATATTTTTCTCAAATAAAACTTTGAAAACTTCTATAACATTGCACAAAAACCCATATTAGTGAATTTAGATATTACTTCATTTTTTTATAAAACATGGTTGTTTTGGTTAAGAAACAAAACATATTTTAATTTTCTAACATGGTTGAGTATTTTTCCATATCTATTTCATATAGAAATGTTGACATGTGTGTTGCATTTGTGGGTAGACTATTAAAAGAAATGGTTTGAATGAAAAAGTGGACTACTATTATGGATTTATAAGTACAAGATCCACTTGGGAAAGACAATTTTTCCAGTGTTGATATGAATTGGAGTGAAGTCATGAAAGAGGATAAATCTATCAATCGTGTTGCATTAATTCCATATTCTAGAGTTCCTGACTTCATCAAGGGAGAGGAAATGAACCCAAATGCACCATCTAATTTTGTTCGAAGACTAAATAGGACGAACGATGACTTAGATATCAAAGGTTCAAATTCAACTAAATATTCAGTGTGAGTAACTACATTTTTGTGGTGTAAGCATTGTATATTTTTATTTTTGTTATATTTTACTTCAATTATAAAATTGGACAATTTTCATATGTATAGATATCGATGCTCAAATGGACCAAAGGACAAGAGGGATGGACCAAAACCTCCTATAAGAAAGCAACGACATATTCAAAAAGAGAGGATGTGAGTGACATTTTATTGTTAAGCAAATGGCATGTAAACCTGATGCTTCCATAATTACATACAATATGTATACACATGACGTAAAAAATGAATGGCCATGACATGGAAAGTTTGATAGATTTGTGGATCCAAGGGTGATGCATGCACCTCGTCTCTTCAGAGAAATGACATTGTTAGTGAAAACAATGTATTACATGGGATCATCTGTTGATATGGTTTATGAACGACACATGTTGGAGGTTAGAGAAGGCTTGTTCAACGTGGAAAATGAAAGCACTAGAGATAGATTTTTGACACGGAGAGATGTCATCAACATTTTTAATCGATTGGGTAAAACCAAATTTCAACTTAACAAGAATGATTCAATAAGTGCGAATTTATGGTACCAACAAGATCAAAAGTCATTTTTTTCTACCAAACCCCTCAGGGTGAGGACATGCCATTTATCATTAGTATTCAAACATAGTGGATGTTACATAATATGGTGAAATATGTGCACAATAGTATTATCACAATGGACTCAACATTCAACACAAACAAGTATAGGGTGAGTATTCATTTAGACATTTTCCACATACGTACAATTGTTTTAATTTTTAGTTTTTATATTTAGTGGTATTTAATATCGACATTATAATTATCTGAATACATATCAATTGTATACCCTACTCGTGTTTGACAAGCAACAAAATGGAATCCCTATTGCATGGGTTGTGTCATCTCGAAACAGGTCATCTAACATCTCATTGTGATTGTACAAACTTATGGATAGAGGTCGACAACTTAAATCCAAATGGACAGTGAATACGTTTATGACAGATGATGTATTGGAAAAAATTGATGCAATATGGTATAATGGCTTGCACTTAGTTAAGATGCTTCCACATTTTTTTCTTGGTTCACTAATTCATTTAAGACAATGTTCTTTTTGCTACATCTAGATCTATTACAGGTTGTCGAGTTTTTCTATGTGCATGGCATGTTAGAAGAGCTTGGTTGAAAAACGTGTTTAGGTTGTCTAGTTGTGAGGATATTGGAAGGAAAATGTTTTCAACATTTGGTGCAATCATGAATGATTGTTGTGATACAAACTATGTTGTCCAATGTTTGGATAACTTTTATGATGAATTTAGAAATGAGAGTTTCTTGGATTATTTTTCAAGGAATTGGATGTACAACCAAAAATTCCGTAAGAACCCTTTTAACTTATTCAATTTGTTGTAAACACATTATTTGTTGAATATTGTACAAATTCCATATCTTTTTTTTTTGCAGATATGTGGGCAAAAGGTTTTTGAAACTCTTGTCATTGCAACCAGGAAACCAACAATGCCATTGAGGCATATCATTGTTTTTAAAAACAAATTTCTTCTGTGATCGTATATGAAAATGCCTACGACAAATGGATTGGATTGTATACACTTTGCTTAAAAGGGTGGAACTCTATTATTGGAATGTGGATCGTCTAAAGAAAGTTGCTTTTATAAATAACTACAAGTTGGTGCATATTGTAGAGACATCTATTGAAAAGGATAGAAATATTCCCGATGAGCATTGTGTTCCTCATGATCAATTTCAAGATTCTTATTGGGTGCAAAGCCAATCACCCTTGAGAAAATATCTTGTGGTTTATCCAAGCCATAACTTTAGTTCATGTGATTGTGCATGGGCTATGAGAGGCAATATTTATAAACATGTCATTAAAGTGAGCATGTTGCAAGGATATGACTCTATGGATGTACACCAATTAGATATGTCGAATGTTAATGTTGATGCAATGGGTGGTGGATTTCCAATCATGAGACATGATTATCCCATTGAGGAAAATCAAGACATTGATATTGTTGCCTCAAATGAAAATGTTGATAATATCATCCATGAGATTGATGAATGTGATATTGGGATATGTCAAGAGATTTTTGATATATGTAGTAAAAAAATTCAACAAGTAATGGTGCAACCTCCACATTTTGTTTCAAGGGCATTATTGATGGAGGATCTTGTGGATAAGTTTGTTTCCGATATGAATGAGCGACGCATCAATGATTTTGATTTTAACTATAATGACCATGAACAGAAATTGAAGCAAAAAAAAAAATTATTGAGCCCTAATAAGAGGTCCCGCCAATGACAAACTAAGCGTCCATTGCTACAAGACTTAAATGTGGATGTACCAACATATGAATCTTTCAACTTTCCTTTGACCGGTGCACAAAGATTAAGCCTTTGGATGTTGTGCTTAGACAAAGCCTTGGATGTACACAGTTAAATTTGAAGTTATTTAGACCCAATGCAAATGCTCTATAGCCATGTTCTGTAAATGTTGTAAAATGATGCATCTAAAGGTAAACTATACCACTTAGTTTGTTATCTTTGCATAAATATTGTTGTTATTTACAAATTGTATACTCCATATTATAGAATCGTATAAAAAGATTTTAATTGTTGCATGGCCTTCATTTGACGGTATTTATTGATTTACGGAAGGGAAAATATTTAAATGTTTCAACACCTCTTTCACCACAAGAAGTGGTGAATGATCACCGTGCCAACCTGCCAAACATTAATTGAATGGATTCGAGGTAAGGTATGATTCATATTGCCATCTTACCTGATAGCAAGGTTCAATTTCCAAAGATATCACTTATAGATAATAGTTTAGTAACAAGCTTTGTGTTATATCTTCAGCTTCTGCAACTAGAAAAAAGAAGTGGGATATTGCTCGCATACAACCAAAACCCCCCAAAAATATTGTAAGGTCCTACATTTCTTTAGAAGGTCCTAAAAGGTCTCACGTTAGTTTTGGAGTGCATCTTTATTTGTTACTATGTCAAGAACATGTGTTTTCTGTTTTAGGGGTTGTTGGTAAATGGCCCTATTTAGAACAACCACCATGTCTTAGTTAACTAGAGATATCACAAGATGGAATAACAATTTCTTTCTAAGATGGCATAACAAGTTATTATAGGTAAACCCTGTGCTCTCCACTATGTAAACCTCATGCTTTACTCATGTTTTAGGCTACTTCAAGGCCAAGGGATGCTTCTTTATCAAGTCTAGGGTAATCTTAAGATGTTTAGCTTTACCAAATATATAGAGGTGTGTAGAGGAGTTAAGCATCCTACAAGATAACTTCAACATTTGAATGTAAAATGATCAAAAGATAAAGGTTTCATACCCATTGCTTAAAATAAAATATTTGTGGACATAAGAAAATACAACTTATAGAAATAAAATTTACCAATGTACCACAAAATATCAATGACCAATCTGGATTAAAGTGTAATGTCCCCATTTTTAATAATTGCATAGCAGGACAATTCCATCAATCCTCTTATTTCCCTAGTTTGGATGGATACATTTGGAATTTTAATAAGGGAGCTAATAAATGATGTTCATACATTAGAATGGAATAAATATTTAATAATGGAGCTTATTAAATAAACACAAGAGAAAATCGAAGTGGCAATGGAGAATGGAGACACATGGAGACTGTTAGAATAATCAACCCATAGTTAGCTACCTTAGACATTAATTAATCCAATTTTTGTCTTATTTGCCTAGTTTCCATATTCCACCTTATGCAAGTTGTCCTCCACACATCCATAGTGGTCAAACTTGCTAAATTTGAGTCATGGAGCGCTTGGGAAACCTCTTGGAATCAAATCTACTTTATTCCTAGCCTCCCTAGCGCATGTCTACTTTTTCTACTTTATTGCCTGCTTTTTCTGAGTTTTAAGGCAATTGGGAAAGTTTGACTAGGTGAAGTTAACTTGTTTTTGTCCTCAACATCCTCCACTCTTTTCTCCTATGAAAAGCATGTATGAGTTGTCCTTCCACCACCTATTAGCTTGCCTAATTGATTTTTCCAATTCTTGAGCTCCTAGACAGTTTTGGAAACTACTTTATGCACCTATGGGGGATTTGCTTAGATTTAGTAAGCCTGCTTTTGACTAAATTCGAATGGCATCTTCATGCATTCGAATCTCTCATGTAATTATTTATTGTGGCAGCCTATGACTTCACAGGGTTGGCTATTGTACACTTATTCAATACAGATTAGTGTTCTGCTCCATATTCAGTCTCCTTTTGTGAGTAATTTGCATGTGTAATTGGTAATTGTTGTGAGTGTAATTGTTCTAACACCTGGGTTCAATTTCCACATGGTATTAGAGCCTTTGTAGATTAATTTCTCTCCTTCCAATTTGTTTTGCAGGTTCAACATCATTGACTGGGAGCATTCTGCTGACTGACGGGACAATTTTTGAGCTATGGATCAATCTCAGAAGATCATCTTGACTCCATTTAACTTCTTTGAATGGAAAGCAGAGATGGAGATACTGTTGAGAGCGAAAGGCCTCTACAGAGTGACTATGGAAACAGAAGCAGAGCCCAATGCAGCTGCAAGAGAAGATTATATGAAACCACTTTGAAAGTGGTAAGGACTTTAAGAACATCACAGAGAATGAAAAGTTTACAAAGAACTTCTCCAGACCGTAGAATATTCTAAAAGTCAACATGCAGAAAGCAAGTGTTGAAGATTATAAAAGGAAAGATGAGATTTTTCCTTCTGCAAAGAATTTACACATTTGATGTGTTGTGAAAAGTTTTATATGATGGATTACAAATCCATGGTTTCTATTTTAAGGGAAACTACTTGTCCAAATAGGTAGCTTAATGTATTTGATACATAGAATACGTATTATATGTTGTCCTATCTGGGTATTTTTTTAGCCTGAGATCAACTATGTAAGTTGTGGCTAGTACTATAGAAGCAAAAGTGTATTGCGGCTAGTACTACTTGTCGAGAAGCAGTGTGGCTTAGGAAGCTACCTGCTGGGTTAAAAGGTTGAATCTACAATCATTCACTGTGACAATCAAAAGTTGTAACAAGCTTTCCAAAAACCTCGTGTTTTATGTTAAAACACATTGAGATGAAGTATCACTTCATCAGAGACATAGTCCAGTAAAATAAAACTTCAGTACATTACTACTTAAGAGCAAATTGTAGATGTATTAATAGAGCCTCTGTTAGTGACAAAGTTCAGGTGCTTCTGAGACAAGCTTAGCACGGTAGAGAATGCCTACCTCGTTGGGAGGGAGTGTTAAATGTACAACATCACGAGTCATTATCCAAGCCAATCTTGTGCAACCAAGATTGGACCCCATGTGTTGAGGTAGAGAGACTGAGTTGGAATCGGTAACTTGGAGTAGATTCTTGATCTAGACTCAAGGATAACTAATCCTTTCAATTATAAAAAGGTTATTCCTCATGAGTTGAGGTGAATGCTTTGATTTATCAAAGTGATGATGTTGTAAAGTGTTGTAGTACAAGGCTCGGGACTTGTGTGTGTATCAAGTCATGATTCTCATGTGGACCTCTAGTTATAGAGGCAATGATTCACATATGGACCTCCAGTTATGGTAGGTACCCATGGGGTGGGCCTCCAATTATACAAGTATATGCTTTACATGTTGAAGCATTAATGTTGTGTGATATATTATTGACCATGGTCACTAGATGCTATTAAGTCTCCTCTAGAGACTAGCCACCTCTAGAGATAATTACTTTTGCATATGATCATTTGGTTCGTAGTAATATTTTATGATCATAGCATATGACAAATATTCTTAGTATAATTTGATATGATAGATAATTAAAGTTAACACATATTGACCATGCAATAAAGATAAGAGATAAAGAGATAAAGCATATAGAACAAGATAATTCAAATTGCACATGAGATGAATTCAGTTGACTAAGATGAACTTGAATTATTAATCTTTAGTTAAAGCTTCAATTAATGTAACAATGTATGCATCAGTTAAATATTGTTGGGCTTCAGTTAAAACCACAATATATGCCTCAGTTATTAAAGAACTCTCAGTGGTCACTTCAAGTAAATCAATGAGCATGATTTCAATTAATAATAGTTAACTACGCGTCAATAAAGATGGACTAGTTAACTAAAGTGTTTTGTATTGATTACACTGTAGTTGAACAAAAAGACGACACTTCAGTTAATGAAGTGTTTGCATGATGAAACTTGAGTTAATGCATTACGATACTTAAGTTAGCACCCTAAAGAAGTGGTCATGCATTCAATTAGATGGTGCATTCACTCTAGAGTCAGTTAATCATTAGTTAATGTCAAATATGAAATGCATGGCACATATGTTATGCATGATGAAGAATCTAATGTACCAAATTAATTATCCATGAAGGAAATTCACAGTTTTGGTGCAAGTGGTGCATTATTCTCATGCAACCATTCACTATTATTTGCATTCCAGTTATTTTGACTTGTTATTAATGTGTTCGACAAATCGCAAGTTCATGCAATTGATCGATATTCTCTATTGCTCAGTATTCTCTCTTATGTTGCACCTGGGGTGTCGAAAGCAATCTGCTATTGTCTAAAAGACATTATTTGCAATCTATCATATTATACTCTGAATATTTGCTAGGGTTTTTCATCCTCATTGTTTTGAGGGTTTTCCCCATGGTACATCTTGTGTTGTGGTTTAATGATTTATGTTATTGAATGTTCTATTGATTCCAATGTTCAATATTTCCACACATAAAGTTTTAAAGTTCAAAGATATTCATATTTGCTCAAAAATCAACATGGTATCAGAGCTTAGGACGTGAAGGATTTGAGTTTTGCAAGCAAACTAGAAGCCTACATAGATCCAGAGGAGTTGAGCAAAAATTTTGGGAGCTATGGCATCGATCTCTGTTCAATTGGAAGACCGTCTTGAGGGCACTTCCAATTTCAATACTTGGAAGGTGAGGGTGTCCCTCTTGCACCACACTATATGTTGCTCCTCTCCAGTAAGGAACAATTCATCAACATATAGAACCAAGATCAGAGGTTGGTTCTTCACAATCTTGAAGTACGAGTTAGGGTCATCTTCACTCTTGGAGAAGCCCAATATTTAAAGATAGTTGTCAATCCTCGAATACCAATCCCATACAAGGCTTTCTTCAGTTGGCATACACGGACTCCTTCCTATCGACTACAAACTCCTCAAGTTGTTGTATGTATACCTCCTCCTCAACTTCACCATTGAGGAAGGTTTTCTTCACATCCATCTGGTGAATCTTACACCCTAGAACTGAAGTAAGTGAAATCATGACTCAAATAGTGGTGTACCTAGCCACAGGAGCAAATGTCTTATATTCACAGTTTATTCCTTCTTCTTGTGAGAAACCACAGACCACAAATCTTGCTTTATCCTTTTCAATATTATCATTGGTTTCATGTTTGATTTTATAAATCCACCTGGAAGTTACTACAGACTTCCCTTCAGGTTTAGGAACCACTTGCTAAACATCATCCTTCATGATAGATTTATATTTTTCTACCATGGAATATTTCCATACTTGTTGGTTGGAAACTTCCTCATAGGTGGAAGGTTCTGAATCATTGATGTGACTCATATGTGCTCCATATCCTAAATATGTTTCAGGTCTCCTTCACACTCTAGATGTACCTAATGGTGCTCCATGATTTTCAGCCTCTTGTAGAATGTCTTGGAACCATGAAATCTCCTCTTAACATGAGGTTCATTAAGATATGTTTCAACTAGTTCTAGTGGTTCTTCAAGGTTAAGCGAATCTAAGGAATATTCTGGCTTCTTCCTCTCAACATATGAATGAGGAGAACTAGAACATGGATCCTCTATCATGGGAGTCTCATGCTCCTCCATATCTAAATCATTAAAGTTATTTAGAGCGCTTAAGGGCAACCTCTTCATGGAATGTTACATCTTTTCTAACTTCAATGTGCCTTTGACTCGGTACATAAATTCTATAAGCTTTGGAGGATTCTCTATATCCAACAAATGTCCCTTTCTTTCAGGATGGCTCCATATTTGTCCTTTTCTCTTTTGTCACATGAATGTAAATAGGACAATTGAAAATATTCAAGTGTCCAACATCTGGTTTTTCAATAGTGAAAACTTCTTCAGGACTAGTCTTCTCTCCCAGGATGGAATGAGAGATTTTGTTCTAGATATAAATAACAGTGCCAGAGGCTTCTTCCCATAGGGAAGTGGGAAAATCTTGATCCCAAGGTAGGTCGGCCCCAGTCAAATTGTCAAGTCGGCCCCAATAATTTTTCAATATAAATAGGAGGCGCCCCTCCTCATTATTTTATCCACTCACAGTAAGTTGCTCCAGTAGAAAAGGTGTGTTACTACAGTCAAGGAGAGTGTTTTATGGGGTTGTAATTTAGAGATAAATTTTCTTTATCTTTCTTCTTCTATATGCTCTCAAGAGCTATTATCTCATCACAAAGATTTGTTGGGTTTTTCCCAATTGGGTTTCCCAGGATAAATTATTGTGTTCTTTGCTTCTTTGCTTTGTCTTTCTTCTAGAGATCCTATTTGTATTTGTAATTAAGTTATACTTCTATAATCTTGTAAAAACTAACATGGTATCAAAGAAGTTATAGAAGAGGCCATTCTCGGAAGCTATGGTTTGACCTTCCAAGGCCATCCCTCATCTCTTCATTAGAAAAAGAGTTGTGGAAACTTCACTCTAGGGGAGGCGCATATTTTGGTGGAAGCAGAATCAAATTTCGAGAAGTTTACATTTTTTACTGGGGGACATTGCAGGAAGAAATTAGGATTTCAAGTTTTGGAGGCTTCTCGCCATTATTTTCGCTCGGCCTCATCTTCCCTCAACTTGTATTCATAGGGAACATTTATCTGTGTGGTTGGTTTCTTTAAATTCAAAAAAAGCTTATGTTTGGCCTAACTCCTGCTAGGGTTTCTTGTTCATATCTACATACATGATGAATGGAATGAAGGTTGAAGATCGTCTTGATGGGGATAGAAAATTCATAACCTATAAGACTAGGGTTCTTCTCATCATGGAAGAAAATTATCTCTTGAAGTTTGTAAATGAGAAAGTTCCAAAACCAGAAGCAAAAGAAGACAAGTCCCAGTGGAGGAAGTGTGATGCAAAAGCAAGAAGGTTTCCGGTGGAATCAGACAAAGATCACCTGGTTCCACAAATCTCAGAAAAGAAGGCAGCTAGTAAGATGTTCAAGACCTTGAAGAAGTTATTTCAACACAATAGCATTAATGTGATTCTCACATTGAGGAACCAACTGTCAAATATAAATATGATTAAGTATGAATCTATTGCCTATGCCAAGAAAGGCAAGGGGAAAGGAAGGAAGTTCCACAAACATGAGCACCAAGCTTGGATACCAAGTTCTTCTCCAGATCGTAGGAAGGATTTATCGCAGATACGATGGCATAAGTGCAAGAAATATGGTCACTATGCAAACAATTGTTTTAGTGCAAACAAGAGGAAACATGAAGCCTCAAGCGCTGATATTGATGAAGACACTCCTCCCATTAGTCAAGGAATTATGATCGTTCACAGTTCTTCTTCTAGTACTCTCCATACTGAAGAGATGATATGAAGATCCAAACTGTGATTATCTTCCAGCAAGCATATGAATATTAGCAAAATCTAGCTATGGAATCCCAACATCAAAACAACAAAAGGTAAGCATTTGATTTTACATGCTCTGGTATATTATATTTGGTTTCTTTGAATATGTTTTACATATATCTACATTCCTAGATTCACGAAGTGGTTTAGAATGTGATTGTACTGATGAACAATAGGATTATGTAGTATTTGCTATGTACATGATTGTTTAAATAGCATATCATGTTGCACAACATTCCATGAACCCATCTAGGATGAAACCTCCTTTATAACATACTTAGAGTAGTACACACTCTTGATGGTATGCTATAATGGAGACCATAAGCATACAAATAATGGCCATATGTGTGTTGTGTCGAAGCATTGACTAAAAGTTTTCTACTTTATTGGATAAATGATTATTGATACACTGATTATGAGATGTTGTTAACCATATGAGATTTAACTTGTAGGGAATGCCATGATCTACAAGTACAAGTGATATAATTGATATACAGATGGATTGAAAGCGAAAATCCTCTAAAGGCATCACTCTCGGGCCTAGAATGATCTCAAGTAGAGATTTGGTGATTAGAAGCGGAAGGCTTCTACGGATGTTTGTCTATCTGCTACTTCAACAATTATGGAAAGCAATTTCTTTCCAGTCAGAGTCATAGCAAATGCATTATGGAGGAAAAAAATTACTCAGCCAATTTTTGAGAGACAAAGGGAGTTATCCCTTAAAGATGAGGATCCTAGTCTATTGAATATGATAGAAAGCTTATGAAGTCTTCCTAAGTCAAGGAAGAACAAAGTTAATATCCTAAGCAGACCAAGTATGATGGCGGTGACTACACTGATGACACTGTTGTCTTGATTCAGACAAGAAAGTTGAAGGATCCTTGATGAACCGGGTCGTCACCGGGATGGATACTTACTTCTATCATATGGACACATTCATGTGCCCAAGGATAAAAGGACAAAACTAGAACCTTCAGGAAAGAAGGGAACATGTGTGGGATATAATGAGTCTTCAAAGGCTTACAAAATGTACATCCTAGGATCGAGGCAGATCGAAGTCAATAGGGATGTGACCTTTGAAGAAGAGAATGGCTATCTGGAAAGGAAGAGGATTTTATATGGAGATCGATGATGATGAAGATCGATGACAATTAAGAGAGGGTATGAAGAAAAGCTGAACCAATCGATCCCATTGATCCAGTTGAGGTAATTGATGCTCCCACAGATATGGCAATACGTTGAAAAAGACCTAGATGGGCACAACAAACATTGCAGGATGCAAAGGGGCATGAAGCTCCACATGGAACCCACTAGGAAAGCAAAATACCTCAAAGGTTCTCGAGTTATGTAGCATTGAGAATTCACATCATTAACTTAGAGCCTCACGTACGAAGAGGCATCCAAACACCAAGTTTGGAAGGATGCCATGACGGAGGAATTCTAGTCCATCATGAAGAATGACGTATGGGAGGTTGTACTGAGACCTGAGGGGAAGTTAGTAGTGACCTCCAAATGGGTTTTCAAGATTAAACATGGAGCATTTGGTAGCGTGGGAAAAAACAAGGCCAGATTTGTTGCCAGAGGATTCTTTCAGAAAGAGGGAATTTACAATGATGAAACATTTCCCATGTGGCTCGATATACTTCCATCATAACCATCATTGCTATTGCTTCATCTATGGGATGGAAGTTGCATCAAATGGATGTAATGACCGACTTCCTCAATGGTATTATCAAGGAATAAATTTACATTGAACAACTAGAAGGGTTTATTGTCCATGAGAAATATTATCACATATGTAAACTAAAAATGCATTGTATGGACTCAATCAAGCACCTCTTTCTTGGTATGGAAAATAGACAGATACCTGGTAAACTTGGGATTCACCAAGAGTGATGCACATCCTAATCTTTAATACAAGATTATGGATGATGAGCCACTAATTTTGGTCCTGTATGTGGATGACTTGTTTCTCATTGGAAATGAGAAACTAAATGGATGGTGTAAGAAGAATCTTGCCTCTAAGTTTGAAATGAAGGACCTCAGATTGATGCATTACTTCTTAGGATTAGAAGTATGGCAGAGGCAGAAAGAAATCTTCCTAAGTCAAGGAAAATACACCATTGATATTTTGAAGAGATTTAGGATGTTCAGATGCAAGTCCATGGCTATCCCAATGGATGTAAATTTCAAGAAGTTGAAGGAGTCTACTTCAAATTTTGATATGATTGATCCCACTATGTATCTCCAGTTGATTGGATCTACGATGTATCTGACAAACACCAGACCAGATATATGTTTTGGTGTGAATACTCTCAACCAGTTTATGAGTGATCTAAGGCAAATTCACTGGGTTTCTACAAAACATGTTCTCGGATACTTATGTGGCAGTGTGGGATATGGTCTAAGATATGCTTCAGGATGTGATATGATATTGGAAGGGTTTTATGACTCAGATTGGGTCGGTAGTGTTGCAGATAGAAAGATTACTTGTGGATGTTGCTTCAGTTTGGGATCTAGAGTGATTTCTTGGTGTAACACGAAGCATACCTCAATAGCACTTAGCACCACAGAGCCCAAGTATATGGTTGCTAGTGCAACAACTTGAGAAGTAGTATGGCTTCGAAAACTCCTTGTTGGATTATTTTGTTAGATTCTAGGACCAACTATGATTCACTATGACAACCAGAGTTGTATACAGATGTCAGCGAATCCTGTATTTCATGATCAAACGAAGCATATAGAGATTCTATATCACTACATTCATGATATGGTACATAAAGGTGCGATCGAGTTACAGTATGTTCCAACAGATGACCAGACTGCAGATATTATTACCAAGCCTCTTCTTAAGACAAAGTTTGAATACTTTCGCAGAAGAATTGGATTACAAGAAAATGCATCCCTCGTGGAGAGGGAAAGTCAATACTGATATCTATGATGCTTTCACACTGGTGCCTCTACTTGTTCTAAATCTCATCTTGGTATGGGAGAAATCCCATCGCCATTGTGAGACAGGAAGGTAGCAGATGGTCATGTACACTAATGACTACTATATGTTCTGAATCTCAATTTGGTGTTATTTGTAGTATTCCCACCAGCTCTTGAGATGAATCGGTAGTAGATGGTCGTGTACACTGGTGGCCTATGCTTGTCCTGATCCTTAGCCTGGTATCGGATAAATCCCATCAACATCTTGAGCCAGGTAGGACATAGACGGTCGTGCACACTGGTGACCACTATATGTTTTGATTCTAAATATGGTGTTCTTTGGAGTATTCCCACCAACTCTAACATAAACTGGTAGTAGATGGTCGTGTACACTAGTGACTTCTATTGGTCCTGGTCCTTAACCTAGTGTCGAATCACTCCTTTCCAGTCTTTAGTGGAGTAATCATTAGGGTCAAATTATCTTTCACATAATCATAAATGACTCTCTTTGCTTTGGCTTGATTTTTCTTTAAAGTAGTGCACCCAGCATTAGGAGTAGGCTTTTCAACAACATTGGATACGTATCCATTTAGATCGTGCTCTTCCGGGATGTTCATAATTTTGGCCTTTTAAGTATTGAAGTTCGAAGTTCCTTCAAGTCGGTCTTCTGGTCTTACTGAGATTGAAGCCACTATTCTTTAAGTATTGTGATCAAGTTCTACCACTCAGGATCAATTTAGGCTCAAGCTTGACTACAAAACTTAGCTCATTCACACCCTGGGCTCTAATACCATGTTGAATTTTGTTGAACTTTGATATTTTGATCTTTAAATGTGAAATTATTTAGTGCTTGAAATCAATGAATCAATCATACACATAAGCATTCACACATAACATAGTATGTACCCTATGGAAACCCTCAAAACAATGCGGGAGAAAACCCCAACAAATCTCCTTAACACAATGATAGAGAGAAAATAATGGATTTTATAATTTCATATTACATTTGGCACCTCTGGTGCAAGATAAGAGAGAAATCCAAACACCCTCGGTGATGATTACTTCGCAAGAGAGAAGAGAGATAGATATCAGAAGTCTGCAATGTGTCCAAGACATTACCAATTCTATAACTGAGGTCTCATGCAATAAAGAGTGTATGCTTGCATGGAAGAAATATGTCTCATGCATAAGGTAGTGAATGCCTGCATGGAGAATTTGCTCTACACCTTGATCTTCTCAACCTTGCATAACAATTACACAATACCTTTCATTATTGGCATGTATCTTTGCTAAGACAAGGGGGTGGTGGATAGACTGAACGTTCCAAGAATGAAAACGCAGACAAATAGCAGGAGGAAATTGTTTCTTATACAACTTATCTGTAGCCTGAGAAAATCCGCAATTACAAACCGCAGCGCGTAGATGGCACGACCATTCACCGGTATCCTACCACCCTTCAACCATCAAGAACAGGAAAGCGCCAACCACTAGTCCAAAAGTGTTGCGAGGGATCTCCATAGGGAGAATCCAAGAGATGGTTTGTTGACAAACATAAATCGGGATAGTCTTCCAATGGGAAGGGTGAGTCTTAATAAAACCCAGTGGAGTAAAATCATGAGCAAGCATGCAGGAATTTTTTCAACCTCTCCACCATATCGTCCCGTTCTAAACCATAATGGTCATAAACCCTGTAATAATTACCAATCCTTGAGCATTCGTACGAGCCTCCACCCAAAACATAAACCGCAACCGTTGTTTGTTGTTTGCTCAGGAGTGCAAACAAGATTTTTGTAATCGACGCATGGGAGATGCGTAATTAACGGAGGTCGGACAGGGGGTGGTGAGATGTTAGCACCGGGGACGATGAGCCTAGCCATGTGCCTCTCGACCACCCCCACAACCATTTGTGTGTTCACCCACCGTGGGGAGATTCAAATACGTGTTCACTCTTCTTTGTACTTGAGATTATACTTTGCATATCAAAGGAACATGATTTTGTTGATTAGGATGCTATGAAAGAAATAAAAGCTTGGAATGTACTTCACTTGCTAAGGAGATAATAAGCTCTATTTACAAAGGCAATATATCAACAAACCCTAAACTCTACTTTGTTCATCATTGTTAAACAAAGTGAGTGGTCATATTAAGGAGTTGCTCCTTACTTAAGGGTAGATTTTTTATTTACTAAGAAAACAAGCAATAAGCATGGCTCAGTCTATGAAACCAATGAATGATTGGGGATGTAACACCAAGAAAGATTGTGTGAAGACGGAGCAAAAAGGTAGAGCATAAAACATACCCTTCAAGACCATATTTGAAAACACAAAAAATTAACTAGTTATGGAGAAGCCATCTCAATCTGTAGTATTGTATTTTTAGATAGATCCATAAATAATGCTTTAGAGAAACTTCGATATGCCACTTCCAGTGCCACTCTCTACCATTAACTAGTTTGTTGTTATTGGTTCTTTTACCATCTTACTTTTCATGATCATGCCCCAATTCAATAAATCATCAAAGTTGGTTCAAGTTGTTCCAACAATTATATCATGTTGTCATAACCAACAATAGTATGGAGTAAGCTAAACACTATACCATTTGCACGTCTCCAACAAGTTTTGTCGGAATCTGACGTTTCGATTATTTGTTGAAATTGCAATTTTGTTGTTCAAATTGCAATTTTGATTGCAAAAATGGATTCAACGCCATTGATTACACCGGAGGCACCTCAATTATGCAATTCCAACAACCTAAAACTGCCATTTCAATCATTTCTACCAAAAAACTTGTGAGATATTTAGTTTAAATGGTATAGAGTTAAGCTTGCACCACAATAGTAGCGAGAACGCCAAATAATGTATATCATAAAAAAATACTCATTTGCATGAGTTGTAAATAGATTTTATGATGGATGTAATGAATTGTTTTTTAAGTAAATAAAGTTTATTTCATGTGCTTATGTGTATGTTTTTATTTTTGCTCTTTCTATTGTGGTTAATATGTTAGTCTTGAAAATTTTAATGGTTGAATTGTTTTCCAAAATTTATTCATTATGAATTACATTAGCATTAAACTCGTTTATTGTACTCTTCATTTTAATTCATAATTATTTTTCTTTATTGCTAACTAATTTTACAATAGAAGTTGCTTATTTTTTACATGATTATTTATACTTATAAGTAATGTTATGAACTTTATTTTATTGATTATTATTTTGTTAAAACACCTTAAAGTAATTAAACATTTAATTTCCTTTCATGTTTATATAAGTAAATTAGTCTATATATACTCATGTATCTCATCCAAAAGTATTAAACTTAATGTTTAAGGGACAATACTAAATAACATTGATAAAAACCTATTAAACTTACAAATATATATGAGTTAATTTTGAAGGGAAATGATTCTCCGTACTTTGAGTACACTCATGTATCTCATCCAAAGGTATTAAACTTAATGTTTAGGGGACAATACTAAATAACATTGATAACAACCTATTAAACTTACAAATATATATGATTTAATTTTGAAGGGAAATGATTCTCCGTACTTTTGAGTACAAGGCTTGAATATGTTTATGGGAAGAACTTGTCATACATTTATTATGTTTAGTGGGTGTGAAGAGGGTTATTTTTAATATGTTTAGTGGGTGTGAAAGGGGTTATTTTATTAAAAGAATATGTTACATATTTATTATGTTTTCAATAAGGGGATATATATGAATAGCTCAAGGCGATTATTTGGAGTAATTTGTAATAATTTTAAAAAAATTATGAAAGTTAGATTAAGGTTGTGTATTATTTAATTCTATTTTTATTTTTTTAGTTTATTAAATGTCTATTTTTTAAGATTGTTATTGGTTTAGTGGAGATGACGTTGCCTTGGGTTTGGGTTAGTGCCCCCACAACCCAGCTGCTGGAGATTATTTAAATTTTGATTTTTCTGGCTTCTTATTTGTCCATATAAATGACCTAGGCCTGAGACTTTGTGTCCCAATACCGGGGGACTAGCTTGAGTAAATAGAAAATAATCATTTTGTACCAAACATCCTACATTATGTGAACGAGAATAAGGTGGACAAACTTTTGTTCCAGTGGAGACCGTGAACACACTGTTTAAACCACAAATGTCTTTTCAAAGAAACTAAAGGGCTTATCCAGTGCTTATCTTCATGGATATTTGCCATGTTCGATGTTTTGATGAAATTAATAGGAGTCTCTGAAACCGTATTCGTGGTGACTCCGAAGGCATCTGGGACCGAGGATGTGTGTAATGAGGGTGACTTTACATTTGATTCTTCTGCATTGTTCATTCCACCGACAACAGTGTTGTTTATAAACTTGGTAGCCATTATTTCGGGATCTGTACGATCCATGGCAGGTAAATATGACATGTTGAGAGACAAGCTATTTGCAGAGTACTTGTGCAGCGTTTGGGTGGTGATAAATCTGTTGCCATTTGTCAAATGATTGGTGAGAAAGGGGAAGCGCGGCATCCCTTGAAGTGTAGTCATAAAATGAGCAGCGTTAGCTCTGCCAGCATGGTGGGTATATTCTGAATATTTCTGATAGAACGAGGGACAGATTGTATACAAGTTCTTCAACAAAACTATATATACTGGCTTTTTGGTTTAATAACACAGGTTATTCAAATTGTTGTCAATATCTTTAAAAGAAGAAATTGAAAGCTTGCTGAAAGTAATTTTTTGTTGGTACTTAAGAAAAAATATATTTTGCCTTTATTGTTTACTGTTAAGAATTTTTAAGAAAGACTACCCGTATACGAAGGAAAGAATAACAGAAAAATTATTTTTCTTAGGGATCTTAAATTATTATTTTTCTTTCCATTGAATGTCAATGAAGTTACTTCATGTGAAATGTTTCAGGCTTGTGCATTTTTGTTTAGTGAATTTTTGCTATATACTTGTTATATTTGGGTTAATTGTGTTAATTTACTAAATAAAACTTAAAATTAAATAATTAATTATTTAGAATTATGAGCTTTCCATTGGAGATTGAAGTGCAACAATAAAGCCTCCTACATTGTTATTTAAATAAAATTAATTATTTTATTTTGACGATGTAAGATTAATTATTAAATTTTGGTGTGGGACAAGAGCATTTATTTACACATAATATAGGCTTTCCATTGGATTGAAGTTAATTCATCAATTAGTTCACAAGTCAAACATTAAAGTCATGTGAATTGTCATGTGATTTTCCCATTTCCCATTAGGTTCTTTGTTATTTGTACTTTTAAGAAGCATCGCGATTAGATTTATTGAGGCAATTCTTTGTTCGGGATCCATCTTCGTGAGGAGAAGCAACAAAACAGACTAGTAACAAAATGTCTTCTAGAGTAAGTTCCTTATAATCTTCTTTTGCTCTTTGCTTTCATGGTTTTCATGGCTTAAAGTTTGTGATAAAGAACCTTGATTTATTTATTTGCGTTATTTGTACACCTTGTGCATAAATTCTTCCTTGATTATCCATTGCAGATTATTAATTATGATGGCTATTTTGTTATCCAGTATGTGATTGGTCATTATATCGTCATACTGTTGAAAACATAGAATTCAAAATGTAGAGTTGGGCATGAAGAATCTCATTTTCAAATGCAAGAGATGTGAGATGGACTGAATTTGAAGATGAAAAGATATTGAATAGGGGCTATCTATGGAGGTTTTCATCAACTATCATTTTTCACAACTGCTCGATTAATCCTTAAACATTAACCTTAACAAAGCTGAAATATCGAACCTAAGATCTAGAATCCCCTAGCTAATTAGTAAACCATTTTTTCTAATATTTCTCTTTCTATGCAAATATTGATAAAGTTGGTGTGTCAGTTGGTTTGTGGTTCAAGTGTAAACTGATAGGAGTTGAGCTTACCTCAACCGGCTTAGGTTCGATTTTCATCATATTCGTGTTTGCACTCTTTCACATCTTCGTAGGGAGATTGACTGGACTCCCGCGGTGAATTTCTTTGAAAACAATTAGGTTAAAATAATTTTTGAGGTGTGTTGAAGGCAACTTCAAAGTTCCATATTATTAAAACTTTTCTTAAATTAGGTATTTATATATTTATATATGAAAAAATATTTAGTGGATTTTTCCCCTCCACCTTAGAATCCCATCTTGTATGAACTACCAGTCACTCATGCATGGCTAATAACTCCAAAGAGACTTCGTGAGAATTGATGTTGTGACCCCCAATCGAAACTGCACCTTTGGCATGATGGTTGAACCAACCAAACTATCCCTATCCCAAGGGGGCTATATATATTTGAGTCTGTATGGCAATGAAAGGAGACCACATTCATGTCTGATGTTATATATATTTTAAATTTTTCCACAGGGAAAAAAATAACATATTATATTTATTTCTAAGAAAGAAATTACAACACAACTAGTAAATGCCCCTGGAATCCCACAATCTTGAATTCTACCAAACTGTCGACATATCACTGATACATCCAGGGGTAAAGCCATATATATGACTTGTGGACAAATAGTCCATCAAAAAGAAAAACATGATCTATTCTACACATAAAGGGCAGGTATAACAAAAAAATCAGCCTTCACTATGCCCAGAACCATCAACATAAGGCTGTCCACATCCTCAGTATCAGAAGAATAGAAAACAGAACAGTAAAGGGGAATGGAGGGCTAGAAGAGGCAACTGCAAAAAATATATGCTTAAATCTTGGAAAGCCTTCTTGAGACTTGAGTCACCGTTGTATTTGATCAGAAAATCTAAAATATTTTAAAGGGAATTCTCCCTTCATTTCACACACTCAAGTGCATGTATTTGTGAGTATTTATTTTCATTACTTACCATGAAAATCTGCGTTTGAACTGTCAAACCAAACTTCCATAAATTACCCATTTAAAAATTATTTATAGGCATTAAACATGAATGCCAGGAGAGCCCACAATGGCTCCCTGAACATTCATTAATTATGTAATCTTTGTAGCGGTACCAGGTTTCGGGACAAGAGATGGCGATAATGGGTAAGTGTCAATAAATCTTTCCTTCCTTCAAAGATCAGTGTTCGAAGCGTCTGTCCATATAAATTAGTTAAACAACCAAGGTAACGCTTAATGTAAAGCAGTTTAAAGGGTGGAAGCGATAACATAAGTAAAGGTGTTATTCCTTGTAAATGGGTCCAAGGATTTGACTTGTAAACAACTCATGTATTATATATTATGCATATGCAATTTATTTTTAGAATTAGCTCTTTCTTTTTCTGGCTCTAAGTCTTTCAGTTATGGATATGGAAGTACAAAAAATTCTAAATAATTAAACCCATATTTGAAAAAGCAAAACATAGATATGCAAATCCACGTTTAACAATATGTGAGATCGACTGTATGGTATGGCGGCAATAATATAGACCCTATTTAAATTCTCCTTCCTATCAGCGTTTATGGGAGTGGGGATCTATTTACTATCAGCTATGGAAGTTTACTATCAGCTCTTACTACTCTTAGTATCAGCTAGGCTGTGGCTATATACTAGACAGACTTTCCCTCGGGAGGGGAGCCTGTCCAGTGCACACCGTTGGATGAGAAATCCGACGGTGTGCACTGGACAGGCTCCCCTCCCGAGGGAAAGTCTGTCCAGTATATAGGGCGCTCCGTATCAGCTATGGCCTATTTAAGTAACGAAAAAATACAGTTATGTGTCGTGATAATGTTTTTTTGAATTCCTCGAAAAAAATATCCAACTTATTGTCTAAGCCTAAATGGAGGCAATTGTAGCTTTGGCATCTCACCTATTGAAACGTCGTAAAATGTAATTATAAAATTAGGGTATGTTTTATTAAAAGGAGAATCTAGAAGGCCATTGCATATAGTGGATTGTAAATCAGAACCAGCCAATAAATAGCCATTGCTGGGAGAACCCAATTCTATGTAAATTTTAGCCCCCCAACTGCTATGGAAAGTGATTTTAGCCGATAAATATTCATTGTTG
This sequence comes from Pseudotsuga menziesii, assembly GCA_001517045.1. Lineage (NCBI taxonomy): Eukaryota > Viridiplantae > Streptophyta > Pinopsida > Pinales > Pinaceae > Pseudotsuga > Pseudotsuga menziesii. Next base: position 14,180 of record LPNX010929159.1, on the reverse strand, counting down.
GGATAAGCCAATTCTATGCAAATTTTGTCCCCCCAACTGCTATGGAAAGTGATTTTTCCTTTGGAGAAACATGACTATGAGGTTAACACCATTTGCTAGGGATAGAGTTGCTATGATTGTTGCCTTTCCTACATAATTCGTTCATGCAGAAGAAGAAGCTTTGAATATATTTATATTGTTTCCAAACCGATTTAAATTTGGAGTGAGACAGTAGTTATTGCAGTTTTATTAGGGTTTAAGGAAATTTGGATTGAGACCGTAGTTATTGCAGTGTTATTAGGGTTTAAGGATGGTTTGTGCTTAGTGACAAAGTAGGACATATGCCTATTAATTAAAATGTGTGTACTTGTTTTGGAGGGGCATATATTAGTGCGTCTGTTCTCTGCATTGATTGAATTTTGACGTTCCTGGGGTGTTAATGGGTGGGCAATGGTAGTTTAAGCAGGCGAGTCGTTTAAGGCACTTGGCACGATGGATATTAAAATTTGTAGCCATCTATAAATCAAATTATCCCTCTGGAAAAGTTGCGGTACGCCCAAAGCTATATTCTCCTCCAATTTCAATTTTTAACAATCTACGGTTAGTAATTAGTAATTGGAGTTTGATTCAACTCAGCAAAGGAAGATCGAAGAATTTGATATTTGGCATACTTCTAATTAGTAATTGGAGTTTGATTCAGCTCAATAAAGGCAGATGGAAGAATCTGGTCTTTGACCTGCTTCTTCAGTTTTCACCTCTGAGGTATTTCAATTTTCAAGCATGGGGGCGTTTCAACGAGGATGGCATTTAAATTTTAATGTGTTGAAATAAAGATTGCATGTTTATATTACAGTTCCTTACTATCGCAAGTGTGGGATATGGGTTTGATAATTAATATTTTACCCTTAGTTGAATCTGAATATTGTTAATCTGATAATTAAATCTTTACCCTTGAGTTGAATCTGAATATTGTTAGAGTACAAGGAAAATCCTACAACTGCCACATGAAAGAGAAGGCATTGTAAAGAATAATTGTTCGTTGTGAAAGTGTTTGAAGGCCTCTGGACAAATAAAAGAGCACCATACAACTCCTCATGCCCGTCCCGAGAAAGAAGATTTCAAAGTTTGAGAAATTAGAATTAAAAGGTTTATGTATTGGTGGTTCACCAAGAATGAGAAGTGGATCGATATTTGAGGAATTGGATTGTAGTCAAATGGAAGTGGAATATGTTAGAGAATAATGGTGAAATACCAATAAAATTTTAGTATATTGTTATCAAGTAGATTTATTTAGAAAATAAGTGGTTCCAGATCCGCTTCTTTAGGGGTTTGTTGAATCCATTTGTTCATTATAAAATGTATTTGATTTGCAAGTAATGCAGTGTGTATTTTGTATGAAGTCTTGTGCCTTAGCTTTGTGAGCTAATTCTTTCAATTTCTTATTCCGTATCAGAGCTGGATCTTTTGGGTAAACTTCCATATTTGATTTGCAAGTAATACAGTGTGTATTTTGTATGAAGTCTTGTGCCCTAGCTCTGTGAGCTAATTCTTTCAATTTCTTATTTGGTATCAGAGCTGGTATTTTTGGGTAAACTCCCTTATTTGGTATAAGAGGTGGTAGTTTTGGGTAAGCATGATTAACCTTTCAATGCCAAATATTTTTATTTTTGAATTGTTTCCATTGCAAATCTGTTTACTCTCAACCCTATGCTTTCTAATCTATATGAACCATATTCTCCCCATGCTGCACATAATTCAGAAATAGGGGTTATTGAAGCAATTCACTGCCATTTGCATGTGAATTGTTGTTTTGAAGTTTAGGGTTCAATTGTTTGCAGGGATGATTCGAAAGAACATTAATACACACGCCTCCATTTAATAAAATTTCCAAATATGTGCATTGAGCGATATTTAAATGGAATTGTCATTTTATTATGTTTTTCCACCACCATATTCTGAATGGTTTCCAATCAAGTTTGTATTATTTACATGAATGGTTTCCCTCACTTTATCATCATTGTTAATGCTTTTCCATATCATGAAGACTATGTTCCTTCAACATGTGGAAATTCCACCATCCAATATCCAAAATTGATTAAATCTCATTCCAACCAAATCACATGTCTAGCTATCTATTCCATTAAAGGTTGTTTTAAAATTACCTAGCAATAAAATCTGTGGATAAGTGTGGAAAGAATTAACAAGTGGTCGGTTAGTGTGAATGTGCGTGGAAAGAATGAACAAGTGGTTGGTTGGTGTGAATGTGTGTGGAAAGAATAAACAAGTTGTTGGTTGGAATGGTTGGAGTTCTGTTGGAAAAGTTTGTAGAGGTAGAAAATGATGAGAAAAACATGTCGAGGCTTACTGAAACACATACATTAATATTTTTAAAATATTTTAAAACTAGTATAGTTTTTACTGTTTAATGTAAGGAGCATATAAATGATAAAAACATAAATGGAAGAGAGCCAAATGCAATTTTCTTTTAAATTTTTTTGTTTAATGTAAGAAGCACATAAATGACAAAAACATAAATGTAAGAGAGTCAAATGCAATTTTCTTTTTAATTTTTTCAAGCGAAAAATGTTATATGTTCTTTTGAAAGTACACAACAATTTGATGAACATCACTGTCATTGTCAACCAACATCATATCAGAAATAATATAGGTTTCAAATCATGAGAAATAGGAATCAATGTTGTTTTTGTTCGCATCTAAATGTTTGACAAAACAATACTTTGCATATTCATATGAGATATTATATTGATTTCAATTTTTATTGAAACTTAGATCTGTAAGTTGATAAAAATCAAATTCCACATATTGTAAATCATTTTTTCAAATATTTATGTTATAAACAAAATAAAATTAACATTATATTTATTTATTAAAATTAAAAATACCAAAATGTATATTATATGGATTATCATAAATCTCATACATATCCATCATTCTCCTTAAAATTAATGATACTAAAATGTAGTATTATATTTATTTATTAAAATTAAAGATACCAAAATATAATATTATATGGATTATCATAAATCTCATACCTATCAAATATTTTCTTTAAAATTAATGATAACAAAACGTAACATTGTATTTATTAAAATTAAAGATATCAAGATGTACTATTATATTTATTAATTGCTTCAAAGTATTTATGTAACTTAGTTTAAAAAGTGGGTTAGAAAATATTTATTCTTTAAAATGGAAATTCTTAGTTGTAATTTTTTTATTAAATTCTTGGTAATTTAATTATGTTTAAGAAGTTGTACAAATATTTAGATTAATTTTGTTATTATGATTGTTAGTTTTTTATTATGTATAAAAATTGTATTAATTTAGAAATATAAAATAGTTTTTACTGTATTTAATTTATAAAAGAAAATTGATAGCATTAAAATAAAATTAGAAATTCTCATGATTTTTACAATGAAAATAGATATTAGACAAAACATTAGAACATCGTGAAAACAAAAAAAAAATGTAATTTTTGTAATACTAAGAAAATGAAGTATTAAAATCTCTTAAAATGGTATGTATATGCATATTCTTCATAACTTGCTAACTCATGTGAAAGTTTAAAAAATCTAAGAAAGTTTCTTAACCAAAGTTGGTCTTTTAGATGATTATCCTATTTCATAAAATCTTTTTTACTTTTTGATAATAGAACTCCTTATTTTTCAATTAAAGTTGAGGAATATTTTTTTCCCAACTTGAGGGATTTCCTTATGCATATTATTATAATTGAAAATCCATAAGAGAGGAGATGAGGAATTGGTATACCAATCTTTCACAACTTTTTAATTTTAAAGATTTGGCACTAGCTATTTTTATTGAATTGCAAAATCAACTTTAAATGCTTTTACAACTGTAGATAGCAATATCGAGAACATTGCCACCTCATAGCTCTTGTTTTTATAATGACAACTTAATGTACTTTCTCCTTGTTATTACTATCATCCATCACCATTATCACAAAACTTCATTAAAAAGGGATGAAGTATTTTTTTATGTCGTCGATTTTTTTTACATTATGAATGTATAGACATTAGTTAAATAGTAACCACAAAACCATTTTTTAAAGAAGATGGATATCTTTTATATTGTTCATTTTTCTACATGATCAAGCTATAGACATTAATCATGAAACAATGTATATGGTCAATATTTCTGTCATAAAATGAGGGGTGAAAGCCTTTGTCATGAAATAAAAGGTCAATGTCAAAGCTTCATTTTGAAATATCTCGTGAATGTTTATGTCATAAAATGAGGGGTGAATGCCTTTGTCATAAAATAAAAGGTCAATGTCGAAGCTTCATTTTGAAAGGATGAAATGTTTTTGATGTTATTCATTTTAATATATTATGAAGTATAAACTTTGCTTATGGAGGAATGTATGTGGTCATTAGGGATGAATGTTATTTAAAAATATGAATTTTTTAATATTGATTTTATTATATTGTTTGGGTTATAGATTTACGTCATTAATTTTTTAATATTGATTTTATTATATTATTTGGGCTATAGACTTAAACCATGGAGGAATGTATGTAGATATGTTTTTCTTGAGACAATGAGGGGTAATGCATTTTAATAATTTGACTGAATTTACCAAATCTCAAGTTTAAAGTGTCAAGAAAATGTATAAGCAATCTATGTAAATGAAACCAAGTAGTATTGAGTTATTATGTGGATTTTTCTTTAATCAAGGTCCAAGGATACTATAAAGGATTTTGTGGTTATAAACTATTGAGGATTTCCAAGATTTATTGAATAGATATTATTTTGGAGACACATCAATTGAGAATTTTGTGCTTGTAATACAAGCATCTTCCATGCAAATGCCTTATGTTGAACTTTTATCAGGGTGGAGCTAGTAAGCTAGTATTGGGAGTGTATATTGTTTCTCCTCCCTCCTATTTGGAAAGTAAGTTAACAAGGGTTTTGTGGTCTTAAATTTTTGGATATTTGTGAGTGAGTTACTCCTAGGAATATAACCCCTTTGTTGTATCATTGCCCCAAACTAAAGTTGACATTTACATTGAAATGCATATGCATAGACAGGAAAGTCACCCCTTGGCAATGGATTTCACAAGTCATATTTCTAAAAAACAATTAAAAAAATAGTTAAATTTTGTATTAGAAAGTTGTTGGAGCCTTGTTGGTTAGCATAATTATAAAATAACAGGTACAACTGACACACAATTTATAGTTCAACATTTGTCCAAAAAATTTAGAATTTGCTACACAAAACAATACTATCCTTTGCAGGGTATATCTAAGAGTTTTTGCTAGTATAGATCCTATAAAAGACATCTAAAACTATACCTACTTTGCAAAACATAAAGAAAGCACGACATTAATGAAAATCATGTTTGTTATGTGCTTCCTCTTGGCCAATAAGTGAAGGCTAAGAATCTTGATTCTCCATGTCCACATATTTAGGTATCTAGTGGTCGTACTCTTATTCTTTAAGCTCCATAGAAGCTAAACCCATTGGCATTATGAAGTTAGATGCATTTGATTATGGGCCCTTATTCTAAGTTGTAATCTAGTGGCAAAACAAATTGCACTCAACTTCTGAGGCTTGGGTTTGTCTCTTATTTGAAGTAGAGTTTCATTGTTACTAAATACCCATTGTTGTGAACTTCCTATAGTGCATGCATTTTGCTTGTAACTGAGAAGATCGATGTTCAATTATTTGATATGAGACCCTCGCTCTTATGCAATATCTTGTGGATGCCATAAATTCACGAAGTGGGCAACACCTAAGATGGGAATGGCTACCAAAATGATCTTTTCTCCGAAAAGACCAAAAGTATAAAGCCCATTTTCCCAAATCAAGGCATTTAAGCCACACAATTGCCAAATTGAAGCTCCACAAAAATCCATGTTTAGAAGTGGTGAGCGAGAATACAAAACCCCCAACTCCCTTCTCCAATGCATTTAAACGACACTATCACATGTTCAAATCTCTTCACTAAACCAAAATCACATAATGCAAAAGCACCAATTCTGCATAAAACCCAAAATGTAGAGTAATTCCACACCAAACAAAATTCACTATTTATGTCCCAATAAAAACCCCTCACCAAACTAGATTCACAAGACATAGGAGGGTCACATAAACTTGATGAATTAACTGCACCAATACACCTAGAGGAACTAAAGCTTACTCGATTTACTAAATGGGCAGAGAGGTATTAAAACCTATAGACTGTAAGAGGGTAGGCACTTACAAATTCAGACCTACAAGTTACAAAGCGGAGGATGCCTCTCTTAGACCATAATGAAAAGTAGTGAGGAGCATCCCCATTATCCTAGCTGCGCCCAAATTCATAACCAAACCTTATTGAAAATTTTGTCACTTCTGTAAGGGGAAGTGTGTGAGCTATGAGGGGAGTGATGTCCATTGATATTCACTCTCCATTATTGTAGAGCCCCCAACTGGGTCTCTTTTAAACTTTTATTTACAGTCAGAAAATTCACTTTACATATACAGTTTGGAAATCTATAAATCTGTTTTTTTTCTTTTCTACTTCTAACAATTTTACTGTTAACTGTGCAGGTAACAAAGATAATCACAGCATATAAACCTTTAAAATTTAATTAACAGAATTTTCCATAATAATGCTGGAAAATACCTGTAGGTAGCTAGTAGGTCCACCCTTTGTTGCTGCCCTTGTTTGTCGTTTTTCCTTGCTTTTCCCTGCAGCCAAAAGTCCTTCCCAAGTTCTGAAACTCAACCAGTCCAAACCAGTCTTGCCACCCTGCCAACTGGCGAGGTCTCGCCAACCACCCAGCTCCAAAGGTACCCCTTTGGACCCCCAAGCCCAAACCGAGTACAAGCCCTAAGCTGTTGTATCCCCTCAACAAAAAAACAATCTCCAACAAAACCCCTTCTTTGCAGCTCTCTTCTCCCAAAACTTCTCAAAAAAACTAAGGTAAGGATGACCCCTTCTCCTCCCTCCTTTCTCCCTCTTATCCCCATGTTTGCCGACCTCTCCCCATTACTACCCCTATCTTCATCATAAATTTACCCTCCCCCTTCCATCTACCATGTAAGTCCTCGAGCCCTCAACTTGGACTTGGACTTATTTAAATATTTAAATAATTATTAAAAGGTGTTGTTTGGGGTCACTTCTCAACCATAACTTCTAATTCAATTAAATTTTAATCCTTTTATTTAATATAATAATTTTAAACATATCCTTACTCATATTTCAATTTTTGATCATTTAATTAATAAATAATAAATGTTATATATATTATATAGTTTAAACTTGCATGCTTCACCAATTTAATTTAATTAACAGTAATTGTCAATTGATTAATTACACTTACCCAATCATTTAATTAATGGTTTCTAATATTCATAATATGTAAATTCCCTTTAATTATAAATTCACTAATTCATTTTATCAATTACGAACAATAATCCTATCAATGTAAATCATAACATTATCAATGTGTAATCATATTAATTAAATAAAATTCACTACGATTTAATCGACTCATATACCTATTTCCATTTTAATTACAACTTAGTTTGTAATTAGCTAATTAACAATCATTACTAAAGATAAGCATAGTCTTGTTAAAATTAATTAACATCATTAACACATAATTAATTTAAGGGATCAAGTTACTATCAACTTATTTAACCTTGTAGTTACATTTCAACCCTTAGTCCTGGCTAATTAACTCATTAACAATCAATCAAGCATTCTAATCAATTGCATTAGTCACTACCTAGGTTAACCATTACTTTGTTTATTATTCAACCATAATTAATTATTAATGGACAATAATTAACCATTAATCAACATTATTAACCCTAATCATCATTATTAACTTTAATCGACATTATTAACATTGATCAACAATAGTTAATTACTAAACGACAATAAGTAATATTAAGTGACACTAATTGACATTATTACTCAACAATATTTCATGTAATTCATAATATGTAGGCGAGTTATGTAAGCGTAGCTACTGCTTACATTCCTCACGTAAGTACACTAAATGTAATAATTCACATACATCAATCATAATCAAGGAATTTATTATTTACCGACACATGTTTTAGCATAGTTTACAAGGTATGATCCATTAGCTTACTGCAATCCATGTTACGACAATTCATACATCACTGATTTACGACACATACTAACCAAGGGTTTTACACACCTACAGTTAGATCTTGTTTTCACCACTACTTCACGCTACATCTATCTACCTACATCATTACTAACTTCCACATCCTATCTTGTCCTCTGCTGGACTACCCTGGAATGTCAAGTCATGACCGGTTCCAGCTAGAACCCGTAAGCGGAAGTGTCGACCACATCGACCAAGCTTCCCCAGCAGGCAACCACCAGTCATCATCACACACCTTGGGGAGCGCGTCGTAGCACAGCCCTCCCATGACTCTGGGTTTCGGGGATAAACGGTGGGTAAAGCCTCCACCCCCCTAATGGAACAAGGGACTATGTCTACTCAACATAACAACAGCGTTGCACTTGTACTCGGTCTGTCATCGTATAACCGATCTGGGCGGTTGAGTTTCCTGGAACCCTACCCCACCCATGTCATAACATACATCATAATAAACAGCATAATAACCATACGAAAGTAAATAATGCATCACTCGCATACCATTTTATCTTTAGAAGTCCATGTCCCCGAGGCCCTCCCACCTCGTAGGATCTAGCTATCACTTAGCCGTTTCAACCTGTAAGTCAGTCCTCGACATACAATATAGGATATCGTGCATAATCCTCGATATGTACACATATATCTCATCATAAAATGACAACAATAAACTCATTCATCCACCATGCACCTGGCATAACATTCACTATTTCAACATATATTTGTAACGGTATCCACGTAGCCATCATTCAATAATTTCCATATATTTGACATAATTAACACATGATACATATCTAAACATGACTACCGACCATAATACTATCATCACACACACACACACATATATATATTGGCAAAATAATAGAACCATATGTCCACAGTGTTGTCAAACCGACGAGGTCTCATAATCAAACAAATACAACATATAATAGTAATTCAGGTAGAAATGTCAAAACGGGGTGTTACATACACCCACCCTTCAGGAAACTTCGTCCCGAAGTTATGATCAAAATAACGTGGGATAATCACGATGCATAGTCTCTGCGTCCTCCCAGGTAGCAGCCCCCGAGCTATATCGATCCCACTGGACCTTAACTTGGTCCACCAAACGGTGCCTCAACTGTTTAACCCTACGGTCCAATATAAGTAATGGTTCGACCCTAATGGTTCCCTCGTCCGAAACCTGCAGTTCCTTCCAATTTATTTTATGTGACTCATCAGCTACATAATGTCGTAAATAGATACATGAAAAACATTATGAGTTTTGTGCAAATGGGGTGGCAGCGCAAGACGATACGCGACAGGTCCAACCTTTTCTAAAATTTCAAAGGGTCCTATAAATCGTGGTGACAACTTTGTCCCCTTCCCAAACCTGATGGTACTTTTGCTAGGCCTGATGCGGATGAACACCGCATCACCAACCTTATAGCTTCGGTCAACCCTATGCGCATCGGCATAACTCTTCTGCCTATCCTGTGCTTCCTTTAACCGCTGTCTAATCTGAACAACCTGTTCTTCCATCTCCTGAATCAACTCAGGTCCTATAATTACTCGATCCTCTAACCTTTCCCAACTCAATGGTGTCTAGCATGGCCTTCCATATAAAGCTTCATATGGAGGCATCCCAATTGAGCTATGGTAACTGTTGTTGTAAGCAAACTCCACCAAAGGTAAGTGCTTTTCCCAATGAGTTTGTTGATCCATGAGATACATTCTAAGCATGTCCTCCATCACCTGATTCACTCTTTTTGTTTTCCCATCTATCTCTGGATGGTAAGTAGTGCTTAGGTTCAACTGGGTACCCAACGTCGACTGCAAACTCGTCCAAAACCTGGATGTAAACCTGGAATCTCTATCCGATATAATCTTCTTGGGAAACCCATGGAGATGAACAACTTCATTTATGAACACCCGTGTTACATCCGTGACATCATAGGTCTCCTTAACTGGAATGAAGTGAGCAGTTTTGGTTAGTTTGTCAACGATGACCATAATGGAATCATGCCTATGAGAGATAAGAGGCAATCCCACCACGAAGTCCATGGAGATAACCTCCCACTTCGACATAGGAATGTCATGCGACTGTAACAGTCCTGCCGGGTGGTGATGATCAGCTTTTACCTGCTGACACTCAAGGCACCTAGCAACAAATTTGACCACGTCGCTTTTCATCCCTGCCCAAAAGAAGAGTTGCTTCATGTTTGCATACATCTTCTTTATAACCAGGTGCGCACAATACACTGCTCTGTGGGCCTCCGTAAGGATAGTCTCTCTAATATCTCCCTCCTCAGGAATGTGCATCCTCCCTTGATACCGTAGCAAACCATTGGCTTCCAACTCATAGCCTTCAAACTTTGGTCCCACCGGTTTCCCATTCTGGAGTGCCGATGTGACCTTTAGGTACCAACTATCTCCGAGTAGCTGCCCTAAAATTCTTTCCTTCAAATCCACCTTCAAAGGTATAAGAGAGAAAAGTCTTGGTTTTCTACTTAATGCATCCCCTACCACATTCTCCTTCCCTTTGATGTAGGAAATCCCAAAATCATACTCGCTCATGAATTCGCTCCATCGCCTTTGCCTAGCGTTTAGGTCTCTCTGAGTGAAGATATACCTTAAGCTTTGGTGATCAGACTTGAGCTCAAAGCTTCGTCCAACAAGGTAATGTCTCCAAAGCTTCAAAGCTAACATCACTGCAGCCAACTCTAGGTCATGAGTAGGGTAATTCTCTTCATGTGGTTTTAGCTTTCTCGATGCATAAGCTATTACCCCACCTTCCTGCATCAATACTGCACCCAAACCCTACCTTGAAGCATCGATGCAAATAGTGAATTCCTTATGCATATCTGGAACTCGTAGAATTGGTGCAATTGTCAATAGTCTTTTCAGCTCGACGAATGCGGCATCGCATTCATCTGTCCATTCGTACCTAGTGCCCTTACGTTGTAGGGTAGTTATGGGTTTCATGATTTTTGAGAAACCCTCAACAAACCTTCTATAATACCCGGCTAACCCCATGAAGCTCCTTACTTCATGTGCATTCTTTGGCACGGGCCAATCCATTATGGCCTTCACCTTTTCAAGGTCAATAGAAATTCCCTCACCGGAAATTATATGCCCTAGGTAATGGATCTCCTTCTGATAGAACGAACATTTGGACAACTTACCATACAACTGATGCTCCCTTAAGCATGACAGCACTATTCACAAGTGTTCCTTGTGCTCCTGTTCATTCTTGGAGTAGATGAGGATGTCGTCCAAGAAGACTTGCACAAACTGATCTAAGTATTTTCGGAACATGCTATTCATGAGACTCATGAATACGGCTGGGGCATTGGTCAAACCGAAGGGTACCACCACAAACTCATAGTGCCCAAACCTTGTTCGAAAAGCAATCTTAGGTATATCACTTTCCTTAATCCGTAGCTGGTGGAACCTGATCGTAAGTCGATCTTTGAGAAGACTGTCGCCCCTTTCATTTGATCAAAGAAGTCATCAATTCGAGGTATCGGGTACCTATTCTTTACGGTGGCTCTATTCAAATCTCGGTAATCTATACAAAGACGCAAGGAGCCATCCTTCTTCTTCACAAAGATTACTGGCACACCCCACGGTGAAATACTTGGTCTGATGAGCCCTAGATCTAGCAATTTCTTCAACTGCATTTGCAACTCACAAAGTTCTGGGGCCGTCATCCTCCTAGGTGTCTTAGATGTTGGCTCTGCACCGGGTTTTACCTCAATGGAAAATTCAAGTTCCCTCTTAGGAGGTAACCCAGGTAATTCCTTTGGAAATACATCACTGAACTCGGCTAACACTGGATAGTCATCAAAGGAGGGTCCCTTCTCACTGTTTACTGCTTCAACAATGTACAACTGGCATCCCTGTTGCATACATCGTTTTACGTTCATCGTTGATATGAAACGTAGGGACACCTTCCGTTTGATACCCTAGATCTTGATGGCTTCTCCATTGTCATTAATGCAAAGAACCTTCTTTCCATAACAGTCCAAGAAAGCTCGATGTTCCTCAAGCCAATTCATACCGATGATGAGATCATAAGTTCCGAGAGTGGTGACGCACACTTTGACTTGTGTAACACACACCCCGAGATCCACCACACACTTATCGACACTAGGTCCTACTGCTTGCTTTACCCATGAAGCCATTTCGACTAAGCTAAAATCGTCATGTTCGTAGGCTGCCAACCCACATTTGTCTAATGCATATGGTGAAATGAAACTATCAGTAACGCCAAGATCAAACAATATTCTAAGCTTGACATTATTGACCGTACCTGATGATTCCACCACAGTGGATTGGTGCTCTGCTTGATGGTTGTTTACTGCAGCCGAGATCTGATGCCTACTACCCCCACTCCCCATTGGAGCTTTTCCTTCTCGCTACACTGTACCGGATCGTAATTCGAGACAATCACGCTGGTAATGTGGACCTCCACATCCCCAACAAGCAACCTGTAATGGAGTGGGGGAAATAACCTGTTCAGACCTTTGAGAGGGGCTCCTCCCCCTAGGACCCCTTCCTCTATCAGCTGATCCTCTGAAATTCCTCACACCCTGGTGAGTTCCTGTGGCTGACTGGGGCACTTCCCTAGTTGCCACTGATCTGTCTACCGATGCGAATCTTGGTGTGCTCCTGTTCCCATAGGGAGGTGGCCTCGCATATCCTCCCCGAGGGTAGCTTCGAGGGGCCTTCCCCGCAAACCCTGACTGCTGAGAGTTGAATGACCTGATGGGCTTTGCACCCAACATCTCCTCAGCGTAACGAGCACAATCTACTGCTTCGGCGACCGAAGTTGGTTTCCACATCCGTACCTGAGCCCTGATCTTGGCATTGAGCCCATACACGAAGCGGTCAACCTGGCGTTCGTCATTGTCCAAGTAAGGGACATACTTCACTAACTCCATGAACCTCTCTTCATACTCCTTCACCGATAGATTCCTTTGTACCAAGGCATGAAGAGCCCCCGCTTGTTCTTCCTGGTAGGATGCGGGTAGGTACTTCCCTTTGAATTTTTCCACAAACAGTTTCCATGGAACCGTGTCTGGTGTAAGGTGTAGCTGCCTTTCTTGGTTTCCCCACCAGTTCAAAGCGGCCCCATTTAGTTGAAATATGGCCAGTTTCGACTTGGACGTGGAGGTGTACTCCTGCAAGGTCAAGCACCTGGTCATCTCTTCCAACCATGACTCTGCTCGTATCCCTAATCAACCCCCTGAAAATTCTGGAAGCCTTATCTTCTGAAGTTCCCTCTTGATATCCTGGTGCGGATTTCTTGGTACTGTATTCACTTCTACCACAGGAACTTCCTCCCTTAGTGGAGGGGCATCCACTTCTACCTCCAAGGTAGCACTTCCTCTCTGTGCTAGTCCCCTGAGTGTTTCGTTTATTGCTTCCAACGAGCGCAGTATAAGGATGGTCTCTGGCGATGGTGCTGGCATATTCAGCTCAGGTAACGCCGTAGCCTGACCTCGCCCCCGACCTGCTCGCGTTCTTACCATGTTTATCCCTGCTACATGGAATAATAAAATAATTAGCATATGATGACATCATGACTAATTTACCATCAACTCAACAATTAATTCAAATGCATCATGACTAATTTATGAGCGTTTACTCTAAGAGCTATAGTTCAGGACGTTTTGATCAGGCCATCTTGAGGCCACCTGGTACTAGATATACTGCAGTAATTCTACATAGGTTTAGTATTGGATTCCACACAACCCTCCTCGAGTCGCCATCAGCTCTTCAAGATATTCAATTAATGTTTTATTGCCCCGCTCTCATTAACAATTGATAATTTAATAATTTGCTAATAGAATAACCTAAGTTTTAAGTCTAGCATCGTGTTTACCCAACATTTTCTCATGAAATAGAATCTGTGTCCTAGCGATCAGCTCGTCATGTTTGTCTCCGTGATATCTCGTTTTCAAGATTCCGTGTCGGTCTTGCCCCTTCGACTATACGTCGAAGTTTCGGCAAGGAGCATTTTCAAGAAGAAAAGCTAATCATTAACTGTGTTA